>CM053168.1:2926544-3004007 GCA_012977825.3 Pteromalus puparum | reverse complement strand
ATGATGATGCTTTAGAACGAAGAAACATCGCAGTGAAAGACATTGCTCCTGGAGATTTGGAAGGCTGGTTAACTTATCGCAGCAGAGGTGCTGGTGGAGCATGGGCCAGAGCTTGGTTCATAATAAAAGATACTTCGCTATACAGGTTTGTTTTAAGCTGATTGAATTTCAACATTTTTTATATTAATACCATTCTCTATTATAACATAATCATATTTATTATAGATTCAAAACGCAAACGTGCACAAAAGCAGATTGTCTGATTGCACTATCAGGATTCACGGCATCGCAGGCAACCGAGGTGAAATCTCGCAAGTACGCTTTTAAAGTTTACTACACAGGAACGGTTTTCTACTTTGCCGCGGATACCGAAGACACTCTGGCAATGTGGTTGGACGCTATAAACCGAGCGACAATAGGACCCGACCGATCAAGTGGCTTGTTCACCGAAACTGACGAAAGTGACAGCGAGACGAAGAATAATAAAGCTAAAAGCCCTTCAGCAGACTCAAAGCCATTGGCGGAAAAGACTTTCGGTTCGCTCAAAAAACTCGGCAAAAAAGACTCCGGTATGAAAGACCACGAGATGGGTGGTGCGAGTTTGGATAGAAAGTATCTGAAGTTTCTGGGATCCAGGACTCAAAACGTGCCTGTCCCCACAGCACAATTTAGAAGCTATAGAAGAAAGCGAGACCTAAAGAAGATCGATTACGGAGGTCCATTCGCGTGACGAGAAAATCTACTATGTCTATAGAGGATCGGCGGACAGGACGAGGAAGAGCGACGTCTATCGACAAATCTCCACCTGCGGCTCAGTTGGAAACTATCTTTCCCTGTACTCTATCAGTCTAACCTCCATACGCCAGCCTTAGCTCACTGGTTTTGTTCCTTAGCTGGCTGGATTGCTGGTATGTTCTTGGGAACTTACGTTTCTGAGCACTTGGAGAATTGGTTTCAGTCTTGCTGTGAATTCTGAGTGTTTTGTAGTTTATCTAGTTGCTCAATTCCGTTGCATTAGTCCAGAATACGAAGATGGTAAGCATATCTTTCACACATAGCCATCGTTTGTTGACACTGCAAGAGTAAGTACACAATAACAATACTGTATTATAATATGTGTTTATATTCAGAGTCGACCAAACTCGCCTGCGCCTAGTGACAGGCATGATGATATGACATCTCGTGAAACTAATCCTAAAATAGGACTCAAGGATAAGGCTGAGAGCAAAGGATCTATGCAAAACAAAGCTGGTGATTTACAAGAAAAAATAAATGTTTTTTATGGTGTGTTTTAAAAAAATGAGATATGATGCACGCTCTTTTCTAGATGACAATGATAATGGAGATGCAACCCGAAAGCGTCGCATAGCTCAAGAGGAGGAGGATGGAGAGGAGATATTGATGCACAACCAAGAAGCACAAACTGTATCTGATGAAGAATATACAGAGAAAAATGATGTAAGTATTTTTAAAGCAAATCTTAAGTATTACTGATATAAGTAATTAATGTGATATTAAATGATTCCAGAATCTATGTGAAGAACTCATGATCGAGGTAATTTATTTTTTTTATTTTTCTTTAGTCGCTTGAAAATGTCAAGCTTCTTCCTTGAATATTTAAATATTTTGGGACTTTTTCAGATGCAAAAATTACAGAGTCGTCTTAATAAAACTGAAGAATTTCAATTACAAAATCATGCAAATATGATCACTCATCGCATTGAGGCATTAAATATAGAAATTGTAAGTTTTTTAGTAATTGTTAAATTACATTCTGCATTATTTTTTTACACATATTTTATTAATTCTTTATGAATCATTTTTTTTAGGAAATCCGAGAGAAGATGTTAGAGGATTATAAGGTGTCAATTAGACAATCGATGGATCATCTTGGTGTGAATCCAGCCACTGATTTCGAAGTAAAGATCTTTGAGGAAAACCCTACATTATGCGACCATTTTTTAGAGAAAGTAAATCTTCTGAACAATCAGCTAAAAATGGAAGTGATACACATAGAAGCTGAATGCCAGAGATTGAGAAATAATTTATTGCTTGTTTTCCAAGTACTAAACACACCAGAACAAGAAATACAAATTTTCTTGGATAATAGTCAAGGAAGTACTAGAGTATTATTACGTACGGTAAGTATACCAAAGACTACTTAGAACGTTGTTTTATTTTTACTTTAATTTACAATTTTGTTGTAGTTAATAGAGGAATTTAATTGGAGAATGGCTGAATTAGAATCTGTGTTTTTTGATAATCAAGATAATCAACATGATAATGAAAATAATATAGACATGCAGTCAGATGATGAAAATAATATAGACATGCAGTCGGATGATGAAAATAATATAGACATGCAGTCGGATGATGAAAATCATGATGCAGAGATGCAGCTGCATCATGTTGATCAAAACATTCCAAATTTCGAGAATGTGCAATTTCATGCACACCAATACTACGTTGCTAATGATTTCAATGACAATAATAATGACGTCGATGACGATAATGATAATGAGGTTGCTGATGATACTAGCACAGACAGTGGGTTTGAGGAAATGGATGAAAGAGCTGTGAACTATCGGTTTCAACACCGTCGGTAGAATCTCATTATATGTAAATAATATACTTATTTTATTTTTAGAAGATCATTAGATTGTTATATTTTTATATGAGCACGCGTTCTTTATAAATCGAATTCGAGAAAAATTTCATTTTTTTATTGTCTAATAACATTCTTCAATTTATGTATGATACAATAATAAAAATAAAATATGCTATTACTAAGCATGATAATAATAATAAAAAAATAATATATAATAATTATAAACTCAATTATTGCAATGGTTGTTATGTAAACACATATCAGTAGTAAAAAATATCTAAAATACATAATTAACAGTGCTCAATCAATACTCGACGTTGCGTACAGCACTGGATATCTCAAAATATAATCAACAATAATAATGCTATTAAGCTTGAAAAATTGAAAACTATTGTATCGTCAGAACAATACTGAAACATTTAAAGAATTAAGAGGGATTTGTTGAGCTTTTTGACAAGTAATATTTAACAGTAGTAACTACTACATTTCATCAATTGTTTTTAATAAAGAAAATATCTAAGGCGAGTAAAGTTATGGTAATGTCACGAAAATAGTCGTCATACATTGAGAAAAAAAACTCAGATGTCAACAATTTGTTATCTTTTGTCCAAGTTACCATGTTTGTACTTTCATGTTAACAAAATATGGTTATATTTTCAAAACGATACGTAGATGCGATGTTATGTTAACAAGAAAAGCCAATTATATTAATGAAGGTACTTTTGCAATCAATTAGCGAGGCTACTTGAAAATAATATACATTTTTCACCGAAATGTACCCTAAAAAAAGTTCTGAAAATTGTATAGAAAACTAACTTACATTATTCGTTTGCAAGTTATAAAAGACAAATATAAAAGTGTTCATCTGCTTCTTTAATCACACGATACAAAAGAAGCAATTACTCCGTTCATAATTCAAGTATACTTTAAAAATACTTTATAGTAATCATGATTGAGCAGCCCTTGGCATTTTAAGTTGAAAAGTACGTAAAAGTATAAACTTACAAAATATCAAATAATTATTACTACAGAACTGAATATAAATCTGATAAATCTTCTGCAAACTATCCAACTTTATGCTACAATCAGATCTTTTCTTTCAAAAAATGAAATTTTCAAACCATTGCAGTAGTGTTCCTGCCATCGGCGACGCATTGACAATAATATTTGGATGATTAAGAAATGCCTTTGACATGGTTATGATTTTTCACGAGGAAAATCAAGCGGATTCTTCGGTGCTTTTGCCTAGTGAAGAAAAGGATCCATGGTCTGATTTAAATGCAAGTTCACGCGACAGACTTGGCCTCTGGCAAGAAACTCTCCCAGTGCTTGATGAGTTGATTCTGGTGCTGCAGCATAGCCTCCAGATATTGGATGAGCTGCTTTTTAAAGTCCTGAATCCGAATGATCTCGAAGCGTTCGACCTCTTTTCTGATCATTTTAGATATGTTATCAAATTCCTCTTGGCCTCGTTCAACTTTTGCCTCCCACTCGATGACTTCGGTGGCCGCTTGACTCGTCTTATCCGACCGACCTGACTGTTCTAAACGTGCTTTCTGTTCCCGTTTCTTGTTCAACATTAGCTGCGCATGCTGCCAATTTTGGAAGACCTTCACTCGTTCGTGGAAGACATCCTAGGGCAGAATAAAAATTCACGATGTGATTCAGCAGTAATTTTGACTATAAGGATACATTTAGGAAAATTCTTTTTCTTGCGTACCTTAATAGCGCCTATTAGAGCCACATAGTCACGAAGCATTTCTCCAAATTGATAAAGGTCACTGTTTGCCTGAGCTTTCCTGACAACCTCGACCTTTTCCATAGTTTCAGCTAATTGTGCCAAAGCTCTGCCCAGAGAGGCACCGGGTTCACCGTGACCTAAAACTGCGATAGATCGAGCAGTAGCGCCCGTGCAACTCGCCAATTCTTTTCTCTGGTTCGTTAAAGTTTCAACCGCTGCGTGTAAACTACGCAATTGAGTGTCAAGAGAATCGATGTGGGTGACCATTTCTTCAAACCACTGAATAAATAAAAAAAAGTCAATAACTCCATCGAAAATAATTTTACTTGCATTTTATCTTGGAAGTTTTTTCTTACCGAATCATTTTCATCCATTTTATAAGTAATTTTATTTACGGTTTCTCCAACTTTGTTGAACAACCGCATAACGCCAGCCCCACTCAATGCAGAGGTATTTGTAGCTTTTGGCAATTCCATATCTAAAATGTATAACGTATTCATTGTGTGCTCTTCTATAAATAATTTATAACTAAAAATCGTTGGCAATTAACTTTACCTGCTTCTAAAAATTCTCTAAAATCTGGGTCGACGCAAAATATTGGATGAGCTGCAACCCTATTCAAGAACCTTTCCAGCGCGGCTCTACGTCGCTCAAGGAACTCGTTAGATCCAGAGCTTGGCTCTTGGTTCTTTTCTCCTGACATTTTTACTTTTGTTGTACCTACAGAAATTTTGAATATTAAATATTTAATATTTACAATACTAGATCAATTCACAGCTAAGATTCAACATATTTCGAAATTACCAATAACATTTTTTTCAGGTGCTGGTGGAATAATTCTACCGTTTCTTAAATATTTCTCTGTGAGTTTGTCATGTAATCCAAGAAAGTCACTAAAACGCCTATTTACACTAAAACTTCTTTTTCTATACAACTGTATATTAGTCTTTGTTTCAACTTTGTAGGCAACATATGACCCCATGCCATCACCCATTTTTATTGGTGAGGTAACAGTGATTTCTAAAAACATGTCTGAAGATTCAGTTGGAACCTGAGAATACATATTTATGTTAAAATTATATACATGTAATCTTTCAATCCCATATATATACATAAATTGAAAACTACCTCCTCCATTGACTGAGACTTTGTAATATTAGATTGTGGATTTTCCTCATCATCATTGATGGGAACATCATGCAGGTCACCA
The DNA here is from genome assembly GCA_012977825.3 of Pteromalus puparum. Classification (NCBI taxonomy): domain Eukaryota; kingdom Metazoa; phylum Arthropoda; class Insecta; order Hymenoptera; family Pteromalidae; genus Pteromalus; species Pteromalus puparum. The sequence continues at coordinate 2,998,448 of CM053168.1, read as the reverse complement.
ATGTCACCACACATAGGATCCAGAGGAGGACTGAGTGGTCCTGATGGTGCAGCAGGACTTGAAAGAGTGGACAAAGAATTGTCTTGGACAGCATCTCTGAGGGACAACTTTGGCAGTTCTGCTTGAATAGTAGATTCACCATTGTATGGTGAGGTGTTTTCTTGTACATTGTGATCCTGAAAAATACAGTTGTTTAAGCATTTTTTTCTCCCTCTATATTACTGCATTGTGATGCAAGCAACCATGCATTGCCACACAGAACTGATAATTGAAGGTTAGTATAGATAGTATAAGTGTTGAATAGGGATGAGTCGAATCATTTATGATGTATAGAAAAAAATTATTTTTTAATGATTGCTCTACTTTTGAATAACTTTTAAGCTACACCATAATATTCTTCTGAACATTATCATTATCTGTATTTTTAACACTTTGGAGCAATGAAATGTAATTCTTTCTATAAAAAAAAAAGTAATTATAATCTACTTGTAGACAGCTTTGAAAGTGCAATTTAAATCTCATTGTTGCACATGAAAATGCAAGACACGTACCAAACAAATCCACAGCATTAAACAAAAATAGATCACCCACAATCCACAACAATAGCACAAAAAACAGCTCTTTCATTCACAAGAATACTGGGGGATCCCCAGCTGCCAAAAAGGGGCGTATATCGTCGTCCCGACATCCCACTTTCTCTCAAAACACACTATCGACTCCCGAATCAACCCATTCTACCTACATAAAAATGAACAACAATCAACCCAACCCTGTGAAATCACCGCTAATAATCACAACACAATCAAAGCCGACGATAACTCTGCTCCGAAATGCATACGTGTGCAGGTCGGGCCACAGCCGCTCTATCTCCCGTTCGAAGCTTCGGATGAGAATCAAAGCTCGACAATCACCTGTATTGCCGAGGCGAATATATCACTGTCATCATCGTCGTCGAGGTCCATCTCGTTCTTTGGCTCGTCGTTGTCGAAAAGCGGCGGAAGTTCCTTATTGTCAGCCATCTTTGCCAATCTGTCAACCTCTGCTCTCTCTCTCTTCTCTCGCCCTCTTATGCCTCAATGATAATTCCTCGCTCGCACTCTGGAAAATATACGCGATGCATATATGGTACACGTATTATGCATATCTTACCTACGCTCGATCAAAAGCACACTCGACAACAATGAATATGAATTAAACAAGAGACGATTCTTTCGTTCACCGACGCTGCTCTATATTTTTTCGAATGGCACCGGCTGATATCGAGTGTGATGATGCACTTGCGTTTATTATAAATATATGATCACCTGTACGCTAAAAAAAGCGAAGTACACTGCACGTACCAAGTATGAGGTTATATTGTTGTCATCGACTGGCCAGCAGTTTCATGCGCAGTGCGCCGAAAGATCCCTCAGTATAGACAGACACCTCCTGATACCTCCTGTACTCCGAGCCGTCGAGAAATTGTGAAAAACAGGGGCCGAAACCACCCATCTGTTGATATCACGGTTGATATCGTGCGGTTTCGATTAAGCTGCGCTTACAAAGCGCTCGCGAGCTAAAGCCGAGTTTACAAACAACACCCACATCCGACGACGCATATGTTTTTATTCTCTGCGAGTACAGTTCTCGCGCAAAGAACGTCATCACGTGGCGTTGACACTCCGAGAGATCGAGGGGAAAAAAGCGTAGTTGCAGCAGCATAGAGTGTATAATTGGCTTATTTTGTTTAGGCTCGAGAGGTGAAAGTCTTGCAGCAACGATCCAGTTATTCTGGCCGCTATACAGTCGATCCAGCCAAGTGACATAACAATACGACGTATACACGCACGGTCGGATCGTTAAACGAGGCTGTCTTGTCTCTCGCTCGTTGAAGAAGTGATTGTTGTTGATATCGCCGAGATGACCGACGAGTTGAACGGAGAGTCTGGCTTCGAATTCGTTGAGAAGAAACCAGAGGAGTTCAGCGAGTCTGCTGTTCCGAAACCCGCTGCGGCTACTGCTGGTCAGTGATTCTCGAGTATTGTTTACCAATATTTTACTGACACCGCGAGTCTCTTTGTGTGTTTACTCACCTGTGTCTGACGGCCTTATCTCTCGACGCAGATGAGCGCACGCGATAATTGTCGCTATTTGCGCGGACTTAATGCTATCTTTTTTCTTGTATAGAATCGTAATTTATTTTTTGTACTGTTGTTTAGATGCAGTTACTACTCCGGCTAGCCCAGGAATACCACCAACAGCTGTCACAACACCCATAAGTGTGGGGAACATACTGTCAAAGATAGCACCTCCGACTGCACTTCCTACATTTATAACAAATTCCATGAGCATATCATCTGCAAACTCACCTGCTGCTCAGTCCGAAGAGTTGATCAAGAGCGAAAATGTCAAAACTCCAACAGAATTGCCCGAAGGAGTTCAGACCACTGAGCCAACAGCATCCACCTCTGAGTATAAAGGACCACAAGTATTAATAGCTCCTGATAGTCCCACAATGGACACCAGTGCGTTGGCAGGAAGCTTGTTTACATGGGTAAAGGATACTGTGGCAAACAGTAATGTACTGAGCAAAGTTGCTGAAAAGGCTAAGAACAGTGTTAACTCCATGATTACAACATTAGACCCACAAATGCGTGAGTTTATTTGTAAGTATTTTGTTGTCTTTTTTTTTTAATTGACAGACTGCATGAGTAGAAGTGCAGAGGAGGCACAGATGCAGTAGACATTACACTTGAAATATAATGTAAGATTTTCAAAATTAAAATCATCTTAAAATGCTTTCAGATTATCATAATTTTATAATTATTGGTAATTATGCCTATACACAGCAGTTACTGAAAAATCTTTTATATTTATTATATATTATTCATAAATATTACAAGTTAGGCTACTATGCTATCAGTAATGACTTTTAGAAACATCATTTCTTTTGTATAATTATAAACTGAAATTATATTTCCATTTTATTCCTATAATCTTTATCTTCAATTAAATGGAAAATTAAATATTTTTATTAAGAAATATAATTTTATGTGTTTACAATCCGTGCACAACTTTTGAACTAAAAAATGGATGAAAACATACTGTTGTGTCAAGCATATAATAATAGCAGTCTAATCTGGATCACACATGCTGCTCTATTTTTGGAGTGTGGCCATTGCCCAGTTTTGTTTTAAACTTTGGCAAAGCTTGAGTGTCAGTGTTAGAGTCCAGCTGTCAAAAACATATCACTAAATATTGGTGGATAATAATTAATGTAATGTTAATCAACTTTGCAAAATGATAATAATTTCGCGATTGAAATAGTATATTTAAAAATAAAATGCAGTTAAGAGAGTTATATGTCAAGTGGAATCCAACCAATATTTCAAGACGTGATCTGGATTTAGTGATGAGACATGGAAAACTATTCACCTATTAGAGCCATGTTAGTTAATGCTGAAACATATGTTCGTGCATTTTTAGAATTGTATATTTCAGATTCTGGTGGAGATATTGAAATTATTGTTGCATCGGACAAGGATGCAAAAGTGGCTCCAGTACGTGAAGCTTTTCAAAACGTTTTTGGAAACGCCACAGTAACGTGAGTAACAATATACGTTTTACACCCTCAAATAAATAAAACAGATGAAAGGGTTTCAGAAACGAAAAATTTTATTGGAATATGTGGTATACAATATGTATACATACATGCATTGTGACGCGCATTTCCTCAAAACTATTCTACTACTTTTCTGTGACCTTGACTATTAGTATTATCAATTGTATTGGGTATATTAGTTGATAGTTTTTAACTAATTATACTTCCTTTCACCTGGACATTTTAATTTGAAAAAATCCAATGCAATGTTTGAATAAATGTTAAAATGAATAAAAAAAAACATAATTTTTCATAAATTAGCGGCACAAAAGTTGAGACAGCATTTGCGGCGGCTCAACCGGTCGGCTTCGCTGCAGGAGTAAAGGCCGCCCAAGAGAGAATAGCTGGTGTACGAAAGAATCCATCGATTCCAGCAGACATTCCAATTGTAGCGGTAGAGAATTTCTTATTAGAAGTCGGACAGGATAAGTGGTATGATTTGGGAGTGATCATTCTCGAGGACGTCAAGCAGAAGATCAATTTGCAAACGTTTACGCAAATGACGCCGGTGCCTAGTCAAATTGTTGAGACAGCGCAAGAATCAACACCCGAAGACTATTCCAAAGATGGCTTAGCTGTGACAATTGGCAGCTTGATGGGAGCTAATTTACAGGTAAGGGTTTACTTCTCGTTGCAATACTGCGAAATTTTGTTAAATCGATTCAAGTAAATTTATATACGTGCTATACCTTTACGAAATAAAAAAAATTTAACGTACTAAACAACTATTTATCGTAAAAAGTTAAAATTGAGTATTGATTTGAAGTTGCTATAGAAAGCTATTGCTCTTGTTCATAATTGTAAAATAATAAAAAAAACTGGCTGCATACACAGTTGATAAACAAGATTTGACACTGTTAATGGAAATGTAATAATTTTTTTATAGTATTATTACGGTAATAAGAAGATGCTGTTATATATATTTTTATTTTTCTTAAAAATTAATAAATAATACACAAATTTAAACTTTTTTAATAAATAATTTTCTAAACTAATATTACTTTTGTTTCAGGTTTCGCACACTGAATGGCACAGTGCACTAACAGGAGTATCAAGGAAAGATATAGTCTTTTTAGCTGCTCAATCTCTTGCAGGCATATATAAAAATACAATTAACCCAGTTTAGTGAAAAAAAATCATTCTAAGCATAAGTTATACATTTTCAAATATTTATACTTTTTAAAGAAATAACATTTTTTACGAATATTTTAGATTAAGACGCCATATGTTAATTTCACAAATAATCGGAAATGTAATTACTTTGACTAATATACGTTAATGTTTTGACTCCCGAGTCGAAAAAAATCTGCGTCTATAAAAATTATCCGAGTTAAATTTTACTCATATAAATGTAAATAAGTATCATAGATTAAGGTCACATTTATGTCAAAGCATTATAAAGATGAAAAATTTATATAAAAATTTTTAAAGTCTAAGAAAATCTATGCTAATTACTTAAATATATATATAATAAAAAATAAAAAAGATGTATGTTTATTGCAATGTTTTTAGGAATTAAAAAAGATGTGTATAAAAAAAATGTTATACTTTATACTTAAAAAAGGTTTTCATTATTGTTTTACCTTAAAATATAGACTGCCAATATGCAACGAGTACATAAAAAACTATTTTTTATCGCTCAGTGCAAATGAATTTATTTCGCCTGTCTCAATAAAATAAGGCTATATATATATTTCTTTTAGATACAAAAAAATTATTCTAATCACAATTAGTAGAATCGTTTATTTTATTCAGTCAAACGGGAAAGAAAAACGTAACGGGGCAACATAACAGGAATTAACAGTAAAAAATATAAGAGGAGAAATTTAAAATTACAGAATAACGTTTTTCAGCACTGCAATTCGAATTTTTTTCTAAAACAAAAGCCACTGGCAGCTTTTATTGCGATTCATTTTTAATTAAATAAATGTATAAAATAGTATTCCCCGTGCTAAAGTAAGAGTATCTTCTTTTCCTTCTTCCCTGCTCTGTAATTACAATTTATAATAGTTGTCCGTATTTTTTTATATTTATAATTTTTATTTTCCACGATGTTGCGCGGAGGAACAAAGTTCATATAACGACCGATGGTAGAGACGTACACTGCTCCAGCGATATTAATTGAATTACAATATTTAAATAATTATTTAAATATGATGCGTCCATGCACGACGGTTACAATTTGTCGAGATATGAACTCAAGTCTGGTAGACCTTCCTTCAATCCCTTCCTCTTACGTGTGTCCTGAAAACAAATATTCATAATATTAATTCTATGTTCAGTTAAATAACAATATAATATAATTTATAAAAAAAAAACTTCGAAAACAAGTGCGACGAAACGAGACAGTAATCAACCAACAACTACGTATTTCCGATAAGAATTACATCACGTTAGTACGCGTTTCACAGATAAGTTTTTATTTTCAAGACTGGTCATTCTACGTCACACGTTATTTTTACGTTCCAACAAAATTGTTGATTCGAAGAATAATATGTATGTTTCCCTATTCTGGCAGACCAGATTTTTACTGGACAACCGAAACTTAAAAAACACTTCACTTTGCCACGAGGTTAAAAATGACAAGACCGTAAAATAGTCGTAGTCATCAGTTATGATCGTGGCTCGGATCTACAAAAAAGTAACAAATATGGTGAATAAATTACCTGGACGACTTGGTGTGGGCGAGTTCCGCTCTCCAGAGGGTCTCCGGGAAGGATTTGCCAATGGTCGAACACGCACTGTGGGAAGGCCTGTCCACCGGTGTTGGAGCGCAGGTCAGCGGTGAAGCCGAACGACTCGTTGACGGGAAGGTATGCCTTTACGACGAACATAGGGGTACCAGCCACTTGTTGTTCCTCAAAGACATGACCACGTCTGCGATTGAGCACACCGTAGATACCACCCACGGCGACTTCGGGGCACTATAAAGTAAATAGACTCCAATTATTGATTTTGTTTTAATCATAAATGCTCTTTTGAGTTTTGATTAAATCAATCAGGTTGTCAACGATAATCACGGTGATTCATAACCCAGTGCTCAAAAGCATTCTCATCATTTGGTTTCAAACGGTTGCATAATCAATCTATTAAATTTTGCGATTAAAAATTTGTTCCTTTTTACGTAAAAGAAGGAAACAAGGAAACAAATCGATTAATAAATTTAACTTTAATATGAATGTGGTTTTCTCGAATTTATCTACCTAACGTAATCAGCTGATAACGAGTGATTATGATTTCAAAGATGTTCATTGAACAAGGTCATTTTTTCAATAATTTTACTAACAAGTTATTAAACATAATTTTCATGTTAAATTATTTAAAAACAAAAAAGGCTCACCTGAATTTCACAAAGGTATACAGGCTCCATAAGTCTGGGAGAGGCAGTGAGAAGGCAGGCGTAAAGGCAACGTCTCGTCGTGGGGATGATTTGGCCACCGCCTCTGTGGATAGCGTCAGCGTGTAACGTGACGTCGTAAATGTTGAAACGGACACCACGGAGATTCTCCTCAGAGAGGACACCTTCCTTGGCGGCCCACTGGAATCCAGCGACGACAGAGTCCTTGATTTCGTTAAGGTACTGTACTCCCTTGGTGCAGTCGACAAGGATGTTGGGACCAGTTCCGTCAGGACCGAAGCACCAGATTTTCCTGGCTTCTGTTACATCGTAGTCGTACTTCTCGCTCAGGTAACGAGCACGCACCTTGAAGTCGTCTCTGGGGTTGACGTCACCCTAAAATGATTAAAAGTATCGATTAATAAATTTTTCATGGAATGAACTTTAGAATTTCTAATAATACGCGTAATTTAATCTAAGTAAAATTAGAAAATTTTCAAATTATTCAGATTTTGTTCGTATTCTCTTCATTATTATTCAGAAGAGGTGTCAGAAATATTTTAGAACATTCATCACGATAAAGTGACTAAACGTAAAAAAGAGTATAAATAAAAATCGAATTGAAATATAACATACTTTGTCGATGTCCTCAGCGAGACCATCGGGCATGGGCTCAGCCTTCATGAACAGACGGTTGTGCTTGTTGGGCGACTTGGACAGACACATCTGGTCGGATTGCTCCGAGACAGTTTCTCTGTATGACACGACAGGGTCAGACTTCTTGATGGGAATGCAGGCGTGGTCCTCCTCAAGATCCTTCAGACAGATCTCAAGATGCAACTCACCGGCACCGGCAATGATGTGCTCTCCAGACTCTTCGATGATACATTGCACCATAGGGTCGGATTTGGCCAGACGTTTAAGACCTGAAGAGAAAACATTATCTTATAGACAAACTGCTTTGGCAAGATATTTTCTAAGTTTACTTTTGAAAATCTATCAGGTTGTCAACGATAATCACGGTATATCATAACCCAGTGCTCAAAAGCATTCTCATCATTTGAATTTAGAAAAAAATTAAGCTAACAGAAGTTTAAATCGGATAACGCACCTTCTACAAGTTTTGGCAGATCGGCAGGGTTCTTGGGTTCGACGGCGACACGCACGACGGGGGAGACAGAGAACTTCATGACCTTCATGTTGTGGGCATCCTTGAAGGTGGTGATGGTTCCGGTTTTCACCAAGAACTGGTCAACACCGACAAGACCGCAAATGTTACCTGTAAGAAAATTTAAAAAATGTCATTAGTAATACGGTCGATCATATACTATTAATAAATATTCAATTAGTTATCAACGTCAGTTGGTTGTTCTTAGTGTCTGTCACAAACATTCAGAACAGGTCTGTGAATGAACAATCATCATGTGAAAGTGTAAGAATGATATAGTCGCTTTGCATAAAAAATGTTGCTTACCAGAAGGAACATCTTCAATGGCTTCAACATAACGTCCCATCATGAGAATGGTACGCTGGATGGCCTTTTCGTACAAATCTTCTTTCTTGCCAGGCGTGAAGTTAGGTCCCATGATACGGGCCTTCATACCAGTGCAGACCTTTCCGGAGAAGACACGACCAAAGGCGTAGAAACGTCCTTTGTCGGAGGTCGGTACCATTTTCGAGATGTACATCATAAGAGGTCCGTTAGGGTCGCAGTTCTGAAATAAAATAATACGATATAGCACTTCCTAGAGAAATATTGAACTTATTTCTTTTAAAGGACAATCAGTTGGCCGTTCTTATTTGTCTGTCAAGAAATTTTCAGAACTGTGATAGAACAATCATCATTTAAAAATTCGAAGAAAAAAATGACTGTAAAGTCGAACATGTTTTTACCTTGATACCAACGGCGGCCTCGTCGTCATGAGGTCCTTCGTACAACATTTCCATTCTGTACTTCTGGGCTACCACGGGGGATGGCAGATGGATGGCTATCATCTGAAGTAAAGCTTCTCCAGCTGGCAACCAGGTACGCATGACAACCTGAAAAAATCGCCTTAAATTAGTAACTAGAAAATACGTCGGTATAAAGTATCTAACGAGTTGTAAAACAAATTCAGTCCTAGTTCATAGTCTCTTTCACTATTTATCAGAAGAGGTGTCAGAAATATTTAAGAACACTCATCACTTTAAAGTAATAGTAGACTTATCAATATTTCGAGTGAATTTCGTATAATTTACCTTGAGAAGAGCCTTTCCGTCCTTGTCCTTGTCTTCAGGCTTCAGAACGATTCCCAGTTTCTTCAGGAGACCTTCACACTCATCCTTCTTGTAGTTCATGATGCAGTCAAAGACCTGAAAAAATCAATGCAAAGTTGTGTTATAAAAATGAAAAATTATTTTCATAAAAAATTTTTATTTTTTAAAGTATGGAATGTAGCATCAGCGTCGTAGCGTATCATTATCGAGCATAAGGATAGAGGCTCAATGACATCGTTTAAACGTAGTCGCTATTTTACTCTCCTTCTGTTAACGCACTGTCGACACTGTCATCGTGCGCGAATCAGTTTTCTTCCAAGGAAGAAAGCCTTTTCCGCACTACAGAGAGACGCTAGTGTGCCAGAAGGATATAAACTTGAATGAATGTAGAGAAATTCGTGGATAATTACCTTGTAGATGGGGTCCAAGACGTACATGCAGAAGGAACGCTTGTTGTCAGACTCCTTCTGCTTGCTCCACTTCTTTGTCTTGGGGTTGAAGAAGGACTCTCCCCACAGTCTGTTCATTAGCTTGACTACGTCAATGCCGAACTTCTCAGCGTACATTTCTGAGAACTGTTTCAGAGTGAAGGCCCATCCGTGGAGTCCAGAACCGAAACCAACAGATCCTTTGCTGGGGTCGACCTGTTAAACAAAACAAGATTATCAGTACAACATGTTCAATGGAACATCGTCGCGCGCAGTTTTAACATTTATCCATCAGTTGGCCGTTCTTATTTGTCTGTCACTAACATTCAGAACAGGTCTGTGATAGAACAATCATCATGTAAAGAGAAATCGCGGAAAAACTAATTTTCAAAAGAAGTATCGTCATGATTAGTTTACTTACACGGACTTCTCCCATGGGACCATCATCATCAGAGTATGTAGCGATAATAACGTTAACATTTTCAACAATACGTTGGAAAGTTTGGTAGAGATCTTCACTGTCAAGTTGAAGTTCCAACAAAGCACGGTCCATTTTGTTCATGAATAAAACAGGCTTGATACGTTCAGCAATAGCTTGACGCAGTACAGTCTCGGTCTGTACACATACACCTGTTGATAGAAAAGAGGGAAGCTGTTAGTAACCGCAATATGTTTCAAAATATTCATTGCTAATAGCAGTTAACGGAAGCAACCCAGGGATGTTTGACTTACCAGAAACACAATCAACAACAACAAGGGCTCCATCAGTAACACGGAGAGCAGCTGTGACTTCACTGGAGAAATCGACGTGCCCGGGGGAATCGATAAGATTGATCAAGAAACCTTTCTCTTCCTTATCACGCTGGTCGGGGTTGGTAATGAAGACACAATCTTTAGCATCAAGTTCAAAGTACATAGAGATGGCCCTGCAAAGCAACAAACAGGTCGATCAGCACCTCGAATCGCAGCATTCAAGCAGTATATTTAGAAATGTATAAAGGGGACTTACGTGGATTTGATGGTAATACATCTTTCCTGCTCATCTTTACGGGTGTCAGTGAAACGTGTCTCTCCGGCCTTAGCTCCAGCAATGATACCGGCTTTAGACACAAGGGAGTCGGTCAAAGTTGACTTTCCATGATCTACGTGAGCGATGACGGACATGTTTCTGATGTTCTTCTTCTTGTCCATCATGCCACGGATCTCGTCTACCGTGAAGTTCACCTAAAAAACAGATTGCATCCTCCATTAGCACCATAGTGCACAAACGCCCAAGCTTGTTCCCCATAACTCCAAACCCCGAGCACCGAAAACCGAGCCAAGTACCTCGAGTCCGCCTCATTTCTTTAGAAACAGCCATCCCAGCGAAGGACACGGTCAAGCCAGAGCGAAACAGCTTTTAACCTCGCAGCGCGTCGCGTCCACGTGGTTCGAGTGTTCATGCCTCAAGCCATCCTCGCGCACGTCACCCAAACGAATCCCGCACACGACTACGTCCGCATCGCACCAGGTGACTTGCTCCCGCCCGAACCCACGCGGGCAGCTCCTCCAACATCTGCGCCCGCATTGTCACACGCGTCCGGACACGCAGTCGACAACCCGCGAATGCTTCAGCCGGGAAGCTCGAAAGTTCGAAACTCTCTGCCTCGACGATGAGGTTGACACTTTAGGGAAGGACTATATAATCGCGAAGACGAAGGAGGAGACAAAACTTGCTAGAGGGGGCCCGACGGCGGCTTTGTTGCGCAATCCGGAGCAATCGCTCGGTTTTTCGGATTTCTTGGGGCCTTGGGGCCGATTGGGCCCGAAATACAAGTCGATCCTTGTACTCTGGACATCAAGGACGACGGTCCCGAGAATATTTCAAGTCTAGGCTACGTACCATCTTGGATGTTGTCCGATTACGGCAGGCTTGGTCGAAAATATACGTGCGCCAACAATGGCGGACTCCCTGGGAAAGAACGACAGGACTCCTGCGTGCCGCAGTAACGGGGGCCGACGAGGTGGTGGCAGCAGCAGCGGCGGCGGCGGCGGCGACGGCGGCTCGAACTATAGACTAGCTGGAGTCGATCTAGCTACGGGTGTTGGAAAGAGACGGAGATAGTGCGTGTGCTCGTGGTGCACACGTGTGCGAGGATTGTTCGAGTAGATGCCGCGAGAGGACGCCACCAGGTAGGTGAATGAGCGACGTTACGGCGTCTATTTCGCGGCTATGCGCTGCTGATGCGAGCTGGATGATGTAGCTGTAGCGGAAGCGGATGTGAGGGACGCGTGGGTTGTTTTACAAGACAAGAATAAGACACGTGGGGAGATGGGGATTTTAAACTAGGATTTTGCTGTTTTTTGTTTTTTTTTTTGTTGGGGATTTTGGATAAGGGGAGGTAGATTTGTTGATGTGGGTGGATTATTGTCCTTTTTGGTTGGTTGTGTAAATGATCGCAATGAGATAGCTTATCGGAAATGATGAGGAAGACGCGAGTGAAAAATATCTCTTCGTTGCGCATCGTTGTGACATTCTATGGACGTCGATATAAGTATTTGACGAACGCACCTGGCATTGCATAAGTTTGCGTTACGGTGCGAGTGATGCTTTTTTTTGTTTAATGCGTGCGATCACTTGTAGAAATTTATTATTTCTAGTTTGAATTATTCATTTTTTAAATAATTCTTATTTTATTCCTAAAATAAATTTTTATGGATAGTATCTTACAACTTTTTAATAGGATTTTACTAGCAATGTACCTATGGGTACTTTTATCAACCTCAACTGTAAATGAATAAAAAAATAAAATTTAATCCATAAATTCGACCAGCGAGAGAAAGCTATACTCGCGCAAATTCAATGTCACATCGCGAATCGAAAGTTCCAAGCTTTCCCATAAATTACCCGCCCTTCCATTGTGTCTCCGCTCGCGATAACGTTAATTATTCAGACTTTTCCCTCGCGCCACACATTACACATGCGATTTCATACTAATACAATACACGTATGTACAAACGCGACAGAAATCTCTCTTTTGCGAGTATTAGCGTTTCATCGCGCGCGACTCGTCGTATATATACCCTCTCGGCTGTCCGATATGCATCGGATGGTTGTATAATATAAAACATTATCACGCAGAAGTTATGAGGACAATGGAAAACAAGAAAAACTATGTATATAGTGAAGCTCAAGTGAGGGTAGATATTTATAGGCCGATATTTTTTTTTTACGGTCGTTTAAAATAACTCTATTTGTCATTGCTCCACTAAACAGCTTTTACGACAATTTTTCCGTTAATTTCCAACACACATTCAACTTCTCGAAGGAAATTCCCATCGAAAATAATTTTAAACAGAGCAACACCTGAAAGCTTATCTCTCGCAAGCCAGAACTAAAAAAAGGCCAAGATTGCTTAGCCGAGGCGAGCTTTTCAACGCACCAGAGGCACGCATACGTACACGCCATATACTTTTTGCGGCTCCTCGCGCGAACCGGTACCTTATAGCACCGCGGACCTCCCTCTCATTCAAATCACCCTAAGGCTCGCGTAGTATAATTTACCAGGCAGTAGTAAAAAGCTCAGCAAGCTCGACACGAAAGCTCGCGGAATCGCTCACGGGTATGTGCAGCTTTTAAGTATATGCGCCGGTATCAGGAGGTGGGTATACACGTATTCGTATAGTGCAGAGATTGATGGAATTAAAGGGAATTTAATATTGCGGGGTATTATTTTGTCGTTAAATGAGGTTTAAGTGAAGCTAAATAATTTTTTTAGTATAATACGTGAGATAAGCAAGTATACGCTATTATTATTGTGCAATAAAATACCCACGTCCCCCCAAATTTTCAATAAACTCTTCAACACCCGGTAGTCCTCCCAGTCCCGAGTGACCAAACCCGATTTCGACACACAAATCCCGCACGTCCATCAGTACACACCCTACTCACACCCACCTTATCGATCGAACCCTTATAGTCAGAACCCTCTCTCTCTCTCTCTCTCTCTCTCTCTCTCTCTCTCTCTCTCTCTCTCTCTCTCTCACGAACACCTATATACCTAGCTGCAAGTCGACGTCCGTCCCTACAGGTGTATACATACCTCTCGCTCGGCTATTATATCGCATATAGTCACCCGCGCGAGTGTATATAGCTGCAGGGCAATTACGCCACTCGCGCGCCTATATGATTTCTCGCTCACACGTAAGTCCAAGCTCTAAAGCTCTTCGCGGTAGTGTAGTCTCTCTCTCTCTCTCTCTCTCTTGCGGGGTCGTCGAACCTTTTTCCCTTTCTTCCGACGCCGTGACTCCGCTTAACTCTTATCGCGCGGGAAAGAAAGAAAATCGGCGTACGTGTGACCGGATGACCGCATTGATTTTTTTGATGTTTTATGCTGGCTTTTTGGTAGTGGCGTTCGTGTAATGAGTTAATTAAAGGGATGGCTGGTATGCATAGATAGGAAGCGTGAATTGTTTTTTTTTTTTAGGTGTACGAGGGTAGTGGACTTATGGTGAGTTATTCAGATGCAGAGCAGAAATTATTATGAATCGTTTTCTGCGGAAGCGTTTAATGGCTGCTTTTATAGTAGTGCTGGCACGGAAATGGGAGTTATGACTTGATCATCACACTTTGGGCTATACTATGTACTTTGGAGTGTGTTTTTCACTGGAATCGATTTTCGCAATATCGACGTGTTAAAAAGAATCGATCAATAATTTTTACACTTAATACAATACCAAGAAGTACAAAAAAATGCGCTGAAGTATGATTGAGAAATGCATGCAAGTCTAGTTATTTCAATGATCGATTTTGCTGCGTTATATAGCGACGTAAATATGACACAGAGGTATTTTTTCCATGCGCGAACAATTTAGATCCTCATAAGTGATGAACAGCGTGAGTCATCGTATAGATTCTATATTGCAGTTAGTCCGATGCGCGCAATGTAATACAAACGCGACACGTGCCTACGTTTTATTGAATTTATTATTGTTGGATGTTCTAAAAATTCAATGTAAGCTTTTTTATAATGATATAATTAGGACGGGTCCTAATAGAAATTTCATCAATCATTACTTCGATCAGTACAAGTCATTTATTCGTGGGAGTAAAAATATATATATATAGCATATACATTGCAGGGAATCTGCCGATTCCGTATACGTTATATTTACAGAGTCTCTATATCGCTGTGTGAGATGAACGAGAGTGTCAATATAATAGAAGTTTTATGAGGAACGTCACCGATATGATCAATCTTAGATATATTCAATTAAGTGACTTCAGAGTTCAGCGTCGTTCGTAGGCACTTTTTTCTCTCACGGCGATTCGACTTGATTTTCTGGCGGTTGATAGTCCTGTAAAACTCTGATTCTCCTTTGGACTTATTCGACTCGATATATGAGACGATGCTGGGACTCTTCTGGGAGTATCGGTTGATATGAACTCCGGAATGTCGACCAACGTCGCGGATGAATAAGACTCGTAGGGACTCTTGGCGGAAAGTCGTGCACTGCTGGAGCCCTTGAAAAAATTCGTAGTTTTCTTTTTCTGTAGGTTTATGAATTTTAAAGTAAAGCGTTATATGTATAGCTATTATTTAATTCATGATGTGTGGCGGAAAGCAGTTATCTGTTGCGAGTGTGATCGTATGGTAGTGTTTTTCGATTTTTCATAGAACAGTAGTTATATTGTGCACTTTTACAAAATGACACCTATGATATATTATAATTTATTGATTTTGCTTATTTCACTGAATTATTTACGAGGCCATTATCGCAAATCGGTCAGTATCGACATTTTGAATTTTGAAGGGGTTATAGGAAAAAATAAATAAATAAAAACGTATTTTACATTCTCTTCTTTATTATTGTATATTCAAATTAGATCATCCATATACAAATCTCCTCTCAAACGCACGTAAAAATCTTATAAAGTTTAAAATAATTCGTCCTAAATCTAAAAATTTCGTACATGATCTATGTCAACGCTGTGTTTAAACCACGTTTTGGTGTCGTGAATGGTTTAATATTTTAAATCACGTTATCAAAGAAAAGCTTCAGATTACATATGAACCGAGTGAATCTATAGAACACACTACTATAACATAAACACAAAACTTTATCTCACCGTATTTATAAATTAAACATGATAGAACACCTGTAAATCACAAGCAAAATATGCAAAAATTATTAAACAGTTTTGTTTATACAATCCTATATACAATCGTCTTCAATTGTGAACAACTTTTGAATAAATTTTTCTTGTTAAAGGATGTGCAAATTTCACCTGTACTCGTTTCTCTAAAAAATGTTACGCAATTGTAATATGGGCACGTATATACATACGAGAATGATAGTAATCAAATTCTCGCAGTTAAATTGCTTGATTTCTTTATAGTGTTTTAAAAGAGTATATTAGTGTGCGCCAAATCGCGTTTTCTATTTATAGATTCTAGTGAAATACCTTATTTGGAACTCGGCAATTTCTTTCGTGAATAGCTAATCGATCGGGTAGAAAAGTTCTTTTGCACTTTAGACACGGAATCAGGAGAGCCTAGAACAGTCAGATAGCATATGAGCTTTAGCTCCAAAAATACACATATTCGAGTATGCAAACGTTTACTCAATTAAGAATAATTATTATTGATGTGCGGGAATAACAAAATAGCTGCGGAAAATTGCTGACAATAATCTTGATAAATATAAAGTGCTTCAGTTAAAAAGTGTGCCACAAAAAAACGTACTTATATATTCATTGCCATGCTTCATCATCAGTTTTATTCTAAAAACACTCAAAATAAGTATAAGTATAGGTATATAGACGATAAATAAGGAAAAAGCATTATAGCTAATGCAAGCAGATCACTTAAGAAAAAATTCCACTGGTTATATATATCCAAACGATTTAGATGTCTGATATGAGAGTAGTAGGCTATACCTGACTTTGCTCCCAGGCAGCGGTGTTCCAATCCTCGTGATCAATGGGAACGTTGGGTCGCTGTGGTTCGCTGCGCCGTTGCGAGCTTGGCAAAGCTTTATTTTCGCGATGCCATTTCTGTGGTTAAATGAACATTATTCATGCAAGAATTCAACGTATATATAATGCCTAGTGTTTTATACTCGTTTGATACTTTGAACGCGTTTTATCGATACCTTAGCTTTGAAAATCGATCGCATTCGTAATATAGAAGTGTCGAATAGAATTATTATTTTTAACATCCGTGTAATTATAATTGATGCCAAAAACACGCGATTTCTGATACGAAAGGTCACACTGCAGTTTGATTAGATAACCGTTTACTCTCTGATTACATGACTCGATGGCATGACCCATCCTCGTGCGAATAAAAAGCTTATCGCAACTTCGTTAATGTTGTATAACAAATGTAATCTACTACAAATAAAAAACAAACGTACCTGTAGACACTTGGGCTCATGAATAGGGAAGCTGGCGGTTCCAAACTCCCTGCCACAGATGTAACAGGTGACGGTTCTCGGTCGTCGTTTATTGCCCGCCAACAGCTTGTCCTCGATCGTCTTCGAAACCGTAGCTGAGCTCACCTTTCGTTCTTTTCGCGAAGCCTCGTCACTCGACGACTTCTCTTCCGGTGTCACTGTCCGCAATAACAACGATAAAAACATCTTCCGAATTTTCTACAATAATTATGATGAAAAAGCAATATATCTTACCGGATGAAGCCAAAGAGCCAGCGATCTGTTCCGACCTTGGCGAAGACATTGTTGGGCTCTGAATCGCAGATGTCCTCCTCGAACTGTTTTTTCCACCAATAACAGCTCTGACCGGTATGACCGATGGACTGGACCTCGCGCTCGCCAACGACGATGAGACTGAAGTCAACGAGTCCTTGGGCGATTTCGCAGGTGACACACAGGGACTCTTGGGGTGACTGTGGAACCGTTCGGGCTGCGCCGATCTTCTGCAGGTCGTACACGGCTCTGGCTTTTTCTTAGGATTCTGGGGAATGTTTGAAGTGAACAGGGCCACGTCGCTCGAGATCACTGTGTTTCTGGAGCTTCGAGAACGCAAGGGTGACAGTTGTTGCTGCTGGGAGTTGCTGATGCTGTTCTGCTAGGATTGTTACGAGTTTGTAAATGGTTAGGGGTAGGAAATAAATACAATGTTTGATTCGTCGCACAGAAGGTGACTCATCCAGCAAATTGTGCATTATCCTTATTATAAATACATTGGTATACGTAATTGAAAACTAGAGTCAGGAAATAATCACAAATATTAAGTAATTGAAACCACACAAAAGTCAAACAGTGCAATCGCTTCTACAATCCCCTCGTCACTTCCTTCCACCCCCAAACACACACACACACACACTCCGAGCTCTGACTCACCTTGTTCTTGTTATTGTTATCATCGAGCCGCTTTGCCGCTTCGGGACTAGTACTCGCCGACGCTTCACTCGTCCTCGTCTCGGACTCGGAACTGGTATCGACACTCGTTTTTCGCGAACTAGCAAATCTCGACGCCCTGGGCTTCGTCGTCGTCAATCGACGTTGATTGTTCAACTTAGAAGTATCCAGTACTGAGACGACCTTCACCACTCCAAGATTTATGCGTGTCAGCGAAGCGCTCAGGTGTTCCTATACGGGACAATATGCTATACCGATGAGTCATAGGTCGAAATCGCGATTTTACATTGAAAAAACGTTAATTCGCCTTTGATTAATTTTAAGGTTGAAAGTAGTTCAACACCTGAAACTCGCCCCAGAGAAACGAAGTACAAAACAATCAATCAAAGTTAACGCTGACCCAGATCCTCCCGTATCTTCTCGCGCACATCCCGCATGAATCTCCTCGACTTTCCCTTTCTCTTATTCCCCATATATATATATAAGCATTTTAAACGTATAAATTGTAGCAGACGAAAGAGAACAAAATTTAATATTTTGAAAAAAAAAACCTTGCTGAGCAGAGACATATCGAGCTTATCGACGAGTCTGGGATCAAGTACAAGTGGAGCTTCGAGACAAGCGGTTGCCGGTCGTGGTTCCTCATCAGGATCGTACATGGTTGTTTTCCTTGGACGCTTTTTCCGCATCTTAGGCCAGGTATCGGAGCTACACTGAGCCGTCGAATTCGATGACTGATGATCGCGTGGACTACTTGATCCTCTACTCGGATGGTTACTCGTACTGGTTTTCTTTCTGTCTGCGAATGTATTAGAGTTGACGGTTATATTTTTACGTGGGTGGATGCGCAGTTATGTGTATATCGTATTAATGGTTGAGAGCGAGTTTTTGGAAGAGGGGACGTGTGTACTTGTGTGGGGGGCATAGGTGACCGTGCGCTGGAATTGGATAGCGCTTTAGTGTATAATAAAGTATATGCGTATACTTGAATGTCTGGATGTAGAGCTATAGCCGCGATTTTGTACCGAGACCTTGATATTTTTTGTAAAATTTTTATGGTTTCAGATTTGTGGTTGAAAAATGAATTAAAAAAAAAAAATCAAACTAGGTTATATTACAAACAAAATAATATTACTAGATGACATCTTAACCAAAATTAACGAACTATAGCTTACCGATACCGATCTCATCACTCACCTGCGCTAACGGCAGTTTGCAGATCTTCGCGAATCACGAGAAAAGTCTTTTCAGATAGCAGTAGGTCAGCCGGTGTTTCTGGCCACTTCATATTTCCCGAAGTTCAGAACAGTAAGCTGCGATTTGAAAAACCTCATCGCTACATCCTCTATTCTTATAAACGATCGATCTTTATCGTCTGCTCCTCCGAATGAGACTCGAGTTGTTCCGGAGCTGCAAGCTCTCAGGACTCATTGCATACTGGACGATTTTGAGTTAAAGGTAATACACACGCGTCCCCCTGAAAAACGCTACGGGTTATCGGTGCAATTTCAGGGGTTAGGGAATTTGATTTCGATTTTTGTTGAGATATTATTTTCTGCTATCTTATTTGTTTAAGAGTACACAAACTGGAAATTTTGTGTTTTATACATTTGTAGGATATGAATATAATTTTTGGATTTGTTTAAAAAAAAAATAGAAAAGCTGCGCAAAAAGTACAAATATTGTAACTTGAAAGCCGCTATGGACACAGAAAAGTACAGCTATAATATTACAGGGGTTGAAGGTCGGAATAATCGGATAACGGCGCAATAATGCAAGTCGTAAACCCCGATGGCGGCAATTACAAATTTAAAAGGAAATCATAGGCCGCGACGCTTGGAATAGCAGATATAAGTTATGAAGCTAAAATCAAGTAGGTAAGTATAACGCATCGATCGTCACTGTTTTATGTGAGCACATCTTGTAGGTCTTGATGTATTTTATAAGAATTAAATCAGCTAATATGGCGATCTGTTATACTCTATAAACCTATACACCAGTTATATCGAGGGAGTATAAATGAAATAAATAATTCCTATTTTCAATATTGAGCCGAGCCACTTTGTTTTGTTATCGTCGATCTCGCTGGGCAAATATCGATGCGCGAGGGTAAAGCGAGCATAACGACTGATGCTAAACAAAGTGTTATGGGAATGGGTTTCTAGTTCATTGTCAGGTACTTGAAAGAATGATCGCGAATCAAAAGTAGAACGTATTTTATCGTTTTGATTCGAATAAAATGAATTATTGTTTTTAAATACGTGTAGGTATTATTAAGTAATTGTAGAGAGTTAAATAAGGTGTTTCGAGAAATGAACTCAACGAAATCGTAATCGATTTTTAAAACGAATATGCGTCACGCTATATATACACTGCATACGTGTACTTTATATACTACTTTTCATCAATTTTAAATTACAAAAGCTCGAGTAAAAAATTAAAACTATACAAAAAACATAATAGAGAAAAAAAAAATCACTAAGCTCCAATAACTTACCGAAACTACTAAAAACTTGGTTCACCCCACGAAACTATGTATAATTAAACAAACTCACACACAAATAACAACTCCTAAAAATCGTCAACGCACAAAAACACACGAAGTGATCAGTCCGCGAGACGCCGGTCAACTGAACACCACCGCGTCGTCGCACACACAACACCTATATACACAGACGAGTAGTATAGGTGATATGGTGTTGAAATAAAGGCTTACCTTGCCATTGGGGGGAGAGACGCGATGTTTACTACGGCAGCTAGGGAACCGCGGCACCGACCGCGAATCATCGATCCAACCGCGCGCGCGCACACGTTTGCGCTTTTACTCGTATCAGTCGATTTCCCCGGGTACCACTGCCCGGTTGATTATATTCAACCTTTTTACGTTGTACGTGTATGTATATTATGTACTAAGGTGCACACCTGGCAGGTGGTGCTTTTCACTTGGGTTTATGGTAGATGCGACGGGGTTTATAGGGCTTTAATTGTAATGATGATTCGGAGATATTATAGTATAGGGCAGAGGGGGAATTCACTGGGTCATTGATGATTTTTTAAGTAAGATGAAACATTGGCTTGTTAATCGTGTCATTATTTCGAGAAATGTGAATTTTTTTAATTGACTTCGGTTTTGTGAATGTAATTTGCTTATTTTCAATCTTAATGTAAATATGTATATATTTATTTCAAATTGGAGTTTCAGCATGAGCGGCTGAAGCAGTATAGGCCAAAACAAGGCAGTTTTATCATAGGTGGCACACCATTATATATCTAGACTCGGCGCGCATATTGTTATGAGAGAAATAGAAAACTGACTATGTGCCATCTATTTTCACCTGCCACAGACACGGAGAATTTAGGCGGTGACGTAAGGGCCAGTCCAAAACTGTTTCGTTTTGATAAATTAATATGAAACAAAGAAAATTTTTTAAAATAAAATCTTTTATTGTATAAAGTCTAAATATTCGGTATAGTTTTTATACAACGATTTTATTGTACACAGTATTCGAGTAGCTTCATGATTTTGAGGTATATAAATAAAGACAACTTTTGAAATATAATACAATGTCCCTAAACTTTTTACAAAAGTCCGTCTATCGACGATATCGGTATCGTTTGAAGTGGAACCACAACTGAAAGATATTGTTGTGGAACTGGCAGCGAAATCCGCGTTTATACGAGTACTCCCACTCTCGGTTGACAATTTTAAAAGCTATATCTTCGTATGGTGGTCCCGCTTTGAATCGAAGTATTGCAAAATCTTTGTTATCTGAGCAAGGCGTCTGGAAAAAAAAAATTTGCATTAGTAACATGACGCGCATAAATTGTAAAAAGAAAACCATCATTAAATTATAAATAATGTCTTACCAAGAAATATTCCGGCGTAACGTTTTTATCTATCAAATCCGGATAAAAGATATTAAACTTGTATCCTTGAACAATCTTTGGAGGTGGATTGTCCATGTCGTAATGAGTTTGATTGTATTTGTTCCACTCGAAACCTGTGTGGACTCGGTTAAAGTATCGAGGCTTCCTCGGCCTATACTTATCGGACCACAAGTACACTTGTGCCTCCAAGGATGATTCAACGCTGAATTGCGCTTCGTCTGAAGCCATGTTTTTGCTAACTTCTCTGCGCATGGCTTGTTCTTCCGCAGATAAGACATTTTGTATCTTACGTCCTGTATTTACAACTTGATTTCTTGCGAAATCTAGACGCTGAGCGTCTTCTTCTTCGAGTGTCACAATCGTTCCCGGCTCGAGCTCCGATTGTGATATATATTTTGGAGAATAAGCTCCTGACTCTCCAAATTCTTCATCCCTAAAAAATGATATTTGACAAATAAATATTTTTTTTTTTACATTACGTATTTTGTGACTTGTAATTAAATTTGTCGTACTCTGATTGACTGTCTTCGGAACTCTTTGCAGAATGGGCACTAGTTGAGGGTTCCTCCACTTGCATCTCTTGCGATTCTACGTCATTTGTTTGTGGTTCAGAAGCTTCATTATCTGTTTTAGCCACTCCTTGTTCAGCGATCAAAATGTTCAATTTCTTTTTTAGGTTTTCTTGATGACGATCTCGTAACCGCGCTCTAGCCATATGAGCTGTAAATTTATACATTACGTATTAA
The DNA here is from genome assembly GCA_012977825.3 of Pteromalus puparum. Taxonomy (NCBI): domain Eukaryota; kingdom Metazoa; phylum Arthropoda; class Insecta; order Hymenoptera; family Pteromalidae; genus Pteromalus; species Pteromalus puparum. Next base: position 2,975,789 of record CM053168.1, on the reverse strand, counting down.
AAAACATAAAAAACTTTAAAATCCTCATATGTTTTTAATATTTCTATACCTTTAAGTTGGGACAGCAAGCTCTCCCAGTAACCGATGTCAACGCCTTCAGCTTTTCCGCTGATTTTCGCTTCGATCCTTATTTGTAACTCTTCCAACATAGCTGCGGTCTTTCCTTTGAAAATTTGAGTGACGTCATTTGCGACGGATTCATGGATTCCCTCGCGTCGTCCAATAGCTGAAAAAATAAAGTATTGTTTCCAGTTTATCATCACACATTCTGTGATATCGCCTATATCTAAAAATGTATTGTCTTTATTGATATACTTACATTGTTGGTATTCTGACTGCTGATGCAGCTTTCTTAATTTGTGCAATTCATCCTCAACTATAATAGTTATGTCATTCCAGTAATCCAGATTTTTGCCTCTTTCTAGTTCTTTGTAAACTTTGATGTCAACTATAAGATCTTCCAAATCTTTTATTTGTAATCCTCTGAGATAGGTGTAGGGTTCGTGCATTTCGACTGCATCAACTTCATCCTCAGCACCGATGTATTTAGCGAGAAGATCAATAGGTTTTGCTCTTCCATCCTGTATCCTAATGCGAGATCTAAGCCTTGCTTGCTCAAGATGGAATTGATCTTCTTGACGATGCCATTGTTCCAATTGAGCTGCCTCTTTCCCTCTTTGCTGCAATGCAGCCTCTTCTTCTCTTTGTTGTCGCTGTAACTCACGCTCTTGTCTGCGCTTTTTTACTTTTTCCAGTTCTCTTTTATTCTCTTCTTGCTTGTACCTATTACGCATTTCTAATTGCTCCCTGGTAACTTCCAGCAAACCTTCTTTCTCTAATTTCTTACCCCAAACAAAAGGTTGTAGTAAATGGGCATCTCCAAAAGGATTATCGTTGTTAGTGTAATGAAGATAATCATTATCCCAACCCATCCTTTCTTTGCGTTTCCTCTCCTTGGCTTCCTTCTTCCTTAACCTCCTAAGCCTCTTTTCTTCAGGTGTTTCTTTTGCCTTCATTAATTCCTTCTGCTTTTTCTTTTCTTCAACTTCTTTCATTCTCCGTTTGTGCAACTTCTTTTGCAGTCGAATCGAGGAAGCAGAACTGGTGGAAGAAGATGATGCAGAGGAAGAAGATGATGACGATGATGATGATCTAAAACATTCAAGAATTATTAGTATACAATCAAGAAAGTATCAGAAATATTATTTCAAAGCTACATACCTTTGCTTTTTCTTGTTTTTGGATGATTTTGCTGGAGGTGACTTAGACCGTTCACTTTTTTTAGATTTCTTCTTTTTCTTGTCACTTTTGGATTTGCTGCGATGTTCATCATCGCTACTAGACTCATCTCTGTAATTAGTTCTTCTTTTATCTTGGCTTATATCTCTATCCTTTCCTCTGTCTCTAGCTTTGTCTTTTTCCCTGCTCTTATCAAAATCTCTATCCTTTTCCCAATTTTTATCCTTTCTTTTATCGTGATATCTTTCTCTGTCTCTACCTCTGTCCCTATCTTTATTTGTATCTTTGTCTCTGTTTCGATCCCTATCTCTATCTCTGTATTTATCTCTTTCCCTGTCCCTATCAATTTTGCTGTCCCTACTCATTTTATAACTTGATTGTGTTGTTTAAAAAAACAGCAAACAACTCTCAGCTGTTGACAATCAGACGCACTAGGTTATACTGAAACTGAACGAACCTCCATAAACGTAACCTCAATCGAGTAAAAACACAGTTGTGCAACTAATTGTCACTTCAACGCGCACCACTAACAGAGAGCGCCACTGTAGCCGTGACGCGCGGTGCATTGCAATTGTTACTACCTGATAATTTTTTTACATTTTCCCAATTAGAGATAGCCAGTAAACGTGCTCTGATAATTAATACTAATAACAATCTAATTTGCTATGTTATTGATTCAGGTTCGTAGAGTTTACTTTTTAAAAATAAACCATTGTGATTTTCAAAAAAATCACGGATGCGCGATAGCCCAAATTTTGGATGCGCGTAAAAAGCAGACGACTTATCCGAATTTGACAACTTTTAGTGCCTTGCATTTAGACTTCTCTGAGATGTGTGTACGACAACAACATGTCTGCACACTTCTCAGTAATTTGAGTATTATTTTGCTTTGATAATCGCAAAGCATATTCAGACTGATGCAGAAACTATTTAAGAAGTTGTGGATTTGTTTCTTACTGCTAAGTTTCATCACAATTTTCGTCAAGACTGACTCTACAAGTTAAAGGTTAAGAGGCTGCCTACTTATCAGTATGAAAGAAAACAAGAAGAAACCCGCACAAAATTCACGCATTTTTATTATACTATGGGGCTTCGTCATGCACATAATATTCCTGTGGGGTGTGATGGATGCAAATTTTCATTCACCCATCATACAAGGACTACCTGTTGTTCCAATGCCCAGTGGTTCACCAGCGAAGAGAATTTTTATTTTTGTTGCTGATGGGCTTCGCTTTAGAACATTCAAGAGTTTTACTCCACCGTACTTAAAGTATTCATTTTAATTATATTCTGAATTATACATTTTTTTGTTTTAAAGATAAAGGTCTGAACTAATTTGATTACGAATTACAGTTCCATTATAAAAAAAGGAGGTGTTTGGGGAATATCACATACGAGAATGCCAACCGAGTCAAGACCTGGAAATATTGCAATAGTTGCAGGATTATACGAAGATCCCAGCGCATTGTTCAAAGGATGGAAAGAAAATCCAGTGGATTTTGATTCAGTTTTTAATCAAAGCCGAGCCTCTTGGCTATGGGGTAGTCCTGATATCATTCCAATATTTACAAAAGGTAGTCACATTTAATTAATTTTTCCATATACTATGCTCTAGTTTTAACAGAAACAGTTAAATAAATATTAAGAACATTGCTTGTAGGAGGCAATCATAACATACATGGGGCAAGTTATCCTGCTAGTTGGCAGGATTTCAGTAATCAACCAGGTGCTACAAAACGGTTGGATGACTGGGTTTTTCATGAATATTCCAAATGGTTGGCAAATGAAGCACCTGCTTATAAGACTGAGGATAAGATTATATTTTACTTTCATTTACTTGGCTGTGATACAGCTGGTCATGCTGCTAAACCTCAATCAAAGTAAGATTTAGTGATAAATAGTGATTTAAAATACAAACCGCGTTTTTATTTTCAACTAATTTTATGTTTATTTATCAGAGAGTATGTGGATACTATGATTCAATTGGATCATAATATAAAAAAGGTTGTAGAGAATACAGAAAATTACTTTGGCAAAGATACCACTGCCTATATTTTTACATCCGACCATGGAATGACTGATTGGGGTTCCCATGGCAGTGGCTCAACCGATGAAACTGAGACACCATTTGTTGCATGGGGTGCTGGAATTGCAAAAGACTCTAATACCATTGATATTAAACAGGCTGATATTACGCCTCTCATTTCAGCTCTAGTTGGCATACCTGTTCCTGTTAATAATGAAGTAATAACCAATTTTTTTTTCTGTGTAATAGTACTTTTTTATTTTTTCTATTTTTTATAATGAATTGACATTTTTTGAACACAGGGTGTACTGCATCATGAATTACTGGATCCTAAAAATGATGAGTTTATAGCAAATGCTCTTCTCACTAATGCCAAACAGCTTGCTGAACAAATCAAAGCCAATCGCGAATTAACCACTGGTAGAAGTATAGTCAATCAGTTTTACAAAGATAAAGAGTATCATGAAAAACTCGCAAGAGCTGAGAGAATACTCGACAAAGGCGCAACGGAAAAGTCTATTACTGAACTCGAATATGTAACCAAATTATCCGAAGAAGTACTAACGTACTATCGGCGCTATCAAACGGATAGGTTTTTATTTTGCTTAATGCTTATGTGGGTTGGATGGATCGCACTTTTGTTCGTTGATTTGTCCGGTTTACCACGTCGTACTATCCAGTTAGGATGTTACTCTTGGATGTTATTAGCTAATATTGCTCTGGGAGTAGCCAGCATTCCATTGTTCATTGAATATGCCGGTAATACATTATTACCTTTCAATTACAATATTTTTAAATTAAGCCCCATATTTATAATTTTTAATATTCCAGTTGCAGGTTGTAAGGAATGGAGATTATTTGGCTATGGTATGATATGCGTGATATCACTATGGCTTGCATTTAGAGGAATTATTAAGAAAGGACCAACTCTGGAAATAGACTCTAATAAACCATTTATCGAGACCTTAGGCATTGTGTTTTTGACTTTTATGATGTTTGTTGGCTTGATATACAGATGGACTTTTAGTATCAGTATGCTTGTAGCAGTTGGCCTACAGAAGATTATATTTGATAGAAATGCACCATCTTGGTTGCTGATAACTGGAGCTGCCTTAGTAGTTTTTCCACTGTTACCTGTTGTGGGACCACAACCTAGAGTATATATAGTGTAAGCAAAGTTATATTTTTTTTGTATAAATATTCATTGCATAGCAGTATTGAATATGGTCTTATTTTACAGATTAATCGCATTAGGTGTGAGCATAGTTCCTATAATAAGAAAACGAAGAATTCACAATTACAACAAAGTAATTGAAGTCATTCGCATAATTTTAACGTCGCTTCTGTGCTTGAACGTTATTGATGGAAGAGCTTGGTTATCTTGGCTCTTGCTCTTGAGCACGCCGCTAGTCATTTCGCTTTACCCCAAAGATTGGAACCAAAGGATTTTCGGAGTCACGGTAGCTCTTCTAAGTCCACTCGCTCTTTTATCCACTTCCTACGAGCCGATATTCTTCTTGATTTTCGCAACACATATACAACACTGGCCGACTTTTGAGTTTTCTCAGAAATCGGAGTCCGGATTGAGAGTTCTGAGGCTCCGCAATTTCAGCACTGCGGCCTTCCTCGTAAGATCAACAAACTATGAACTTACACCTTATTTTTTTTATAAAAAGTTTTAATATAATCTAAATTTGCAGATGCTGTATACATTATTATGCTTTTTCGGAACCGGAAACATGGCAAGCTTGAGCTCGTTCGATCCCTCATGGACTCGTCACTTCCTCACAGTCTTCTCGCCATTCACCATGGCATCCCTCATACTTCTCAAGTTTGTCATACCTTTGATCCTGGTTGGCTGTTTGATCCGTGCCTTGGCTCCAGATTCTACTATCTTTTCCGCGGTCCTTTTACTAGGCGATTGCCTCGCCATACCACTCATGTACGGTGTGACGAATCAGGGCAGCTGGCTGGACATTGGTAGTGCAATCAGTAGGTTCGCCATAGCTATCGTTCTGCCCTGCCTATTGCTGCTGGTTTTTTATCTCACGCAGCCGTTCACTACGTTTAGTCTGCAGGACTTCTTGAGACGCAGAGCGATAAAAAATCAAAGACTTAAAATTTAGTGACTTTACGCAGTTACAGCATGAGCGGTTAAAGCAGCAAGCCAATCGAGGCAGTTTTAGCTTTGGTGGCACATCAATATATCTAGACTCGAAGCGCATATTGTTATGAGGAAAATAGAAAAGTGTCCATATGCCACCTATTTTCACCTGCCTGAGACACAAAGAGTTTAGGCAGTGACGAAAGGCATTTTTAAGGTCTGGTGGCTGATTGCATTCTACTTTAAAAACGATATTGTAAAACTGCCTTGTTTGGCCTACTATAACGGCCGCTCATGCTATAAGTCGATAGATCGTACGAATTTATTACGATGCTTTAAGTAGCTTTGAGTCTCTAAAGAAAATATTCAAGTTAAAGATTTTATACAAATATCTTTATATAGCTAAAATTGTCAGCAACACAAATATATACAAAGATTTATATATTTTCTAAGGGTTTTATATTACTAAGCCTTTCTAATGCTTATGCAGGGAAAAAATATTCGGCAACTTATCATGATTAGTTACCAATAGGGTGAATATTAGATTAAATAAAATGTTAATTGTTTCATTGAGATTTGATGCTCTTTCTTTTTATCGGACCATGATATTTTTCTACTACACTGCAACTAATTTATGAGTTGCGAATCTACGATTCGATAAGCGATATTTATATGCATAAAAACAAATTGTTTTCTAACGATATGCAACAAATTGCTGTGATGAATCTAATTTATTTATAAGAGTTGACAAAATCTGTCTAGACAAAATAAACAATTTCAATTTCTTTTCGATTATTGCAATTTAGCGAAGAGCTGTGACGTTCTTATTCCTAAACAAACAAATTAATTTTATCTGGCTAAATACGCGCGGCTGATATACTTGCTTCACTTACGTAGAGTCTAGTCGATTATAATATTTATATCATCAAATTTGTCAATGGATGCAATGAACTTTTCTCATATTGCGTACAAGAACGGTAGAGCAAGAACGACATAATTGATAAAAAAAATTATATAAAACGCAACAGTTGCGGTGACAATAAATCCCAGTTCACTTTGCGTTATGGACGTAAAGAAGTATTTTTTCGCGCTCAGTGTTGTATAGTGATAGAATGACTTTTTTTAAATAGTTGATTATAAAGATGGCGTAGTTTTGTTTTGTTGAGCATTCATTTTTATTTACGCTACAACAAAGCTGGAAGAATAATAAATAAGATACCTGGACCAACCGCGATACCGATCATCGGAAACCTGTATGATATGAACGTACCTCTAGGTATAGAATTGTTTGATTATTTATTGAATTTTATTACGTGATGGTGTAAATTATTTTTATTGGTCGATTATTTTAATTTATTACTCTGTATACTCGGAATTATCACACTATAAGTACAAAGTGGAAAAATTGAGTAATAAGCAACTTTGACTTTTCATAAAAAAATTTGTATTAATCAGAAATCATTTGGACATTAGTTTTTTAAAACTTCAGAGCATTGTTTTGTACCTGCCGGGACAGAAGTGATGGTCCACTTCTACTATACTCATAGAGACCCTAATTTATGGCTCGAACCGGACAAGTTCGATCCTGAGCGATTTTTTTCCTGAACGAATCTTAAAACGACATCCGTTCTCATATTTGCCGTTTAGCGCTGGGCCTCGTAATTGCATCGGCAAAAAACATTGACTTTTCTCACCGCTATACTACAATATTTCAAAAGAGCGTGGGCTCATTTGAAATTTTAATTTTAGGTCAGAAGTTTGCTCTGTTGGAATTGAAGTGTCTGCTTGGAAAAATTCTGTACAACTATCATCTGGAGCCAGTCACTCGAAGTTGTGACATGAAGTTGCGCGCCGGAATCATCATACGGCCGGAGAAGCCGATTTACGTTAAATTCATTCGCATACGCAAATGAGCGCTATACACGTTATTGTGTCTTGACGATAGTCGCGCAACGTCTTCATTTCATAAGCATTGTCGTGATTAAAAAAAGTCGTTTTGCATTCGGATTTCATTGTTTCGTATTGTACACCTGTATTGTTTTCGATTCGTAATTATTTACGCCATGTTTTAACCCTATAATCGATATGCTAGAGTATACTATGATTTTCGGTTATTTTTTTTTTCACTCTGAGAAATTAACGAAAAAATTGGTTAATCATAAGCTTAGGTAATCATAATACTGGAAATAAAAAGAATGTGATTTCATATTTTTACTCAGATTTAATTTGCTATAAAACAGGCTTATCACTACCACAAGCCTTTCTCTACTTGCCAGCAAGTAAAAACAATGATCAATGTAGCAACAAACAATTCCTCAATTCCAGAAAACGCGCGATATCTTACGTCCTATGGTTGTTTTAAAGGCAAGTGACATGACGGAATTTGAAAAAATCGCAAAAAAATTCAGTAAAAAAATAATAATTTAGGTAAAAAGTATAATATCCTGATTTCAAACATAATAAATTCGATTTTGACTAGCATGATGCTTTATGAAAATTAAATAAGATACAAAAAGTGGAAAGGATAAACTAAAATTGATTGAATAGTTTATAAATTTCCATGATGATATATATACATTATATTTGCGTACAATCACTAACGCTTTGGATATTATCTATAATGCTTAGATTGTAACAAGTTTTATGTACAAGTGAACGTAGTGACAAATCAGGTATAGTTACTATAAAATACAATAATTATAAAAAAAAAAAAAAGAAAGCTGACTCCAGTAACAGTAAGGCCATACTGTTGCTTTCAGTTAACATAATTCAAAATCGTCGCCTCCTTACAATGAAAAAGTCACTTGCCTTCAAATATCTCCGATTAACTTGGTTTTTCCTTTTTCTTAACTTCGGTTTCATAGTAAGTTATAGCACGATTGATCACATTCTGCTTGTCTTCTTCACTAGGTGGTTTTTCACTGGATTCTGCCTTCTTTTCAGGCAACTTTGTTTTTGTTTTCTTTGCCAGCTCTTCAAGAGATTTACGAAGATATTCCATTTCCGCCTCTTGCTTCTTGGTCATGTCGTTTAAAGCTTGTATGTCCTCAGTAAATTTCTGCAGCTGCATGAGCCTTATTTCTTCTTTTTTGGCTTCTTTAGCAGCTTGTCGATTATACTCTAGCACCAAGCAACCCCCAGCTACGCCAAAGATTATGACTTCACCCATTAAACTAGCACCCAGCTCAATGGCCATCTGTTCATTGAGTTTGGCAACTTTAGTGGGTTTTCCTAAATTCATTAGATACATCTTTGCCTTGACTTCTGCCCAATGATAAACTGTAATTATTTATTTATTTTAAATGCTAATGTTTCTCATGATTCGTTTCCCTCTATTCATATTCAAGCAAACAAAAAAGATTATTGAAATATTGCTTAATGTTTACGTACACTGAGCAGGTGGTATAATGAAGTATGTTCTGAAAACTGGATGATTCTTTGCTTGGTTGACTATGATCTTGCTGAGTGGCTTGCTGATTTGTTTGACAAAAAGTACCCCCAATTTGAGGGCAGGAAAGACTCCCACAACCATCTTGTATGTTTACGTATAACAATCCAATGTAAAAACCGTGTATTGTCGTATTTGTCTACTGCTTGCTTTGAACTGTTAAAAAGAGAAAGTATCATACATTAGTGAATGATTCGTAGGTCAAACTATTAATCGCTAATTTAAAAAGAGCCGAGACTTAAGATCAGCTGTTTTTCTCGAGATAAGAGGGACACGCAATATACACAAATACTCTGACATAACCTTCTTGAATTGGCAATAGTGTAAAATATGAAAATTCACCAGTCCGTGTCTATCAGCTACACTATTATCAGCAAAATCGTCAACTCGTTATTTTTGTCAAGGAGGTCAAGCAGACGGTAAGGCGAGTTTACGCGACCTCGTCCCCCCTAACCTGCATCGCCGAATCTCAAAGTTCATAATGTCGTTAAAAAGACATCGAGCAAAGCGCGGATAATTAGTTTGATATACTTACGTTTTGCCCGATGCGAAAATCCAAAGTCAAGCCAGTCGATTCATAATTAATGAAACATTGCGATTCTTTCGGCGTCTCGTTCTCACTGCGATTACCGAGTGAAAACATCAGTCGATCCACCTCCGCGCGCTGAACGGCTGAAACCCCGCTTTCCGCAACTCCGAAAAAAACTATAGATATATAAGTATACTTATGAATAGGCTCGCAAAACGCGAAATACGCGTGCGCCGCACGCGTCTCTTCGATGACGCGATAATAGTGGACAGGTAGATTTATGGGTCTTACATTAATTTATTTAAATTAACCGATGAATTTATTTTAAGAATTTGTTATTTCTTTTAAATATAAAGAAAAAAAATTAGAAAGTAAACTTTTAAACAACAACAACAACAGACTGTGCATGGCTTATATTCGAGAATAATACTTAGTACCTGATTTCTTGGAAATTTTTCCTAGATTGGGATTGCATAGATATAGAATATGTGCAGGGGTGGGACCTGGGACTTTCGAAGTAAATCATCCCTTCCCTTCCCTCACAATGTTGTGCCATCTGTACATCGTAAAGTTTTTGAACAGCATCAGTCAGTTGAGGTCAGGCGACGCTCGCACAACACAGTACTTGAGCTACGATCATTGTGTCTAAGTTCGCTTGAATTTTCTCGTGCAAGTACTTATTTAGTTTCGAATATTTGAAAAGTCCGCATTCGCATCGTGACGTATGTGATCACGTGATCTGTCCATCATTACCAAAATAACAGACGCGGATGACGAGTTGAAACTAACCTAAAAGTTGTTGTTGGTGTTGCGACGTTGCGTGTAGAAGGTTAATTCTTTGAGAGAATATTTTCTACAGTTTTCATCGCAAATAGAGAAATTTTAAACAATCGCACAAAAAGTTAAGTGAATATATCATCATGGTGCAGGAAGAAGTGATGTTACCGCCGGGTTTGGAACACTCGTTTGTTCAAAGGCGAAGCCAGGAATTCTACGAGCCAGCGTCAGAAAAAGTTGTAAATGGAAAAAAATCCGACAAGAACAGGCCGAAAAAGAGGAAGAAGAAGAAGAAGAAGCAGAGAAACACTGAAGAAAAGAAAGATGATATCGCAAACGACGCAGACATCAACAGTACGGATCCCGAACCGGAGATTGAGTATATACAGGAAATTCCCACAGTGAACGACCTCGAGCCTATGTACAGACAATTTGCCAAAGTTTTCGAAGCATTCAAGTTGGTTGAGCCTGACAAGGACAAAGCTGATGGAGCTGAAGCTGTTAGTCAGAATCCACAGCTAAGTGCAGCTGCAGCGGCGGCTGGTGCCATTGCCAGCAAACTTGGGGCCCTTGTCGATGAATATGAAGAGGACATACAGGCCCACCAGAAACAACAGCAGCAAGCTGCAGAAGAAAATGGTACCCCACGCATTTCTAAAAGAAAGATGAAAAAATTAACAAGGCTCAGTGTAGCTGAACTTAAACAACTGGTGGCAAGACCAGACGTTGTAGAGGGCCACGATGTTACAGCACGGGATCCCAAACTGCTGGTGCAGCTTAAGGCGCACAGAAATACTGTGCCTGTTCCCAGGCACTGGTGTTTCAAACGAAAGTATCTGCAGGGCAAGAGGGGTATTGAAAAGCCTCCGTTTGATTTGCCTGCATTCATCAAAAGTACTGGAATTACAGAAATGAGAGCCAGTTTACAAGAAAAAGATGAGTCCAAGACCCTGAAGGCCAAAATGAGAGAAAGAGCTAGGCCTAAATTGGGTAAAATTGATATTGATTACCAAAAGCTGCACGATGCCTTCTTCAAGTGGCAAACCAAGCCCAGAATGACCATTCATGGAGATCTCTACTATGAGGGTAAGGAGTTTGAAACTCGTCTCAAAGAAAAGAAACCTGGTGATTTGACAGACGAACTAAGAACAGCTCTGGGCATGCCCATTGGGCCCAGCTGTAATAAAGTACCTCCACCCTGGCTTATCGCTATGCAGCGTTATGGACCACCACCGAGCTATCCTAATCTTAAGATTCCTGGATTGAATGCTCCAATTCCAGAAGGCTGTGCTTTTGGTTATCATGCTGGTGGGTGGGGTAAACCTCCAGTAGATGAAACAGGTCGACCTCTTTATGGAGATGTCTTTGGAGTCGCCCGTACAGCTGGAGGTGATAATTTGGATGATGAAGTGGACAAAGGAATGTGGGGTGAACCTGAATCTGAATCATCTGGAGATGAAGACGAAGAAGAAGAAGAGGAAGAAGAAGATGAAGAAGGTAAATCGCAATTTTTCTGTATAGTTTTTCATTTGATTTATTTTAAACAGAATATGATTATTTAATATTGATTTTATTACGCTGTTTTAGGCAAGGAAGATGCTACTGGTCTTGTTACACCTGGAGCTGAAGGTCTCATCACTCCAAGTGGTATCACATCCATACCAGCTGGCTTGGAGACACCAGAAACCATTGAACTGAGAAAGAGGAAAATTGAGAGTGAAATGGAAGGTGGTGATACTCCTGCATTGTTCACCGTTCTTCAAGAGAGAAGGACTGAAAATCTGGGTTCAAGCATGATGGGTAGCACGCATGTTTATGACATGACTGGAGCAGGTGGACAAGCACCACCCTCGGTTATAGCTGCGCGACGTGGTGTGGTTTCAACATCTGAACAGCGGGCCACCGAAAGAGAAGGAGCCGTTGAATTGGCTCTGGATCCTAGTGAGTTGGACCTAGACTCAGAAGCCATGGCTACTCGCTACGAAGAAACAATGCGAAATCGACAAGCTTTGCGTCGAGAAGATTTATCCGATATGTTGCAAGATCACGTTCAAAGGCAAAAGGTAATTTATAAAATTTTAATCATGATTCATTTTTGATAATTTTTCACTTTACTAATTAAATTTTTTTTGCAGAGTAAGCGAAAACGCCAACAGACTCAAGATACAAAATCGTCAAAGAAATACAAAGAATTCAAATTTTAAGGGCTTGAAATATACTGCAATAGAACATGTAAATATTATAATGATGATAACAATAAATTTTCTATTCATAAATAAAACAAGAATTAATGGTGCATAATATTTTATATGTAGTAATTTTAAAATTCAGATATTTTTAATGAGATGCCAAGGGGAAGGATGGAGAAAGGAAAATTACTATGTACATTCCCATTTATACTTAGTTTATTTATTAATTGTTGCGACGGAAGTCATCAAACTTGAAAATTTAATAAAAATATTCACAGTGAGCATTCTTTCACTCATTTGCTCTCTCGCGTTCTTTCGCACAATCTTCGCTTTACCGTAGTCGCGCGCATTAGTCTAGTGTAAACACGGATCAGCGAGCTTGGCATTAATACAATTCACTCGACAATTTCTTTGAATTTCTTATTTTTTGAACGTCGCACCTCATCGCAGCTCGGACACATTCATTGCGAATCATCCTTGCGTACGCTCTTACATCACTAACGTTTCTCCTTGTCAATGTTTCTCATATCTTTCTTTCACTATGTATGCATGTATGTATATCATTATGTACAGAACCAGGCACTTACTCAAAACAGTTACAGGAGAACTACATATTGTCGAGATTTTTAACGAATATGTATTAATTTTTTTTCAACTTTTTAAAATTTTTTTTATAAAGTAAGAGGTATACGCTTACACGTTCATAAATACTTAAACAAAATACTACACTAACTCGATTGGTTCATCTGTCAATGAACTAACTTTCTAAACATACATAAAGTAAATAAACGTACCCAGTTGATTTTTTTAACAAAAATTGAATGACGCTTAAGTATTATTTTGTAATATACAATAATAATTGAAGAGAAAGTAGAGACGAGGATAAAGAAAAATATCAAACTCCTGTGTGAACCACTTCAAGTAGAATACCCAGCCCCGTTATTTTTTTCTTTTTCATTCTTTTTCAGTATGTACGTGTGCCCGCGGCTGTGTGTATGCTTGTGTGTGGCGCTCATATGCATATGTACATTTAATTAATAATAATTATTATTAATAACAACAATATTTAATTGATACGAATAGAAAATCATGATGCACGGCGAATGACTCGGTTTCGTTTTAAAATTGAGGGATCGACACTTATTTCTCCAGAGTTAATCGTCATTATTCATCATTTGTATTTTGTTTAATTTCCATCTTCATCATCATCTTCTCATTCTCCTTGTATCTTCACACAATGCTGCAGTCTCGCTCGCATCTTCAATTGTTCATGTCATCTACCCATCTTCCGTGTTGCCGCGCAAGCTTTCGCAAAAAGCTTGGCTGTCGAATCGATTGACGGATCTTCATTGATTGTTGATGCTTTCAACGCTCATATACTGGCTAGTCCTGCTTCATTACTTAGCTTGATGCTATTGTACAGCGAGGATCTCCGGATAAGGGGGATCACGCCGCGTTCAGTCGAGGATGACGACCATGTCGTCAGGTCGCGCTACTCGTCGGGGCACAATCAGCAAGCGCCAGGGCTTGCGAGCCGATCGTCGCAATTCCACTGAGGTTAAGCTTCTTCTAAGTCTCCTATAACAAATCAATACATTATTTAGCTAGTGCCTCAGATCGACTATCACTCTGTTATCTGTCAAAGTAAATAGCACAAAACTGCTTACTTAATCTGCTCTGTGGGGCGGAAGTAGACGTCATCCGGTGCGTCCATCCAGGACATGACTTGCTTTCGCGCGTTGCTGCGCGACATCTGAGCCTGAGGCGGTAGCCCATGTGGATGAGCTGCGCGTCCGTTGAGTGGCGCGACCATAGGCGGTAGCACACCTGCTGCCGTGGCAGGACCTGTACCGGCAACTACGGCACCGGACGCGTGATCCATCGGAGTGCGAGCGTTCAGGTGCATCGGCTGTCCATGATTGGCCCTCTTCGGCGCCGGTTGGCCACTCGACAGCGAATTCAGTGGGATACCTATGATCAGAAACAACGTAAGTTTCAGACAAATAAAATATCGAACAAATTTTTTGTTGAATGGTCGAAGTAGAAACGGTATACTTACAGTCTGCGCCATTGATTTCATCGAAAGCAGGCCTTGCGCGTTTCAACAGATTTTGTTGCGTCTGTAATGCAGGCTGAACTGGAGGTGTGACGGGAAGTCGATCAACTTCAGGCTTGTTAGGGATTCTCTCATAGAGAAGACTACCATCTATAAAGCGAAAGTACAGGGTTAGATAAGTAAAACATTCGAAGATTGGACGATCTACTAGAGAGCAATGAACAACTTACCAGGTGCTTTGGGTGGCCGAGGGAACGACACGCGATCCGGCTGTTTGCGCTGTCCGGGCGCGGTAAGCTGGAGCCAGTCCCAGTCGCCGGGTGTCTTAGGCTGCGGATGATCACCGAGACGCGTAGCGATGTCGGTGACACGAGGTCGAGCACGAGGTCGGAGGGCGCGCGCCAGAACGCGCAGCTCTGCGGGAGTCTTACTCGCAAGCTGTGGCGAGGCGCAGAGGTGGCGAAGCGGTGCAGCGTTCACGGGTTGGTGGGGTGCTCGAGCCGCGTGTCGGGTACGCAGCTGAGCGGCGCAGAGTCGGCGGGCAGCGCGAGCCAGCGCCGACGTGCGTAGGTAAAACGCCGAGCGCGTCTTCATTACGGGTCGCGGCGAGCCTCCGCCACCGGCTGCAAGGCCAACGCCGACTCCGATTCCAGCGGCTACACCGCCTGGTCCGGGATTGCCACGAAGATCAACTCCGTGGGCGCTGGCATAGTGGCGACTCAGATGAGCCTTGAGTTTGAACTCTTTGCCGCACGAGGGGATGCTGCAGCGATGTGGTCTGTGAGCGCCACCGATGCCCTTGCCTTCCTCGTCGGATCCAGCTCCGCTGCGTTTGCGATCCGCGTCGACGTCGTCCATTCGAGTGGGGATCATGAGTCCTCCGTACTTTTTCCAGTATGACCAGCAATTCTGGCAAAGTCGGCACTGCAGATGGGGCGATCCCCACGGGTACCACTGCGGGCTCTGGCTCGCCTGGCAGCTCTCACAGGGCTTGCCGTTCCCTGCGACCATAAGCATAGCCGCATCGGCAATATTTCCGTTGCTGCTTCCGTTGAGTATGCTGACCGCGGCCTTGCCGTTGCTGCTTACGTTGCTGTTGACGTTGCCGATGGGGATGATGCTCGCTCCACCGGCCATCAGAGACGGGCCACCGGTCCCGGGGCCGCCCTGGTTCTTGTATGTACCCTGTAAGTTCGGTATGTAGACCTGCTTGAGCTTGCTCTCGGCCTCCACAGCCTTGACGCGCTTCTGCTGCACGTAGCGGTCCGTCGTCTTCCACATGTAGTAGTACTCGATCACGTTTTTCAGGGTCTTCCACGGAAGCTGCAAAATAGCGTACGCGTTTAGCACGACCTTCTCACCTCAACCGAATCTAANGGCCCTTCCCCCCCAACCCAAATCAAATTTAAAAAAAAAAAAAAAAAAAAAAAAAATGTGTTCACTTACGAAATCCGTGCGGATGTCGGAGAAGTCCTTCCCGTACTTGTCGAGAGCCTCTTCAAAGAGATTCGCCTCGGAGGCGCTCCACTCCTCCATCTCGTCTCTGCAGAGCACAGGTCCAGAGCTGGGCACGAGGGACGACATAGCTTTCGCCACATCGTAGTTGTGTCGGTGTAAAGTGTCCATGGCGTGGAAGAGGGTGATGTCTCTGGACGCAGCTGCGGCGGACATGTGGAGCGAGGGCTGCTTGACTGAGGACGAGCAGTCGAGGGCTCGGGCAAAGGTGCCAACCGAGCGGCTCACCACGAGAAACTGGTCGATCTGCCTGTCGGTTAGCGAATGTCGTGGCGTCCAGACGAGCGTCTCCAGGTCCTGCAGCCGACGGGTATCTGCCTCACGTTCCGCTGGCGTCAACGCCGCCGGTGCTATGTTGTCCGCTTGGTATCTGCTGCCTACTCTGATTTCACCTGCGATGTCGCAAAAAAAATCATGGTTAATTTTCACTTTTTTTTTTTTTTTAACGAGCGCTCTAATGAATTCTAATAGCTCGCGATAAAGAGTAAGTGCAGAGGCACATGCTTGCAAAAAATAGCACAAATAGATCACGTCCTCTATAATAGAAGGAAAAATAAAGTATAACGTACCTTTGTCGGCGAGAAGAGTGCGCTGCGCCGGATCGAAGACAAGACAGTAGAAGAAAGAGTCCTCCTTGTTGAGATAGCTGAGTAGGGATTCGGTCTCGTTGAGCAGAGTGACACAGCATTTGCCGCGTATGTGGGTGGCTGGCATAGTCTCGACCTGCCGCGACAGGAAGAGCTCGCGTTGTTTCATCTGATGGCGTTGCTTCTGCGTTAAATCGCTGATACCACCGATGCCCGGGCCGAGGTTTACGTTAGGTCTGTCGCCGCCACCGCCACCACCGCCTGTGTTGCTGCCACCGCCGCCTGTCCCTGTGCCTGTGCCTTCTTCCATCCCTGTTGATAAGCGAAAAAAATGCGTTTAGTCTCGTTGTCGTTACCAATTTTCATCGGAGAGTCGACATCGGATGACGTGCGTCATGCCAAATTATATCTCATGACATAATAATAATAATAATAATAATAATAATAATAATAATAATAATAATCGTAATATAAGTAAACAATTCGAACATTCAGAGAATATATGAAAAAACTCGAGGGATCCTCGATGAAAACGTGTATACGTAAATAGTAACGAGCAGAGAAGTATGCGTGTATGTATATAATATAAAATCCAAAGGTAAAACAAATGGAAACGCAAAAAATCGCAATCAATATGCGCCGGGCCCGCGCAGCAGTCGGGGGAAATTCTCTCTCGCTTTCTCTCTCTCTCTCTCTCTCTCTCTCTGGCGGACGCCCGAATCGAGGGAGTTTCATCTAGAAAATTCCGCTCGGATTTGCGAGAGCGAGAGAAAGAGAGACAGAGGAGTCGACGACCGCACACGCATGCGACAGAGAGAGAGAGAGAGAGAGAGAGAGAGACATAATAATGCGTCGACGCGTATGCGGATCTGCTGCAATCGTGCGGAAATTGGGTCTGCTGGACTTTTCGTCTGTATTTCGTGGTGTATAAATAATCAAAATAACAATGATAACAATAATGATGGAATAGAATATTAAGTAATCGTAATGTGACACGCGGGCTCTTTAAACTATATCATTTGCATATAAAAGATTGAATTACTTATTTCGGTTTTTATTAGCTATATTTCTAGCGCGTCTATTCTAATTTAACTTGCGGCAACGCATAGGATTGTATTACAGCAGCCATGAAGTAATGCGTTAACTACGAAATCAATATGTTGTCCAATCAATTAAACTATATGCACTAACAAATTCTACAATGTATAACATCGATTCTACCAAAAGTAAAAATAACCATCATGCACATATGCAGTGTTCTCTTGTGAGTATCGCGAAAGCCTCAGATTACTAAAGTGTCATCACAGAGCGGCTCAAGCTCCCAGGATAGAGACTAGCGTGTTAAGACATAGCATATAGAGCGAGTAGCTCTTCGGACACCTCCCTAAAAATTTGCACCGAACCACGTCCCCTGGCCCAAGAGCGCTGAAACGATCTTCCGCCAAGGGACAAACGCGCAACGCATCCTCGCGCGATCGACGTCCATATACCCTTTTCTTTCTACCCAGAGAGAGAGTAAAAAAAAAGGGGGGTGACGGCGTCGCTCGTGTGCATCAGCAGCGTCTGGTATAATTCGGCGCTTCCTTCCGAGAGAGTGCAATCCTCGGAGCGAGTCGAGAAGCGAAGAACAGAGAGGGGTACAGTGAAAGAGAGAGAGAGAGAAGAGAAGTGCATGTACGCGGGCTCCTACAGCCGGGAGGAATACAGCGAGTAGGGGGGGCTCCGACCATAAAACTTCCTTGGAAGGTGCCCCCTTTTTCGCTCGCACACACCGACCCTCTCGCAAGCGTCGGTGTGTGTGTGCGTGTGTCGTCCCCCCCGTTCGAGGAGCTCTCGCGCGATTTCTTGTCTCTTTGGCCTTACAGCGGGCTGCCTTGGACTCGCGGCATCCACCAAGATTACAAAGAGTTTTAAGAGAAAGAAAGAGAGTATGGGGGAGCCAAGCCGCCTGGTTACATCGGTAGCCTTCTATCATCACTGGCTTCTATATACTCTTTCGTCGTCGTTTGCATTTGCGCGTGCTCGCGATGTATTTCTTTTTTTTTTTTTTTGCGCGCGCGCGCCGCGAAAGAGAGAGAATTTATACAGATAGCGCGAGACCGAAATAATTGCCGAGGCTGCCCTTTTTTCGAATGGGCGTGTACGCGCCCGGAGATGCCTCGCCGTCGAGGTTAGAGTGTGCGGGAATTTATAACGATATTTTTTGGCGATGTTGATTTTCCCGCGAAAAACACCTGATTTCTGATTAACGTAATTGCGATTGTTCAGTTTGAATGATTAAAAATATACTATAAATAATGTATAACATCTATTGAGGAGAACAGCAGAGGCAGTCAAATAGTATAAAGTTTCTTTGACTAATCAGAGCTTTGAAATTTCAATCAAAAACTACGCGGTTCGTTATATAGCGAACGCGTGAACTCGTCAAAAGCAGCCCTAATCAATACCTCTGCCGTTTCCCTTCGCCCCTTCATACGTGCTCGGCATTCCCAGAAATAATAATAACATCAGCAACAACCACAATTGATATACTAAAAAATAATAAAAGTGCTAGCACAGCCATATAAACATGTATACAACAAAAATCGTGTCTCATAGTAATAAGTATAGTAATAATAATAATAATCATCATCATCATCATCATCGTCAACATTGATCGTCATCGCCGAAAGACGGACAGACTCACCGTGTGGCTCGTGAGCCTCGGAAAGAGGTGCCTTGAGCCATCCGCCTTTTCCGCCTTTGCTCATCGGCACTTTGGCTGCGGTGCTCATATCCTTAGCACCACCACAGCTCTCGGGATTCTCCAGTAGCTTCTGACCCGGCGAGTCTGAACGCTGCTCGGCCGCGCTCGCCACTGCAAAGTTTCCCTTGCATTTCTTTCTCTCTCGATATTTTTTTTTTTTTTTTTTTCACAACATATACACATACGCTACATTAAAGGGAGATATGCTTCCCACGGGAAAACTCTCCGAACGAAATCATTTTCGAGAGATAATAGTGGAAAAAAAGAGATATGGTGTATATAGTGGGAATTCAATCGGATGAAACGTATATACATGTATAATACGTATACGCCGTCGCGGCTGGCAATTGAATTTCGGCTCGATCGATTCGCGGCCGCGAATTGCACGGGCTGTGTGTGTTGGCGGAGAGACAACCAGCCTCGAAAAATCATTCGAGCTTTTTTTTTTGTTCATGTTCGTCATTGTTGTAGAGAGAGAGAGGGGGGGGGGCTTTGGTGCGCATGAGGGATTCAATTTTTTTTTGTTTGCGAGCGGTGGAAAAAATGATTTTTTGAAAAATTAAATGAAGTTTGGTGCTGCAGTGGTGTCCCTTTAAATGAAAAAAAGGTGGGATGCATACATTTACTCATTTGTTTTACGCTCCAGACGTATGTACTCGATAACGAACGTCGCTCATTAATAAAAATCTCAACCAAAATAAAAGTATCTAACGCTCGCTACTTCTCGCACGTATATATACGGCATGATGTATATAATCGAGCACAGAAATATAGACGATTAATATAAAAAGGAAAGAACCAAAACAAACCATAAAAACTACGGTAACTCGTTACAGAACCAGAATCGCAGAAGCAAACAAAAGCAGACAAGCCCCCGAAGAAGTATTAAAATCAACTGGATTCCTCATTCCTCGTTCTATATACACGCCGGCGTCGTCGTCGAAGATGTAGCTCAGTTATATACATTATACATGTAGCTGAGGGCACTCCCCGACGCAGCAGCGCAGTACAAAAAGAAAAAACCTCGAATTTTTGTTTCGCTCTCGGTGTATTTTTCACGAAGAAACCGGTTCGCGCTCGCGTAAAGCGTTAAAGGGTTAATTTATAGTAATTGTTCGAAATCACGAGAGCAATTTCGAATGAGTATTCGTTTCGCTGCTGATGCGACTGTTGCTATATGCTGCAGCTTTCACCGCGGACGATTGAAAAATTGCGACGTCTATTTGCCGAAGTATATACTAGGATTATTATACAGTTCACGTTGGGAGAAAAAAAACTTCGCACTTATCGGAGTTTGCTTCTCGTGAAGTGCACTTCAAAATTCTCTTCTCGCGGAATTTCTCATTTCGGAAAAACTTTCTTTGACTCGCTGCACTTTTTTTTTTCGCTCTCAAAGAAGAACAAGAAACAAAACAGGACTAGGTGTAGGTATATATACGCGCGGGTCGAAGAAAAGTCGGCGTCATTAAAAGCGGCAATCGGGGAATCGTCATGCATGGCAACAGCATAAAGCGACTTTTTCTCATTTCGCGAAAGGAATTCCACTGGGTTCTCTCGCCGCCGACATCCTTGTCTGTGTGTGTGTATATATATACACGTACATTCGCGGCAGACACGCAGACTAGTGCGCCGTGAAAAGAGAGTCCGATTACGTCGCCCCCGACGACGAGACAGAATGAAATTGAGATAAAAAAGAACGATTAGTTGGAATTAGATACACGGAACGAACGAGAAGAAAATTTATGCGAATATATAATATTGTATGCGAATATTCCGAGAGAGAAAGCTAGTTTTATATATCTATGCATAGGAGTCGCGAGCGCATCGAGAGCAGCCCCTGAAATATGAAAACCCCGGGGGCGCTGAATAAAACCAGAAGCCCGTTGGGGAAAGGCGTATAGCACTTTTTTTTACCGCTGATGCTTTCTCTCTCGAAAAATTTTCCGACAAAGAAGCTTCGCCGTAAGTTTTTCGTGTATAATTAGAAGAGAGAAAGGAAGAACTGCACCCGAAAATTAGAAAGAAAAATAGAATAGAGAGATAAAAAACGCAAGAGGATTGGGATACTATAGCAAGGGAAGCAGCGCAAAATCGAGTGAGAAAGAGCGACCCGATACGCAAAAAGGATTCAAAGAAAAAGATCAACAATGGGCGCAAGAGAGAGAGAGAGAGAAGCTTCTGCGTATACGTATATAGTTAAAGTCGAGAAGGACGGAGCGAGAGAGTAACTAGACGAGGACGGAGGATGCTTAAAATGAAGATGGCTAGAGCTCGCAGCAGCCACCCCCGGAAAGAGAGAAAATCAAGAGAGAGAGAGAGAGAGAGAGAGCGAGAGAGAAAGGGCCGGAGCAGCAGAAAATGGGAAAGAGAGAGAGAGAGAGAGAGAGAGAGAGAGAGAGAGAGAGAGAGAGCGTCGAGCCCTACGGCGTGTGTATGTGTGTATAAGTGCGCGAGTGTGTGAGTGTGCGCGGGTATGCGCGTATATACCTATATAGATGGTACGGACGGATAGAGACAGGTAATGAAGGGAGAGAGGGAGAGAGCGAAACTACACGGCGAAACGCCAACGACAAAAACGACCAACTGTGTGCGCGCGCGCTGGATCTATCCCTGTGTGAGTATCTGTAGATACATATATACATAGTATACGGGAGAAAGAGAGAAGGACGAACGACGTGCAATATGCTTTGGCGTCCGTGAGATCGGAAAAACGCGATTGTATATGTGTGCAAGACTGCACCTGACCAACCACCACATGCGTTTACACCTGTGTGGTCAATAGAAGCGGTTTTTTTTTTTATAGCAGAAGAAACGCTATCGGTGACTTCTGACGCCACGCGAGTTTTCCCTCTTTTCGGGAAAGACTTGTACGCGAGAAGGCTGGATAAGGTCGATAAGGTATTTTTGGAGAGAGACTAGATTAGATTGCTGCGGAGTGATACGTTGTGCTCGACGTTGTGCGCGGGATTACCTTGTGTGCGCGCGGCATTGCGGGAAAAAAACATTCCTGCCGGTTTGCCTGGCGCGAATATCGAGAGTGTGGGATATTTAGAAGAAAAAAAGCGACAGTGTTTGCGGACCGTGGTAATTGAGTTTGTAAATATTGTCTTTTTCTCGTGCGGTAGTTTATCCTGCAGTTTACACGCAAAGCATGCTCGCTTACACGCGGAACCGCGTGATTTTTGGAAAATGCATCGATTATGCGGTGACCAGATCGAAATTAAAAACGATTCACACATGGCACTACAATGCGGCATTGCTCATGTACATACGCAGAGAGAAAACCCCCTCGCGTCAGTCATTCATTTAGTTGGGGGTGGTGGTTACGGGTGGAGAGAGAGAGAGAGAGAGCCACCCACTGCAAGCTCGCTCTCTCGCCCTGTCTTCCAGCCTGGCCAGCCTCCCCTCGGCTGCAGATCGATACAACCCCCCCTGAGCCCTCCTCCTCCTCCTCACTCAGCTTCTCTGCCCCAGCCACCCACCCAAACTCTCTCTCTCTCTCTCTCTCTCTCTCTCTCTCTCTCTCTCTCTCTCTCTCGCTCTCTCACTCACCCCCAACTTTACTTATTATACATTCCCACTTGCCTCCCCCTAGCGCACTCACTCTCTCCTACTCCCTTTGCCACCCCTCGGCGCCCGGGCCGCCGGCTCTCTCTCTCTCTCTCTCTCTTTCACTCGAGTGTGTGGGTGGGCTCTCTCTCTCTCTCTCTATCTCACTCTCTGTCTATGTGCTCGGCTGCTGCTCTGCTGTCCCTTTGCCTGGCCCTGTACACACGACGTCTCATTATCTTTCCCGGAGGTAGAGATATTTTTTCCGTTATGGCTCCTTTCGATGACTCGGACCACTGAATTTCCGATCGAGCATCGAATTTTTGCAAATCAAAAACTTCGGTCTCATTATAATTAAAACCCGATGATTTTCAAGTGACACACATAATTCAGTCGGAAAATAATTGAAGCCCGCTCGCCTGCACGCATTAATGAAGAGCACATGCAAAATATACGTATATATTTAAGTATATACAACGCGCGGCAAGCGAGAGAGAGAGAGAGAGAGAGAGAGAGAGAGAGAGAGAGAGAGAGAGAGAGAGAGAGAGAGAGAGAGAGAGAGAAGTCAGAAGCGGTCATCCACCGTTAAATTAATTCTCGCTTATCAGCGGCGTGGTGACCTTGTCGATTTCGCATCGCGACGTGTGGGCACGTGTGCAAGAGAGAAAAATAATCTCCGCGCTCTTCAATTACCTAATTGAAAGTATGCGTATACAACAGCCCGCGAATGAAAAAAACAACAACAACAACAACGACGACGTATCCCTCATCGCGCAACAAAACGGACAGGCGTGAAATCGCAGCGGCGGCGGCGGCGTGGCAGCGAGTCGTACGTCATTGTCACGCGCTGTACGCAGTGCATTATCAACTATAGGACTGTATCGCTAATAAACCCGCGATCTATACGTGTATTTCTATACCGCAAATGAGAAAAAGCTCTGTTTTAGACTTTCCTCTATTTCACCAAAGACTGAGACGGCACGTCGACTCTAATTTCCCAGCCTCTCTCTCTCTCTCTCTCTCTCTCTCTCTCTCTCTCTCTCTCTCTCTCTCTCGCATACACACCTACACAAACACACGTACGTACTAGTGTGACTGTATACATATAGTCACAACGCGACGCTACTCGTCCAAAGTCTGTCTCACTCTCTCGAGCCGCGGCTAGCCACGCGCGCGACTCGGGAAATCGATAAGATCCCGCATTTCCCGAGTCGCGAGCGTCCTCCCCCTGCTCTCTCTCTCATCTCTGTGTGTGTGTCTCTCTCTCTCTTTCTCGTTTCATCCAATGTCCGTGTGTTGATGAAATTCGCGCGAAGCGCACGATGCACCCGAAAAAACGATGCTTCTTCGCGTCTGTTTACTTTTTTTTTCGCTCGAATGGGTTAAAACGAGAGAGAGTGAGTGAGAGAGAGAGAGAGAGAGAGAGAGAGAGAGAGAGAGAGACGCGAAAGTCGGAATCGAAGTGGAATGCCGCGTCCATTTTGGGGGAAGCTTTTGACTCCCCCAGTTCCTGATGCGGTCGACGCCGTCGTTGCTTTGTGTATATAAATATAATCGACGGAATTTAATTCAAGTCTATTTTCGCGTATCGTCGTATCCGGAATTAACCCGGTGCTAAATAATGCGCGGATCTATAATGAGTCGAATCCCCGCGAGAGTCACGTTTTTAGCCGGGTTTACATATATATACATCGATGCGCTGCACATACGCATTATACGTTTACAGAAATTTCGAAGCGGATGTTACTTATAATAGACGTGCAATGCACTAGTTACACGACCGCGAGTATCTAACCGCACGCGAGTACTTGACATTGTCGAAGCGCCGTAGGTTCATTTATATATACATATATACACACCCGCGCACAGTATATCCGAATGGAGGCCGCTATCATTAACGACGTATTAGCAATGCATATGTAAACTAAAACCGTTTAATTTGTTATTCAAATCAAAACGCGCATTACACGCGTTACATCCACTTTCGTATACACACCGCCTATATAATACACGAGCAATAATAGACCGCATCGACCCGTATAGGTACTGGATCCGTTTCACACCTGCAGTATATTGCACCTATATGTATGAGTGTGGCGATCGATGCTAGAGAAAAAAAAAAGAGCCAATAACGAAACAACGTTCATTTTTTCAATTGCGGCTCGCGGCGATAACGCCTGACCTCAGCCCGTGCGTTCTGTGCCCTGATGGCGAGCGTTATATTTACCAACTATATAAGCGCGTATACGCGTCCTATGCACGCGCGGAGCTTTTCACGCAGAGAAAAAAGAAAGAAAAGCTCGGGCGTAAAATCGCGCGGCGTCCGCGCGCGTCGAACACACTACACACAACGCGACGAGCTAGCGAGAGAGAGAGAGTGCGGGAAAATCGATGTCCGCTTCTATATACCATACCAACCCCTCTGTCTCTCTGTACCGGTGCGCTGCTGCTGCTGCTGCTGTACGGTTTTTGCGAAATTACAACGGGCCCTTGTTTGCAAATGGCGCTTTGATTGCGCCTGTATGTTTTCGTTGGGCGACGCGTGTAAAAGCGTCGCCGCCGAGTAATTGACTTTGGTCTATGCATTTTTGTCAATTTTCGTGGTGGAATAGTTTCGAGGGAGTACGGGATCATCGGTGTGTATGGACGAAAGGGAAAAAATTTTTTACGGACGCTTAAATGATATAAGGAGCGAACTGAAAGTTGATCGTTCTCTCATATTCTCTCTGATGCTGATTCTACGTTTATCGACCCATCGATCGTGTATATACTGTGGGTCGAATTATTATTACTCTATAAGTGGATTGTACTCAGTTTCTCTATATGCAAATTACAGGGAAGAAAAGATAAACGCAGGACTGCGAGCAAAAATAGCATTGATTAATTATGCATATCACAGAGTAGAACAAAGGGCAGCCTTTTTTGCTCGCAGTCGAGTGATGATGGACACCAAAATACAGAAGCAGCGTACAACAGATGACTAAGAAGAAGAATTAAGAAGAATCAACTTACATTGGTGCTTGTCGGCGAGCATAATCAGGGTCGACGGTAAGTCCCTCCGCCTGAAGAAGCACATCACCTTGGCTTCCACATTTCCGCTGGCCGTCTGAAAGCAGAGAGTAGCCGGAATATCGATTAGTTTTCCATGCGAGCAACGCTATACACCTACGTACACATGCATATATATGTATATATATACACACACACACACACACACACGCACACATACACAGCGACATTATAGCAGCATCGCGGCAGCGCTCATTACGCGACTCGTGTAAATATACGCGAATTTCTCTGTGCAGCGATGCTGCTGCAGACGGACAAACAAAAGAGAGCAAAGATCTCGAGAGCCGCGAAAGAGAGCTTTGATCTTTTCACTGTAATTAACTCTTTGCGAGGGGCATTTCCGTCCTGCTCGTTAAAATCCTGACTAGAAATGAGCAATACATATAGATGTATACGCGTGCTCGCTTTTCCGTTCGATCGGATGTGCGATTCGAGAAGCTGTATACCGTCGATTGTGCTTTTGATTATCCTGCATATATACCGAGCAGAAAGCGACTCTCGTTCGGTGTGAAATTCGACGAAACCGAATTTATTTTTAAATTAGTCCCTTTGAGAAATTCTTCGCTCTATGCGTGTGTATATATTTTGCAGCGTCGCTGCTTTGGAAAATCAATACCGTACTGGCGGCAGAAAGAATTGTTGCTAGCTGCAACGCTAGCGGTTTTAGCGCAAAAATAAGAAGCAAATATAAACGCGGGCTATTATATGACAAAAATATATGTGAATGCAAACGCTGGTCCAGTTTACGCGGGCAAAAAATATAATGTCGAGCAAACGAAATCTCGGACTTGAAACGCATGTAAATCAAGTATAACGAATAATAATGAAAGAAAATGAGACGTCGGAGAAGTTTTCTGCACGGGAAAACAACTTTTCTAACTAGCTCTCTGCGTCGTCTTCTTCTTCGCGTGAAGTTCCTCAGACGCGTACGAGATAAATTAGAAGTAGCTGGGATGACTCGCGAATGTTTAAACGTTATTTATAAAAGCTTTATTTCATATATTTCCGGTCAAGATTTTCCAAAAGCAGTAACTATATGCGAATCAATGATGTGCGGTGTACAAATTTCGCGAAAAATTTATCCACAATATTGGTGATGTTTGCATACCTTGTTCAGCTCTTCTATCCTTCGTATCTGGTAAGGGGACGTCGATGATGTCTCAAAATAGACATAGTCTGAAAAAAATAAAACATCGTGTAAAGAATACAAGCTGTGTTTCGAATTTCATGCAAAAGTATTTTATATGTAAAAGAAATGGCAAAATAGTTTAAGCTACTTTGTGATAACAATAGTCAGATTCAATTTTTTCTCTCCAGAACGATCGCGCATCCGGTTCAATTACATAATACAGCCTACAACAGTTTCTGAATCTAAAATCGTACGCTTTTTTATTTATAGACATTTCTTTGAAATCCTATCGAAGCTATTAATAGCGACTATGCACATTATACAACATTGTACACACACTCATTCGAACGAATAATTATAAACTTTCTACTTCATCGAGTGTCTAAATAAATAGATTAGAAAGCGGATGAATGTGTGTTCGCGCTGTACAGATACAGCTGCCGCACATTTAGAATTTTTCAACTGCGAAGTAAATAAAGGAGAAATTATAAGCGCGCACGAGAGGTCAGAAAGATCAGCGCAGCGATGAATAACGTGAATCATCGAATCAAGAGAGAGAGAAAGTACTGCAATCTGCGAAATGATATAAACAATGTTGTTATAGTGTATATCCACGAGACTCAACGAGTACATTAATTTCTGGAATATTCTCGTATGCTATACCCAAAACAAAAGAATATAACGTATACACTAAAATCGCTTCTGCATAATACATTAGTATCCAACAATGTTTCCAGCCGCGCGAATAATAGAGTGGAAAAAAGTTCTCGCGTGCGCGTCGAACAGTTGCAAAAAAAAAACAAAAACGCCACGTGCATTATTTTCCAAAAAAAAAGTTCCTGTCACATAGGTGACAGATGTTTGACGCGTAGTTTGCTCAAAGCTATAATTTCTATCATGGACGAAACTATACTTTGCTCCTTTTAGCTTTCACGCATTCAGCGTTCCGGAAACGACAGTGTCGCGTGCATTAGAATTTCCAATCGATATCAATGCATTAAACTGCGCTGAAACAACACGCTGAAGAAGTCACAACGATCTGAACAGAAGCACGCAGCATTAAAACAATACGGTCGACTCGAAAGATCAAGAAGCCCAAGTCTATGTCGAATTATCCACTTTAACGTGTAAGTACACTCGACCTCCTCCTCCTCCTCCGCAGTATTACAGTCATACTCGTCAGCTCCTTCTCACGCGCTCATAACACCACGTAGTGCAAAATCTCGATCGAAAGGGAAAGCAGGAAGGTCAGTCTGTCCGGACGGAAGTATCGTCGTCATCATCATCATCTCGACGAGATGCATAAGCATAGCGGTGGTGGCAAAAAGAGCGCGTGCAGCAAAGCTCCCCAGAAGGAGCGCGCCACGAGAGAAAGCGAGAGGCGAGGGGGGGGGAGGGGAGAGAGAGTAAACGGGTCCGCAAATGCTCGAAGGGTGGCGAGGAGAGAGAGAGAGGCTACCGGCAGATGGAGTCTCCAAATGGGTGGGGGGGAGACGCGCTGGCGGAGGAGGGGAGACTTTCGTCTGTAATCATAGCAAAAGCAGCGAGACGACGCGTCATAGAATTTTCGGGAATTTCTAATAGCGCATGTCTCCGAACTTCGACTGAGCGAGACTTGCTTATAATATGCGTTGAGTGAAAATTTGAGTAAATCCGAAGAGCGTTTATCATCGTCGTCGTTATCGCTCGATATAAATCAAGCGCGAAATCAATATTTTTTTCATATACCGACAATGAAAAAATTCATCCCACAAATGACCGTAATGACCCAAACTCCCTCGGCTTTTCCTATACATATAGGTATATATACAGCATGGCGAGCATCCCCATCGGAAAAATATAGGGGCCGTACACATATAGTTCGTTCTCTCTACTGCAGCGCGAGCCAATTTCGTTTGGCCGCTTATACGCGCGTAACACGTTGTCGCGTTGCAGCGGGAGGGGAAAAGCCAAAATTGCGTTACACGAGTGCGTGTCGCGGGGGAAAAAAAAAAGTCCGGAGGGTGGCTTGGCTAAAAAGCGATAGCCCTGTTGATACCTGCAGGTGCATATCACACACACACATGCACTGACGTTCTTGTTGCCGCACTTTTTTTTTTCCTTTCTTTCTCGTTTTCGTTAAAAAGCGTGCGGATCGACACGCGCACACTGTGTACGATGGTGTGTAGGGGGAGAGAGAGATGGCCTAGTTATACCGATTGGAAATCTATTTGGGACGTACACGCCGTGCACGTGTAGAGGTAAACACGAATGCGAGTGTGTGGAAGGAGGTATACGATAATTTTGAGGAGAATTTGTTTTTCTTTGTGGCTTGTGGATTTCTTCGCTTTTGTAATTCTTTCAAGACGAGTGTGCTCGTATCGCTGTTATGCGCTTGGAAGAACGTTTTAATTACTGCTGGGAAATTGTTTATCGTGTAAGCGAGGTATAACGAAAATGGTCTTCGTGAAATTAGACACCAATTACGTTCCTATTAAAGGCAGTGCGTTAATAATTTCACGAGTACAAAATACAAAACGCTTGTACAGAACACGTTCGCACTGGAATCGTTGAGAGAAGTGACTAAATTATTTAAAGTGAAAAAAAAAGTACGTGTCCACTTTCACGAGTTTTTTCCTAATTGGAGTGATGATTAGTTGAAGAGCGGAGTCAACGAAAATACACACATCCGAGTCATTCCAAGCGTCGCTATTTTTAGCGAAACATCGTTTGCTTACTAATGAAATTAGACGAACCGCTGTACACGAATTTATTCATTCAAGCCGACATCGATTAGAAAAAAAAGCTGAATCGATCTCTACGTTCGTCCTGAAAAAAAAGCAAAAGCCCACGTGCATTTCGCTGATGAAGCCCGATAAGCTCGAGCTCTCTGCTGAATTATTAATGCAATCGAGTTAATGCAGCGTTTTTTCCCAAAAAAAAAAAAAAACACCGAAAATCCCCATCATCCGCCAACGCATCGACGTCACCAAAAAAAGGCCAGGATATATCTTTCTCTCGAAAAAAAGTCGCCTCTAGTGCGCTGCAGAGATACCGAGAGTGCAGAGAACGCGCCGTCGTGGTAAATACGAGGCAACAGAACGCGTCTAACGGATCTCTCGTGTGCAGCAGCAGCAACAGCGGCAACAGCGGTGCGGCTTTGGGGAAAACGGAAGGGAGCTGCGGCTCTGTGGAGAGAGGGGGGAGGGAGGCGAGGGGGAGGAAAGCGAAGCAATAAAATGCCGACAAAGATANGAAGCTCTGCTTTATAGGGTTTGAGAGCTGCTGTTGTTGTTTGTCGGGGAAGAGAGAGAGAGAGAGAGAGAGAGAGAGAGAGAGAGAGAGAGAGAGAGAGAGAGAAAGCGGACTACAGAAGGCGACGAGGCAGTGCTGATAAAGGAGAGAGGCTGGAAGCGAGGAGGCTTCGCTTTTCGGAGGTATAGAATGGCTGAATTTTCGGAGGTTTGGATTTTCTAAAAGGACGACGACGGTTTTGCTGTCTTCGAGATCGCGTTGTGTATTTCGATTGGAAGTATGAGTATGTGTATGTACGTGTGCGTGGAAGTACCGTTATTAACTGTAAATTCGCGCGGATGGATATAGTGCAACGGTTGCAATTAGAAATTTCAGATCTGACGCCGACGATGGTATGCGGAAAAATGTGAAGGTGTGCATAGTTGGCAAAACCAGAGGGAGGTAGAGGGGATTCGAAGTTATTTGACGGTGATAAATAAACATTGCTAAATGTGTTGTATGTTTTGATGATTAGACGGAGTCTCTGTGGAGTTCTCTTTTTTGTAGGGAATTGGTGCGGCTATCGTATTATATTATAGTCGATGTATTGTTGAAGCAGTGCAATGCTCAATTGGAGGGATGTTACGGTTATTTGTGTAATGATTAATTTGTAATCAACCTGATCATTTATACAAATAACGTTATTAATGCAAGTGGTTTGCCGGTTATACTCTGATTGAACGATTAAATTCACCAATATTGTATGGAATTAAAGTTCACCGTGTAATTACTCCATATTCATATTATACACGTAGATATATATATTTCAATCGCCGCGATTTATCTTGTGATTTTGACTCCGAAAATTTTACAGACGATTTAACCGCGTATTCTATCATCATATTTCATATTACAGAATTAACATAATTTTTTCTCTCTATAGGGATTCCCCAATTCTGATAAGATTAATATACCCGTAAGATCAAAAACTAAACGCAGACAGCGGAATATCGAGACACCGGTACGTTTCTAACAATAATCCTTTTTTTCAGCGCCTAATTGGCAATTTAGCAGCTTTAGATGAATTAAACGTCGCTGCCTGTATAAGTTACCATTTTAACCTTAATTTGCACTCCATTAGAGCGCACATTTACATATAATCGATCGCGAATTTTCGCGTTTTACATAGAACAACGCCGCTTCTCAGAAGTGCCTCTTGAGAGCGTTAATCAATGCTAAATACAATAATGCTAGCGCTCTACAGAACGACATAATCTTTTTATCCGACGAGCTTAGCTGGTATCTAATCAAACCCTTTGAAAACCCAATGGTGAAAATATTACCACAACAGTAAAACCAACCGACTGGTATATCTTATCATCTGAAGCCGGCATTAAAAAAAAAAACCACACAGTGCAGAGGAGGAGGGGGTCAGAGTTCGGGAGCGAAAACTATACAGCGTGTGCACACGCGGCAGTATCAGCGCGTCTCCTATACATATATCGCGGCGACGCCGCTGCTGGAGGAAGAGTAAGTAGCCAAGAGCAGAGCAGAGCAGCAGCAGCAGAAGCGAGGTGTACGAACGGCAGCAGCAGCGGCAGCAGCGGACGGTCGTCCGTTCGTTTGTTCGAAACGGGAGGAGGGGAAGTGGTGGCGGCGGAGAGAAAGAGAGAGCGGGGGGAGTAGTTCCAGGGGAGAGAAGGTACAGATGAAAAGGAGGAAAAGGAGGGAACGCGAGCGCCCGGCTAATGGAAACGGGGGGNCCCACGTGAAAGGGGGGAAATCCCCTAAAACAAGGGGGGGGGGGGAGAGAGAGAGAGAGAGAGAGAGAGAGAGAGAGAGAGAGAGAGAGAGAGAGAGAGAGAGAGAGAACGCGATGAGGATGGTCATGGCGAATGCTATTTGGAAAACAGAGAGCTGCTTACCCGTCGATGGGTAATTAATGCGAGAGAGAAAGAAAGAGATGGGCTCGCTTTTTGCGTATGCAGGATGTGTGGATTTGTCGTGAAGGTTACAATTGCACGACGACTCAAGGCTCGCGATTTGATTTTCGTGCGAGATAAACACCGAGTTTATGTGTTTGTGCTTTTGGAGCTTTGATGCCCGTATCGGAGATATGTATATACTTCTCTGTAATTGACAAAATTACCATTTCTTTTACATGAGTGGAAAATATATGCTGGCTGGACTTACCTCCCACCCGATACATGTTGGCCGTCATGTCGTCGGTGCCTTGAAAGGCCTCGAGAGCGTAATTGGCGTTCTCGTGGTTACCGTGATTCTCGTGATATTCGGCCGGCATCGGCATGAAAAATGATCCGCGGTTTTCAATTTTTTTACATGTACACAGTACACAATCCGATATCTCTCTTTCTTCAAAAGTCAAGATTCTATCAGCACAGCCAGATGCCTTGCTCTTCTTTAGGAGCACTTTCTGGCATTGCGTTGCCTTTTGATTATCAACAGTCTCTAATAGGTTATGGAGCATACAAAATCACTCGCTGCTGCGGTAGAAAATATTTCCACAAGTCTTCTGTGCTGCCAGTCCAGTTATTGGCTACGTGCAACGCAGCTTCTGAAATCAGAAAAGAAAACAAATATGAGACAATGCTATCACTTGATCTTCAATATCGGTACTCAACACCGCCGATGAACATTAAAAGCTACTGTACGGATTTTAGAAACTTGGACTTAACCCTAAATGCATATCTGGCATCTCAACATTGAATGCAGCCAACAATAGTACAAGTAAAAACACACGATTTGCTGCTCAACAAGTTTCTCACAATAATCAAATAACTAACCCCTCGAAACCCAAATACAACAAAAATGGAAACCTAACCCCAAGTTGCTGCTACCAGTGCAACCAATGGCACACAGTGGTTCCCTCTGACCCGCTAACCACAGCTCGGAAATCCTTGGATTGCAAAAAAAGACAGTTATACCCAGTGCGAAAAAGAACGAAAAAAAAATCCTCTCAAGATCAATCACCTGGCAATGGTCCACGACAGAGCGGCCTCGTTCGCGCGTCGTCCCCTCAGCAGTAATAGCAGCAGTGCAGCAGCAGCAACTCAACACACGTGTCCCCGGCGCCGTTGCTCGGCTAAACGCACCAAGTCGCATCCTCACACGACACACTGAACAGCTCTTGCTCCGGTCGGTCCGCTGACACGGCGGCGGCTAGCGGCAGCGGCGACTACTAGCAGCAGCAGCCGCAGTAGTAGTAGTAGTAGTAGTAGTAGAGTCGCTCCGCTCGGCGCGCAGCCATCACACCGCCATTTTCATTATGTGTTGGCTATATTCTCTCTCTCTCCCTCACGCGCTCGCTGGCTCTCGTTCTACAGCCGTACGCACACACGGACACAGGCTCGGCGTACTTATGTACGTGCTGGACGATTCGCACGCACTCGTCGTCGCGCACTACGTGTATATGTGCTACTACCACACGCACGCTCCCGATGCACTTCCGCGTCCTTCTCTATCTCTCTCGCTCGCCAAGAAGACGCGGCGGCGGCTACGGCGGCGGCGCTCGTCCTGCGATCAAGTACACAGAGGCGATGGCCGTTGGGGACACTATCTCCCTCTCTCTCCGGTCGTCGAGAGGAAGAGCAGAGAAGCAGCACCTGGTCGCGGCTAAGCCGTGATCGCGCCCGCACTAAAGAACCAGCCAGCCGGTCATGTCGCTCTATCTCTTTCTCCCTCGCGCGGCTCTACAACACTGTACATAAATACGTATATATATATAGGCACATACACGCTCGACTGCGTCCGGCCCTCTACTGGACGACTGTATACTGCAACCGCGGCGGCTCTTCTCTCGCGCACTCTATATATCTACCAACAACACACGCGCCTTTCCTCTTCACAAAATGAAAGTCCATCCGAGGGGTTGGCGACGAGAGGATGCCGATTGCCGACGACTCTGCTCTCACGTCGTCCGGGTGCCCAAGCCAGACTACGCCGTCGTTCGCTCCACGGCCACGTCTAGTCGCCGTCCTGCTAGTGCGAGAACTGAGTGCACGCACCGAGTCGCCACGATACGTGTGCGCCTCAACAGAGTCGACCTCTCGCTGCGGCTGTGCGAAGCAAAGTATAGCTGGCGTTGGGGGGAGGGGAGTCGGGAGGGAGAGAGTATCTGCGTCCTTGTTGCTGATTTATGGGCCTGGATGTAACGGCCGCCGGCTTGCGTTGGTTGGACGGAGATGCGAGATTGCCGGGAAGGAGAGACTGCCGGTCTAGCACGATAGATATGCGCTGCTGTGCGCGATATGCCGCTTGGACGGTGCTGACATCTGTGGCGGTTCTGATGTGCCGGCTGCTGAAGGCGCGGATTTCAAAATTTTTTTTCTCATACTAGTTTGTAATCATTTGTGTATTAATTAATTAGTGCGATGAATTGGTTTACTATTCAATGGATTTCATTACACGCCTCGCGCTGTTAAGAATCAATGACATGAGTTTTGTCATTAATGTTTAAATAAATCAATAAGATGAGCAGCGAGAATGAAAAAGAAAGTTTTTGCGCAGTTTGCGTTAAAACTACAGAGCTAAGGCCTCTTTCCTCACAGGTGAAGAGTGAACGCATCAGGTAACCAGAAACGTCGAAGCGATACCCGACACTCGTGTCTCGGATTCAACTAACACAAAAGACATTATATTATTATATTCGGAAACAATCGGAGTACTCAGCTACGTACATTTGCGTTTCTTATAATCCGCTGCGTCGTATGACGATACAATGGAAGGGCACTGGGCGATTTCCAAAAATCGTATCTTCAACGTAGATGTATCCAAGTTTACCGATCACAGAGCGGTTAATGTCTCGTATCTCGATTTCACTCTTGAGGAGCAGGTATTGCTTTTACACGGTGTCCGTTTCCCCGAACTGACTCTTACGACTGTTCGCGATTTTGAGCTTGACTCCTGAAAGAAAATATACAAAGTAAATAATGTAATATTGAATGTATGCAAAATAGAAGGGTTAATCGTAAGCGGGATATTGTTGCAAATCGATACAGTAAGGCAGAGCAGAACATAACGAAACGTCAATATAGTAGTATACGAAATATTTATATTTATGAAATTAGTCTTTCTATACAATTTTTTGCATTCACATCGCCTTTCAACATTGCTCTCCTTCTCTTTCGTCATTACATCATTTTAACATATATAGTTCGAACGGTCGACGCGCATGTAATAGTAGAAAGTAAATACAATTAAAAATGTGTGTGGATAAATGAGGGAAAAATCGATATTCTTATCGCTTGGCGATCGATGTGGGTTTGTGTGACAGAGAGACGCTTGAGCGAGCTTCGCCTTTCGCACGACAACATAACATATACATAATAATATAATAAAAGGAAAGAAATGCCGACTAACGTACGTTTAACAATATCGAGAGAATTTCCTCTTTTTTTATACAGAATAAATAGAGCTTAGAAGAACGTATATATTGCGGATTTCTTGCGCGATTCACCATATACACAATACAGAAGCGGATTATCTCTCCTTGGGCTCTCTCATTCGCTCGGCTCAATCACTCGACTCAATACATCTTCCTATAGCGACGATTCGCTCACACTTTCACGCACTCGCTCTAGCTCTCTTTGACAAATGAGTATATATATGTATATATTTACATACATAAATTGCATAATTATACGCGTATTGAACGTTTTCGCACGTACGATCATTTTTACCGCATACTAGCACTCTCGAGCACTTTCAACAGGTCACACTCGGAGAACCGCAAATTTTTTAAATTTCACATCTTTCTACACGTTATAAATAATTACATCTCGATAATTGTATCTCTTAAGGCCATGCTGTTTTTTTTTTTTTTTTAGAAAATTTGAAATACTTTGTTCACTGCTTCTCCCCTCAACAATCCTATGTAAATTTGTATAAAAATATTGCTCTACATTATACGGACACTGTCTTTGAATCTTAAATAAGAAACTTTCATTGTTTCGGTTTCTCCCAGCCGAATTTGAGTAAGCATGCCAAAGTAATCACGAGTGCTAGTGCGCCTCTAGAGAAGTAGTCAACTTTTGAGTTTTTTCCTACATCTCTCTTCCTTAAAATCTGTTCTTTTTTAAAAAACTAAGGCACGCTCCATGCTTCCAGTCCATAATTATTTTATTCTTGTACGATACATAATACGTGTATAGATATTGATTTCAAAAAATTTTCCAAATACGTCCAGTCAACTTTGCGAATAAAATAGTTCCCAGGAAAGGTGAGGCACGAAGAGAGCTAATGGTCTAGTTCGATTTACGTACGATGTTCATCGATAGAACGTTATACATCCCCTAAATTAAGAAAAGAAAAAAAAAACGAAAAAAGAAACGATGCGCGCTATCATCTATAATAGTCAATGTCCTTAGACGTAGATAATATCTTTTTCTTCTGTACATAATCCTATATATATATACTTCTTATGTTTGCCCTAAAAGTAGAGGATAGTCGTATTTTGTTGTTTAATAATAATGAATGTAATAATGACAGTATAACGTTAATAAGAGTCAATAACAAAATAAAAGTGAATAATTAAAAAAAAATGGAGTGGCGCGGCTCGCCACTCATTGCTAGGCTATAAGGAGACACAGTTGTGTGCAAACCGCTTAAAAACGAGCAACGAGAGGAAGATCCAAAGTCGGTTAAAAAGAAAGGAAAAAATCCTCGTTCGACGAGAAAGAGAGGAAAAAGAAATGCATGGAAGCATCGAGGAGAAACAGAACCAACAAAGAACGAAGTTATTACATTAAAGGAATGGAAGGAATGGAAGGAAAGTTGACTCTTTTCGAGGAGCCTGTCAACTATGAGACGAACCACGAGTTTTGCTCCAAAATATAATATACATGATATTGCAATTTGACTTTCCGTTTACGCTGCGTAATACTTGTATAATACTACTAGCTACGGCATGTCGCTGTCAATTCAGTTCGGTAGTTTCGAGCAGTAACTTTCTTTTTCCAGATATAAAAAAGTGCGTTTAGGAGCTTGACAGCGACGATGACGGGGAAAGTCATTAATTTTTTTTCTTTATGTACAAGTTTTATTAACCAAACCGCTCTCGTGCTTGGAGTCGCGAGATCTCGCATCTGTTGCTCGTATTGTTACGAGCTTCTGCTTAGATATAAATCGTAAATCACGATGCTTGTACATACAGTGAATGTTAAGAAGAATGGAATATGCATAGATGTGTTTTGTTCAGAAAGTATGTAATACTCGAGTTTGTATACATCAAACTAGTTTGATATGTTTGCAGTACAAATTAAACGTATAAATCGTACTTTTGTACCTTAAAACTAAGACTGTTATTGTCGTTTTATATTTGCATAATAGGATAATAATATTTTTTCAATGTGAAGATACAAATTTTATAATTTAATAATGATATATTAAGGAGGTTCTAACCCTACGACACTAGTCAAAATCGGTGCATTCTTTTACTTTTCGTTTATTTTTAAATATGCACTGTTAAAGAAGCTGTAACCGTAAACCTACAACAAATAACGATTTTTCGAGTAAATTTAACAATCATATTTGTGCTGATTAAGAATAAAAATTTTCCCGTAAAAACTGATTTGACTAATTTTTTGAGGTTAAATGTCCGTTTTCGGCATTCTGTAATTTTTTTATTAGTTAGAGGTATTCAATGATATTTTTTAAGGGCTCTAATTATTTATCAGATATTTTTCTTATAGTACAATTTTTTTCAATAAAAACTTGGCGTTAAATCTTTAGCAATACATAAATGAGTACGACAAAATTGCGATTTCCCATAAGAGCCCGTGTTAGACAGCAAAAAATAAAAACATTGATTTTTCGACTTGTAGGTATCCTAGCTTTCTGAAAATTTATGTAGATAATTTTGAGGCATATGCGAACCTGTATACAAAATTTCAGAATTATCTTGGCGTTATTTCTATTTAGTATAGAACCTCCTTAAGTAGTTAAGCGTTTGGAATACCATAAAAACCGTGAAAAAAACAAATATAGATCTGAATTAAGATTTATAAATGAAAATACTTTAACTAATAAATATTTGTAAAATACTTTAAATTATGAAAATATAGATATGTCAAAAATCCATCTTTTTTATATTGCTTAGAGACTTCACCATTTAGATTATAATATTAAATCATATAATGTGTGTCAAGCTATTCTAGTAGCTGTATCTTCAATATGGTCCACTTTGTATTGATATACTATACATTAATTTTTTTCAGAAAATATACTTTTTACTAAACTCTAATGAATTATTAATTTGATATTCCGAACTTTCATAGTTTTAAAACGTGTATATCTCGGTCTGCTAGATATGAAGTTATACTTGTGATAACTTCTAAAACAATATGCAA
This sequence comes from Pteromalus puparum, assembly GCA_012977825.3. Taxonomy (NCBI): domain Eukaryota; kingdom Metazoa; phylum Arthropoda; class Insecta; order Hymenoptera; family Pteromalidae; genus Pteromalus; species Pteromalus puparum. The sequence goes on along the minus strand of CM053168.1, from coordinate 2,937,247 downwards.
TACATATTTCCATTACTTATTTGAGGTTGATATGTCTTTCTTTTTTCAACGTCTTATCTTAAAACTTTTCACTAGTATTAATCACATTCAAATTTGTAAAGTATTGTAAATGTACACATTTCAGGAAAAGAATGTGATTGTTCTAAAAATTTACAATCATCTTCAAACAATGATTACTAACAAATAAATGATCACAACTAACGAAAACATCGAACTGAAAACAATATTTTTTAGTAAAAAAAGTTTTTTAATTCGTTTTATACACGATTCTATACACACATATTCGCTTGAATCTCAATTTAAAATTTGTTCAGTGCTAATTTGTATTGATTTTGTGTAACAAAACATCAAGATGTATACATATATTAAAATAATAAAAGATCATAAACTTTCGTAGTTATATCATTTAAAAAATACTGAAATTCATATCCATGCATGTATAGTGTTTCCAAAATACTGTAATGCTTTGAGTATGTAAAAGAATTTTTTTAAATGAAGTTCAAATAAGAAAATCATTGTAAATAAAAATCTTTAAAACGCATTCAAAAGTTTTTGAATACTTTTGTATGTAAATTTAAAACATTTATAGATATTCTCTATTTAAAACAACTCGTATACATAAAAAAAGTTGATTGTTAGTTTACCATTGCTCAGCAATATTCAGCTAGTTCTATATAGGTTCTATATAGAACCTAGTTCTATATATAAGTTCTATATATCTCATGCTTGATTAATACAATCAACCTTCGGCTAGTCGTTTCTGTCAAATCCGTCCATCTAAGCAGAATAATTTTACGAGAACAATACGAAAATCTCAGCTCCAACGAGCAGCGGTGTAGAGCCTTAACTTCGAGCTTCTACCTACTACATACGTACTTTCTATTTTGCTTTAGGGATAAAAAAAATACTAATGTATGTAAATCGCATTGTCGTTGCACGGGCAGTGTTTGCGCATATGGGTTATTCTAGGGTTACTTTTTCATCCGTAATTTGTCCAACAATAAGGCACCGACTTTTGGGATCCTGAGATTCAACCCGCGTGCTTGGACAAGTTCAGAGGCATATCTGAAACACACAAGATCTGTGGTAACTCAATGGCTTTGTTTTGTTTTTTCATAAAATAAATAATGTTAAAAATGATATAATCATTGTAGATCTGTTAGAAATCATTTTGTTATTTAACTGAATTTAAAATATGTAGAAAATTACGTACCCGAGGGAGGTGTAAGAGTTTGCTCCCTATAGTCCTTGTAGCGATGCGCGGGCGGCGAGGGTGAGGGCGTATGGTGAGGCGGTTGCGGCGGTGCCGCATAAAGCGGCATCGGTGGTGCATAATGAACCGGCTGGGAGTAGTGCATCCAGCAGAAGGGTGGCGCCCTGTAGCCCGCGGGCGGCATCATTGGCAGTCCATACAACGGCTGATGGATCGACGAAGCCGCTGCGTTGGGACTGAGGTAGGCTGCAGCTACAGCCGGGTCCATCCGACTCGTCGAGCGCGGATAGACCGGCTGGTGTTGTGGCGAGTGCGGATGATGTTGAGGCGAGTGGGGGTGATGCTGCGGCGAGTGCGAGTGCTGAGGCGAGTGTTGGGATGGTTGTGGAGGATGGCGACGCTCCTGGGGCTTCAGCAAATTGCGTAGGAAGCCTGGCTCATTCTCAGCACTCGGCTTGTCTTCGCCGAGGATACTCGTTATGCTGTACGAAGACAGCTGCTTCGATACCGGAGCTGGTGTCTCGTTTGATTGCTGCTGTGAAAATTAAAGTTTTTTTGCAATTTAGTTCTTTGAACAATAACAAGACTTTAATTGGTATTATGGATGGATGATTATCCTTTTAAAGAATTGCGTTCTACTTGAGAAATTTGAATACTGCGTAACGAAAACTAGGTAACTTCGACGTTAGACAAAGCCTAACTGTTTTCTTCATGAAGAAATACTCGGGGTCACCGATGCGTTTCTCACTTCAAATCCGCTTGTCGTGCGAGGCTCGCGGGGGACTCACCGGACAGGAAGTACCTAAGTAAAGACGGATGCCCTCGGCGTATCTCTCTTTTTCTAGCATTAAGTGGTAACCCGACTCGCCGATGTAAAGATTACGTGGAGCGATAAAAAAATACGGCTTCCGCGTACGATTCGCTTGGTTTCTAACGCTCAGCGCGTGCTCGTATAATTAAGAAATATTTTTCATAATATTAAGATTATGATAATGATTCTACAACAATTAAAAATAATTCGCAATAGTCACCAGTGTGTTGGCGGGCTGCGGCGGCGTGGCTCTCCGCTTAGAAGCTTGGTCCTCGAGGCTTACTCGTTCGAGCTCGCGTAGTATGCGCTTGCGAGGCGAGACGACGTTCGGGTCGAGGAGTCGTGCGAGCTTATCGATGATGATGCTCAGGCTCCTGTTGGGCGGCGCGGTGGCGGCCGCGGCGCCGTTGAGCTTTCGAGCGTTTGTCGACGTCGCCGTCAACGACTGGGGCTGAGGCTGCTTTTGCTGCTGGTGATTCGCGAGCGATTCCTGCAGCTGCGTCAGCGAGGAACATGTATCAAGCGGTTGCCGCCTCTTGCGGGCTATCAGTCTCGGATGGGCGCTCAGTCGCGTCTTAGGATTGCGCCTGTAGTAAAAGTTGAACTCAGTCGAGATATTGCGCCTGGGGCTGGTTTGCTTCCAGCAGTGGTCGCGCTGCCACGGACTCGACTGGATCGACGAATTATCGTCCGATACTGAAACATTTTTCAATAATTAAATTAAATTAAGTAAAACGGTGTATTCTTATCGTCGAAGGCGATTGAATGAAGAACTTTGCACTTTTCTAATAATAGAGCGAACGCAGAAGTGAACCCGTTATCGTGATGTAAAGATTGCGCAAAATTTCGCGAAATAAAAACACAATTACAGCAGCTCGTTGAGAGATAATTAATTCTTTCGATAGATAACATTATTTTTGCCCAGCCGCGGTATTAACGTCTTATCTTAATAATATCATAAGAGCAAACTCTTATCTAATTTTGGAAGCTTCTATTGCTGATCTCTTAAATTGCATAAAATTTAAAGAAAAAAAATCTCAACTAACCACTGAGGGAGGCCGAGCTCTCCTGTCTGCTGGGCGTGACATTGGCCGGTGGCCAGAAGGTCTTCTTAGGTACGGGGAACCAGGTGGTCCTCTCGCCGTCCCTGCGATGCGACAGCTCCAAAATGAACTTGCCATCCTTGAAAAACTTTAGTCGACCTCCGGGTGTAGGTAGATGATTGTTCGAGTTACCAGGAGCTGCGTTACTCGCGCCGTTGCTGGCGTCGTCCTCGTGGCCGCTGGGCGTCGAGGCAGGTGATGCCACGAGACTGCTGGGCCTCGGCGACGACTGCGAGTGATGCGCTGCGTGGTTATGATGCTGTTGCTGCTGAATGGGTGGACTGGTTGGGTTCTTGCCATTGGCCTTGCTGCTGCCTAGAGCCGGGTGATGATGCTGGAGCACTGCCGGCGGCGGCTCGCGGGAGCACATCTCTGTCATCGCCCTCACGTGACTCGCCTGGGTATGACATTCCGAAGACTTCTCGCGCATGCTGCTGTTACCTGCTCGCGAGCCATTCTCTGCCCTTCAACCTGTGGAGAAAAAATGTTTGGCTGGATTAGGCGAAATCGTTGTCAATCGTAATTGGCAGTGATGTTGATTGACTGAGGATCGTCGCATTTTATTTCGATATTTTGATTTTTTTATCAGTGCTCCTGATATACTTGAGATATGAAATATCTTTGGAAGTATATTCAAAGTTTTAAAACTGATAAGTAAGCGATCTGCATTGTTATAAACGTTACAAAACTAATTTTAAGCTCTTTATCATAACACATTCAGCTTTAGTGCTGTTTACAACGTTTTGCTGATAAAACTAGGTACTTGGGAATCACACATAATTTTTACTATTTTCCAAGATTCTAAAATTAGCAAAACAAGCATGCATTATTGAGTTTAAAAATGTAGTGTTATAAACAATTACTGAATGCGTTACTATCTATTCTTGTTTATGACATCTGTTGAACACACAAGCACTTGTTTTTTTTCTTTTTATACTTGGATATAGTAATTGAGCACTTAGCAGTGTACTGTAAAGTACTTTTAATGGTATCTGAAGAAATTAACAATAATGCAAATTTATGCTTAGTTTTACAAGCAAATATATTATCATAAAGTGGTATTATTCCAGTTTACAATACAAGTTTGATCCATGAAAAGGTCTTGTTGTTGATGAATATGAATCTTTTGACAATGCTCATTTAAACACAGATCATTGTTGCTCAATTTGCACTGCATCACTCGCACAAAGAGTGAGTGCGGGGAAAAAAGAACAACAACAAACCACCAAGCGCTGGTGATGCTATATCTACAACTGGAGTAATAAGGATTTATTTGTTTTGAAAACTACTTTCAGCGCGTCTATTAAAAAAACACTCCATCTCAGTGTTATCACCACCTTACTATTTCCTTATTTACCATGCATATCAATAATAAGCAAACAGTACAATCAGAATGAGTGAAGGGTTCAAAACTACTAAGAAACTACGTAGCTTTCAGGCCACTTGCCTATCCAACCCAACCTAATGAAAAGAGCTGACACTTATGCAAGGATCACGCTTTCCTCGAATCAAGTCTAAGCATAAATCTACAATTGACATATGTCTGGGTAGCCCAAACCCCAGCAACAACGGCACTCCCTGAAAAATATGAAAAATCAGACATACCTTAGCCAACCATGTCTGGCCCTTGGTCCACAGCCTCCAAGTTCCAACTTTGCAGGGTCCCACAAGTGAATCCTCGAACAGGAAGCCAAACAGCCTGTCTCGCTGGCAGTGATAACCTCTGGCATGTGCTTCCCTCGAAGTCGTCGTCGTTGTCGTCGTGTCGTCGCACCAGGACACACAACCTCACGTCTCTCTTTCTGTCTCTTTCTCTCTCACTCTCTCGATAAGGCGTCTGGAAAGCGAGCAGCTGCACCCACGCAAATCACTCACTGACTCTCTATCTTTCTCTTTCTCTCTCTCTCTCTCTCTCTCTCTCTCTCGCGGAGAATCCTCTTCGGTTTACGAGTGCTGCTAGGAGCACGAACGAAGGAAGGAAGGAGAGAAGAAGAAGAATTGGAAGCGTAGGTATCACGTGCAGCGATGGGCCGCTAGACGAGTCTTTCAGCGCAGGTGGAGGACGGTCCTAGGCAGGATCTGCGCACACATGTGTCCCCGCGATGCAGCGGCAGCAGCAGTAGTAGTAGTAGTCGTCGTCGGCCTCTTCGCAGGCTCGAGGGCTGCTGCAGCAGCTGCAGCAGCGGCAGCTTGGGTGCTCGTCGGCGGCGGCGGCAGCGGCAGCAGCAGCGTTCGCTATATGACCTTCATGCGCCCGACGAGAAGAGAGCAACAGCAGCAGTAGCGGTGGCGGCAGCATCATCATCCTCTCGTCTGTCCGCGTACACATACAGCCCCGTCGCGAGTGTATGCTGCACGTACATATAGGTGTGTGCTCCGAGTATACATATATGTATATTATACACAAACCGCGGCGCGCTACCGCTGCCGCCGACGATGTACTCTCTCGCTCTCTATCTCTCTCTCTCTCTCTTTCTCTCTCTCTTTCTTCAGCTCTCGTAGTAGTTACGTGTGTGCTCTGCTGCAGCCGCCCTTTCGGGGCGAGAAAAAAAAACGGGAAATTCTTCGGCCGCTGCGGGAGCTCAGCTTCTCGCGGGAGTGAATCTCTGGCGCGCGCGACGACGCACTGCTGGCACTACACTTATATATTATAACACACATACACAGGACGGGCCAGTCGGCGGCGGCAGACTGTCCGTGCAGGTCCGCCGTCTGTGTGGGTAATCCGGGTGCTTCCGTTCTTTACGTGGGCGCCGCGCGTTTTCCTTCTTTTTTCTTCTCTCTCTCTCTCTCTCTCTCTCTTTCCCCGCTCGGCCGCTCGATGCACACACACCTCGTCGTTCGTGTTTTCAGTCTCTCTTTCTCTCTCTCTCTCTCTCCCGTCCGTCTGCTGCTGCTGGGTCCGATGGCCTGCTGCTGCTCTGTGTGTATACGCGGCCGTTTCGTGTGTCCGTTTCCTTTTCTCTTCTCTCTCTCTCTCTCTCTCTCTCTTTCCAGCAGCGACGTCGCTCGCTGCGCTCTCTACTCCCGCGATCGAGTAGTGTGTATGCACTGCTGCTGCTTTCCTTCTCGCGCGCGCGCTCTGTCTTCCTCGAATGCTGAAATGCTCTCCTCCCGTCGTCGTTGCCGAGCCGCTTCTTCTCTCTTTCTCTCTATATCTCCGTTTTTCTCCTTTCTATATGGCTCTTCGCTACCTACGGCGAGCGCGTGCACGCGTTTCCAAATAAATAAACCGTCCAAGAGAGCGAGAGAGCCCTATATGTGTGTAATGTATAATATGAAAAGCTCGAGGTGCAGCCGCGATGCTCTATCCCTCTCTCTCGCGCGCGTGCACGTCTTTTAGCTGCAGCCGCGTATCTTTCGGAGAGAGAATGTGAGCTGATCTCTCTTACTCCGTCGTTCGTTGCGCTCTCGTTACCAGTGTTGCCAGATTGGGCTATATGTAGCAAATTGGGCTATTTTGCATGCTCTGTTCGCGGGAAAAAATTCAAAGACGCGGTTTATAGCGAATTGGGCTACATGCGCTCACATCTGGCGGTATGTTGGGCGAATCCTGCTACTTTGATTTTTTTTTACTTAATTTTAAAAAGCGCGGTAATTTTTAATTGTTTTCCCGCGTCAATAGACTATGCGGTGAACGTTTTTGTAAAAGACGGTATTTGACACGTCAAAAACCGTCTGCGTTAGGGTGTCAGAATTGATATCGACGGTAAAGCTGTCGTTGAAAACGCGTCATTCTTTGCTTTAATGTAAGATCTATATATATACCAGCGGGCGAAAGGAAGGTAAAATACTCAGTTATCGACAAAGAAAGGAGCATTTCTATATGTGATGTGCTGTTCGGAGAGCCGCCTCTCTGAGTTTACCGAAACGTTGATGTACGCAAGTGACGGTTTTGAGACTGGATACGTAAAAACAGAATCTCAAGCTCAACATGGGTAAATGGGGCAAGTATTTGAAGCATTATAACTCGAAATGGGAAAACGATCCGAAGTTGAAAAGTAAGTAAATGGTTTATAATTTTCGTATGGGTTCCAAGAAAATATGCATGTCGTGTTGGGGTTAGGCTTAGGATAAGTTTGCTTAATACTATTGTAATTCGTCAGATTGGCTTCAACCATCTAGTCGAGAAGATGTTTTGAAGGGGAAGCAAGAGGCTTTCTGCAAATTTTGCCAGGTTCATCTGAGAGCTCACTATAATGATCTGATTCAGCATGCAGATCGAGCGAGGCACAAGGACCGAGAAAGAAATTTCAATAGATCGGTGCAGCCTAACTTGCTCGACTTGGGTATCTTTTTGTTTATTTTTTATTGAATATTTATATCTTGAATCATGAATGTGAACAATTACAGAATTAATTTTCATTCAGGTTGTCATGAAATCAGCGATCAGAACAAAGTGGCAGATTTGACCTTAGCCATTTTTATTGCCTCGCATTGCTCTGTGCAAAGCATTGACCACCTTGGAGAAATTTTAAAAGTTTTGGGAAAAGGTAGCGTCCTTGAGAAGACGAAACTCCATCGCACAAAAACATCCAAATTAATTTCAGCTGTGATTGCTCCTGTATTCTTAACGGAACTTGTAAATGATATTGAAGGGGAGTATGCGCTGATCGTAGACGAAGCTACGGACATTTCATCGTCAAAGTTTCTAGGAATGTGCGTCAGATATTTCAGTAGGAGTAAAGGTAAATTTGTAACAGATTTTCTGGGATTAGTAGAAGTCACAGCTTGTACTGCTGAAGCACTTGCAGCCGCCACAAAAGAATATTTGAAGAAAATAAATCTTCCTCTCGAGCGGCTTCATTCGATTGGCACAGATGGGGCACCAGTTATGTGTGGTCAAAACCATTCTTTCTACACGGAGCTAAAAAAAGATTTGCCAAATCTTTTACTTTTGAAATGTGTGTGCCACTCGTTAGAAAAATGCGCAGAGTATGCTTTCAAAAAAGTGCCTAATCATTTGCACTATATTTTGGCTAACGCTCACAACTGGTTCGCCCACAGCGCAAAAAAATTAGGCGAATATTCAGAATATTATAAAGTATAATTAATTGTTACATTTTTCTAAACTTTGAAACTAACATAATATATGATTATGCATGAAAATATTAATTTTTATTTCAGACTATAAACAATGGGAATAAACCTAAAAAAATTCTTTCGCTTTCAACAACTCGTTGGCTTATTTGGCTACCAGTATCTGAGTCTGTTCTTGAGCAGTGGACTGAGCTGCAAGGATTTTTGTCTTTACAGTCTAAAAATGACTTTGTGGCTAGCCAACTTGCTACACTCATGAAAGACATTAGCAATAAGTTGTATCTAACTTTCATGAATACTATGCTTAAACCTATCCAAAAGATGAACTTAGCATTTGAGCATTGTAACGCAGATGTGACCAAGCTTTACAGCGAGCTACGTTCGCTTGTATTTTCTGTAGCAAGTCGAATCTTGCAACCACAAGCCATAGCACAAACCTGCAGAGCGGGATCTTTAAGAAATGACGAAGTCAAAATGCTTCAAAACGCTCTAGCTAATCCAGAAAATCACCTACCTATAGATCGCGTGAACTTCGGTGATGCGTTCAACCGCTTATTCGCAGTATCAAATTTATCATCAGAAGAGGCCAAAACTTTACGTCAAAGTTGCGGAGAGTACATTATCTGCCTTTGCAATCAGTTAATAGAGAGATTACCTACAAATCTTGATGCAATAAATAAATTAAAATTTCTCTCGCCACGCTTTGTGTTCGCTAAAGTAGGCAGACCAATGTTTCAACAGTTGCCAATCGAATTCGCAGGTAGTTAAAAATTATTTTTCTAAACATAGATAAAAATACAGTACAACTATTTTTATGTAATTTTTTTTTTTTTTTAGATGACAGCGTTGATAGAGATGTAATAGAAGAACAGTGGCTGCAATTGGGAATGACCTCTATTCTTGATGTTTGTCCGCATCCAGAATTTCATGAAAATATTGAAACAATGGACATAAACCACTTCTGGGCTTGCGTCTATAACTGCAAAAATGCTGGAGGTGAACAGTCTTATAAAGAATTGGCTCGTTTTGCGTTAAAAGCTTTAACGTTACCGATCAGTAATGCAGATGTTGAGCGAGTGTTCAGCGTCTTAAGCTGTATTAAAACAAGACACCGAAATAAATTACAATTGCTTATGCTAGAATCTTTGATGCGACTACGAGTTCATTTAAAAGTAAGTTTCGTTACGCAAGATGTGTTAACAATTATCTAATAGTTTTCGTGTTAGTATAAACCCATACATTTTAAAATATTTGCAGGTTGAGGGAAAGTGTTGCAGAAATTTTGTACCAAATAAAGCTATGCTCAATCGTTTCACCGCACAGATGTATTTGAAATATCAAGAGGATAATAAATCACAAGCAGAACTTGATCAAGTTTTTGGTGCAAGTGAAGAATTAGGGGACCAAGATTATCAAGATATAGCCACACTATTCAATCCTGATGGTACAAGATGTATTAATATTATTTAAATGTATAATATATACCTTTAGAGTCTCGCTAGTCAAAGCCACATTCATGTGTTCTATGATCGTATAAGTGAATGTATAAGTATAGAATAAAAAGTCTTCCTTCAATGCAAATCGGACTGATCCTCCCGAAAAGGCTAACTTTTCCCCGACTTACTGTGCCTGGGGTATTGGGTTTTAAGTTGGGCATTTAGGTTTTAAGCTAAGCATTTTTGTTTTAAATTAAGTATTTAGTTTTGAAGGTTTTGGGCACTTTTAAAATTTTTGATGCGCTACTTTGGGTTATAATTAACTTTTTAAACTGCGCGCGGTTTTTGGGCTACATGAGCATCACCTAGCGGCGGGTTGAGCTCGGTAGGTTCTGGCAACACTGCTCGTTACTTTCTCCGTCTCGCTCGCTCGCTTCGCGCCTCTCTCTAACGCACATACATGTCTCCCCAGCGCTTTTTTTCGACGCTTTTTTACCCAGTTTTCTTTTTACGCTAAAGAGGAGCCTACGTGCATTTTATTCTTGCTGTACGCGCCTTATACTCTCCTCCGATCGTGATGCATTCTTGGCTTGGAGGAGAAACAGAGAGAGTGCACGGCGCTCTTCCTCTTTCTCTCCTTTTCTCGCGGGTATGGAGTATTTTTTTAGGAAAGGATATGGAGGGGTACTTATAGAGCAGCTGCTTGTGCGTTGATAATCTCGCCGAGGGGTAAGTAGGTGTAGACATTTTCGTTTTAGTTTTTCGGCTCGCAGGGGCTCGCCTTCCCCCGATTTACCGACGCATTTTCTTATCAATCTCGCGGCGCGAGATCTATGCATCATATAGTCAACCAAGCAAAGAATCATCCAGTTTTCAAAACTTACTTCATTATACCACCTGCTCAGTGTACGTGAACATTATGCAATATTTCAATAATCTTTTTTGTTTGCTTGAATATGAATAGAGAGAAATGAATCATATGAGAAACATTAGCATTTAAAGTAGATAAATAATTACAGTTTATCATTGGGCAGAAGTCAAGGCAAAGATGTATCTAATGAATTTAGGAAAACCCACTAAAGTTGCCAAACTCAATGAAC
>CM053168.1:2848533-2918622 GCA_012977825.3 Pteromalus puparum | reverse complement strand
TTTTTTTTTTAGATGACAGCGTTGATAGAGATGTAATAGAAGAACAGTGGCTGCAATTGGGAATGACCTCTATTCTTGATGTTTGTCCGCATCCAGAATTTCATGAAAATATTGAAACAATGGACATAAACCACTTCTGGGCTTGCGTCTATAACTGCAAAAATGCTGGAGGTGAACAGTCTTATAAAGAATTGGCTCGTTTTGCGTTAAAAGCTTTAACGTTACCGATCAGTAATGCAGATGTTGAGCGAGTGTTCAGCGTCTTAAGCTGTATTAAAACAAGACACCGAAATAAATTACAATTGCTTATGCTAGAATCTTTGATGCGACTACGAGTTCATTTAAAAGTAAGTTTCGTTACGCAAGATGTGTTAACAATTATCTAATAGTTTTCGTGTTAGTATAAACCCATACATTTTAAAATATTTGCAGGTTGAGGGAAAGTGTTGCAGAAATTTTGTACCAAATAAAGCTATGCTCAATCGTTTCACCGCACAGATGTATTTGAAATATCAAGAGGATAATAAATCACAAGCAGAACTTGATCAAGTTTTTGGTGCAAGTGAAGAATTAGGGGACCAAGATTATCAAGATATAGCCACACTATTCAATCCTGATGGTACAAGATGTATTAATATTATTTAAATGTATAATATATACCTTTAGAGTCTCGCTAGTCAAAGCCACATTCATGTGTTCTATGATCGTATAAGTGAATGTATAAGTATAGAATAAAAAGTCTTCCTTCAATGCAAATCGGACTGATCCTCCCGAAAAGGCTAACTTTTCCCCGACTTACTGTGCCTGGGGTATTGGGTTTTAAGTTGGGCATTTAGGTTTTAAGCTAAGCATTTTTGTTTTAAATTAAGTATTTAGTTTTGAAGGTTTTGGGCACTTTTAAAATTTTTGATGCGCTACTTTGGGTTATAATTAACTTTTTAAACTGCGCGCGGTTTTTGGGCTACATGAGCATCACCTAGCGGCGGGTTGAGCTCGGTAGGTTCTGGCAACACTGCTCGTTACTTTCTCCGTCTCGCTCGCTCGCTTCGCGCCTCTCTCTAACGCACATACATGTCTCCCCAGCGCTTTTTTTCGACGCTTTTTTACCCAGTTTTCTTTTTACGCTAAAGAGGAGCCTACGTGCATTTTATTCTTGCTGTACGCGCCTTATACTCTCCTCCGATCGTGATGCATTCTTGGCTTGGAGGAGAAACAGAGAGAGTGCACGGCGCTCTTCCTCTTTCTCTCCTTTTCTCGCGGGTATGGAGTATTTTTTTAGGAAAGGATATGGAGGGGTACTTATAGAGCAGCTGCTTGTGCGTTGATAATCTCGCCGAGGGGTAAGTAGGTGTAGACATTTTCGTTTTAGTTTTTCGGCTCGCAGGGGCTCGCCTTCCCCCGATTTACCGACGCATTTTCTTATCAATCTCGCGGCGCGAGATCTATGCATCATATAGTCAACCAAGCAAAGAATCATCCAGTTTTCAAAACTTACTTCATTATACCACCTGCTCAGTGTACGTGAACATTATGCAATATTTCAATAATCTTTTTTGTTTGCTTGAATATGAATAGAGAGAAATGAATCATATGAGAAACATTAGCATTTAAAGTAGATAAATAATTACAGTTTATCATTGGGCAGAAGTCAAGGCAAAGATGTATCTAATGAATTTAGGAAAACCCACTAAAGTTGCCAAACTCAATGAACCGATGGCCATTGAGCTGGGTGCTACTGGTGCTAGTTTAATGGGTGAAGTCATAATATTTGACGTAGCTGGGGGTTGCTTGGTGCTAGAGTATAATTGACAAGCGGCTAAAGAAGCCAAAAAAGAAGAAATAAGGCTCATGCAATTGCAGAAATTTACTGCGGAAATACAAGCTTTAAACGACATGACCAAGAAGCAAGAGGCAGAAATGGAATATCTTCGTCAATCTCTCAAAGAGATGGCAAAGAAAACAAAAACAAAATTGCCCGAAAAGAAAACAAAATCCAGTGAAAAACCACCTAGTGAAGACGACAAGCAGAATGTGATCAATCATGCTATAACTTATTACTATAAACTAAGTTAATCAGAGATATTTGAAGGCAAGTGACTTTTTCATTGTAAGGAGGCGACGATTTTTGAATTATGTTAACTGAAAGCATGGCCTTACTGTTACTGAAGTCAGGTTTCTTTTTTTTTTTTTATAATTAATTATTGTATTTTATAGTAATTATACCTGATTTGTCACTACGTTCACTTGTACATAAAACTTGTTACAATCTACGCATTATAGATAATATCTGGAGCGTTAGTGATCATATGCAAATATAATGTATCATATCACATGGAAATTTATAAACATTCTATCAATTTTAATTTATCCTTTCTATTTTTTGTATAATTTTCATAAAGCATAATGCTAGTAAAAATCAAATTTAATATTTGTAATCAGAATGTTATACTTTTTATTTAAATTATTATTTTTAATTTAAATTTTCGTTATCTTTTTTGAATTTCTTCATGTCATTTGCCTTAAAAACAACTATAGGAAGTAAGACTACACGTGTTTTTTAGAATTGAAAACTGTTTGTTGCTATTGATCATTGTTTTTAACCTATTTAGAAGACTTAATTAGCAATAAAGTAAGGTATAGACAAGTAAGCATATAACATTTTTCATGTAGCTTAGTTTATTTTTGAAGTTATGCTAACATACATTTTTTTACTTTAAAAATTGTGAAAATTTGAACAAATAGAAATTATATTTTTTTCAGACGTATTTGTTTTAAACGTTATTAGATACCATTTTTTTTGCTCGTCGCTTTGCTTTCCTCTTCTTCGCTATTATTTTCTTCCTACAGACAAATAAAAAAAAATCAACAAAGTAAAAATGTGACATTAGACAGTTTTAATTCATTTATTTTCAATTAATTAGTTACTTTTACCTCTTCCGAATAAATTTCTTCATTTTAACGCAGAAATAAGCTGGACATTCAGCCTCCTGGCAGAAGAATGAATGGTGGTAGGCACATATTATAAAACGCCAACAAACTTGACAGCCTTTAGGTCCTTCTTTCTCCTACTGGCAGATCCGAACGTGCTGCAAAATCTTCTTCATGTCTTTGCAAGTAGGCAAGCAGCAGTTTGTGTTTTCACACTTAAATGAATGCACTATATTTCTTATGACTTTTTCTATCCCAGGAAGCGCCTTAAAATTAAAAAAATCATTAAGTGGATATTTTTTTTTTTATATTAAATTAAGCTTAAATTGTCACTGAAATGGCACTGTAAATCTTGTGGATTTCTTTGTGCAACAATGGTTCAAACATTTGCTTTTACTTTTTTCAGTTCACATAAATTATATTTAAACGCCGTCTTTGCAGGCCTTTTTCCCTTTCTGTTATAAATTAAATTAGTCCCCAAATAAGAAATGAAGAAAATGCCAAATGACTCCCTGTCGACGTGAAAAGACTCAAAAACAAAACTATCTTACCTCAGTAATTACACCATTAGCTTAGCAGTGCCCGCAGACTCGCCTTCTCGCTCGCCTTGTCCTTGTTTGTTGCTCAGTGAGCTTGGTTCTCTGACGCTAATATCACCTTCTCTGTCAGGTCCAAAAGCATTACCCTCTTGTTCCGACATGATAGGTCGACTGTCGAGCACGAGACTCTCAAGAGCCGTTGTGATTTTAATATTTTCACTGGACATCTGCGACGACAAGACAAACGAGTATGACCTACGGCTACGCTACGACTGAGTGCGAAGTACGAGTGCGGACAGACAGTGCGGTGCGAACTAAAGTCAGATGTAAATCGGAGCGCGTCTCGATCTGCCCTGTCCTCAAGCAGCTGTCTTCTGCTCTCGATCTCCTCTCGGGTGAAGTGGTGGAAGGTTCACTGATGCCTGGTTCTGCTGCGGCGCCGTCCCCTCGGACGGCGGCTCTATTTCCCCAGACTTTCATTAGTGCTCGGCTTGGGTCTCCGTGTAACATTTTACGCTTCGAATCCCGTGCGTTGCACCTAACTGATGGGAAGCGTGCGGGGGTTATAGCCGCGGTTTTAATAGTGGCGTCCTATTCGCGGTACGTTATACAGTCTTATAATTAGACCATACAGTACTGTATAGTCTACGGTTACACGGTGGTGTTTGCTTTATCGAGCGAGCTGCGCGTGAGTCCGGATTTTTATGTGGCGGGAAATTTGATTTTAAAAGGGGCCCACATATAAAAACCTTTCTCTTTTTTTGAGTTTGCGTGTATATTGCAATAATGCTTTATAAAATCTTGTAATTTTGAATAATTTTTGACAAAAAAGGGTTATTCTTGAATGTAGTTAATTTTAATAATTGCACTGTGCCAATATTTAGCTGAAATTCATCTGATTTTAATACATTAGAATCATTATTGATGATTCAGAAGTATTGTGTAACAAAACACAGTTATTTACATGATGTGCAAGCCTGGAGTGCCCACCCGCGCTGTGACTGTAAACAAACGCAACAAACACGTGCGACCGTAAAGTGCCGTAAACTCCGTAGTTTTGAGGTTAACACAGTGAATGGCAGTGTTTATGGTCATCAAATACTTGTGCGCAAATTTAATTTTAGTTACTAAGTATACCTACAGACAGGTAATATTAATAATTTTTCGTTTGATCATGAATCAATATTTAAAATTATAATACAATTATATTTATAGAATGTCATCAAAAGCAAGAAAAAGCTTATGTCCATGGGTGACATGCGACAAATGTCAGGCTACTCTGGCACAAAAGGATACAACTGTACACGAGCAAAATTGTCCACCAAATGAACCCTGGAATCATGGATTCATTAAAAATAAAATTTTACATAGCACAATAGACGTTTATAAATCAGGTGAGTGCTGAAAACAATAAATATTTGCCAAATGGAAGCATTTTTACAGCTGTTTATAAATTAAAAATTTCAGAACTTCCAGAGCGTTTAAGTGTACGGGAGGCAAATGACATGGTTTTTATGTCTGAATCAGCTTTACAATTATGTGAAATTGCAATAAGAGATCCAGTGCTTATCAAAAGCAAAGATAACTTAGTGGTTAAATCTGCTTGGCCCACGGATGATAAAAGTTTGACAACTGTATTGTTAACAAAATCTGGTAATTTCTCAATATCATTGCTTTTAAATATTTTCTTGAAATTTTTAAATACAAACTAATGAAGGATTGATTGAAATTTTCTAGCTATTGAATTAGATAAGTTGGAAGGATCAGTGAGAATCGAGAGATTTGAGTCTTCTCCATGTATGGCCCATGAAATCATTATAGAACCTGTTGGTAAAAACCGCATAGAAACATTGACAACAGATTTAAATGTGCTGATAAAAAATTACAATCATGAAAGAATCTTCTGTATTGGCAATAGAATAAGTGTTCCGTACTATGGAAAAAAACTCATTTATAAAATCACAGATGCAAAGACTAATGAAAATTTGGCAGATAAGTTCTCAAAAATAAGTATATCCGATGGCACAACTCCCACTTCTTCTCTATTTGTAGCTCTTTATTCAACAAAGTGGACAGTAGTAGAAAATTCTAAAGATAAAGATGAATCAAAGAAACAAAGAAGACACAGATTAGAGTGTGTTGGTGGTTACACAAACTTGATTGAAGACTTGAAAGATGCCTTGAACTGTGGACTTGGAAAATATGATAATGTGGAAGACTTTGATATAAGTAAAGGTATACTATTGTATGGACATTCTGGAGTTGGAAAGACTATGATTTCTGAAGCTCTATTGTCAGAAATTGAAGCACATGTAGTTAACATAAATGCATTAGTTGGATGCAATAAAAATCTCAAAGAAACAGAATCGCTTTTGAAAAGTATGTTTAATGAAGCTTTTGAAATGGCTCCTTCAGTTATATTTATTGATAATATTGATTACTTATGTCCTAAAAAAACTAGCTCTATGACAGAAAAGCAAGTTCTGACAACTTTAGTAACACTTATTGATAGTTTGCAAGATAGTAACAAAAATGTCATGGTTTTGGCCTTGACTGCAAAACCAGATGCTGTTGACTCCTCTCTGAGGCGACCAGGAAGAATTGATCAAGAGTTTGAAATACCTGTACCCACAAGACAAACACGAAAAGAGATTTTGCTGAAAGTAATTGAAAAAATGCCTCATTCTCTTAGTGATGAAGATATTGAACAAATTGCTTACGAAACACATGGTTTTGTGGGAGCAGATATTCGTGGTCTGTGTTCACAAGCTTCAAGAAATGCTAAAAGAAAATCGCGTGCTGGTTCCATTTGTAATTCTAACGAAGTTTTGGTTACCAGGAAAGATTTTAATCATGCCTTAGCTGTAGTAAATCCATCAGCAATGAAAGAACTTTTAGTAGATGTTCCTAATGTAAAATGGTCTGATATTGGGGGTCAAAAAGATTTGAAACTAAAACTTACTCAATCATTTGAATGGCCTCTAAAGCATCCCGAAATCTTCCCCAAATTAGGGATAACACCTCCAAAAGGAGTTTTGATGTTTGGTCCACCTGGTTGTTCGAAAACTATGATAGCCAAAGCATTAGCTACAGAAAGTAAACTGAATTTCCTCAATATAAAGGTAATATTCCAATATTCTAAATCAATTGGTATATAGATTATTTTAATTTGAAATTAGTACATAATAAACAAATATTTCAGGGGCCAGAATTATTTTCTAAATGGGTCGGAGAATCAGAGAAAGCTGTCAGAGAATTATTTAGAAAAGCAAAACAAGTAGCACCCTCCATTATATTTATTGATGAAATTGATGCATTAGGTGTAGAAAGAAGCAATTCTTCTAATAGTGGAGGAAACAGTGTACAAGACAGAGTTCTAACTCAGCTATTGACTGAACTTGATGGAGTAACATCTTTGGGTGATGTCACATTGGTTGCAGCCACAAATAGACCTGACAGGATTGATAGAGTAAGTTATTGGTGCGAGATTTAATAACTTTATTATGTAATCTACATTCTCATGTTTTAATACTGTGAACAAATTTTACAGGCACTACTCAGACCTGGTCGGTTTGATAGATTGATATATGTTCCACTACCAGATGATGACACTAGAATGGAAATTTTCAATATTAAAACACGTAAAATGCCTCTCTCTAAAGATGTTAATTTAAACGACTTAGTCAAATTGACTGAAGGATATTCTGGTGCTGAAATCCAGGCTGTTTGCAATGAAGCAGGTATGAGGGCTCTGGAAGAAGATTTTAATGCTACACAAATTACGGCAGAACATTTTAAGATAGCTCTGTCAATAGTGAGACCAAGAGATCATTCTGATTTAATAAAAATTTACAATAATTTTTTGGCCAAGAATTCTAAAGAATGAAAAATATCAATTTTTTATGCACTTATGTTGTACATAAAAGTATTGTTAATATTTACATGATGTAAAGGAGAACGTAGTATAAAATATATTTTTATAGTTGTACAGCTATTTTTATATGATTTCCAACGACCGTTATAGTGTATTATGAAATAATATTGGAATAAAAATTTGTACCATTGCCCAATCTTTTGAATTGCGCTGCTCTGTTGATAAGTTAGTAGAACCCCCACTCCTCTATAGTATATATATAGGTATACTAAATAATCTGCAGAGGACTACACGTGGTTTCTATCCAATATGACAGCCGTAGTTTTGTTTACATCTTGGAGAGAGAAAAGTGCAGCTTCATTGTGCAAATGGTCTTTGAACAGATTTAACGTAAGAATTATATGTAAACATGGAGGTTTTGTGGAATCAGATTAATCTGCAGCGACCGCCTTACCGGTCATGGGACGTTTCTGTAACAGAATTTGGTATGTTGAAACGCGTATAACCTCTCTTATTTCATTTATAGTGTATTATTATTGCTGATTAAGTTGATAACAAGTATCATTATTTGTTCTATTCAGATTTAAAACGGTTCATTGATTCCATTGACAAGATATTGAATGATTTTAAAACCTTTCAAGTTTTGCATACCGAAGCAGCTCTTCTCAGTCGATTAATTTATCGCATGAAAAGCAAATTTAGAAGTGACAAGGGATTGAAACATATGGAAAAAGTGAACCGAGCATTATTAAATTATTTGAACATGGCAATGGAAAGAGAATATGAACTTCTGAAGGAATACATAGAAATTAATAATGGAATAATCAGTTTACCACCACGTCAAACCCTTGAATATGTTTTAGTAAGAACTCAAGGATTTGCAAAACTTATGTGCAGAGTAGAATCAACTGCATCAATTGCTGGAAATTTTCTTAAATCAAGATTGTGTATTGGTCAATCTTGGACGGTAGCTATGATAGCTTATGCAGTTATCAGTAGAATATGGTAAAGATATTAAAAAATTACAATTTCTTAGTATAATCAGACCTATTATAAATTGTTATGTTTATATATCCTTTAGGATCGTTTCCAGACATGTGATAAAAAAATCATGCAATTGGTATAGCAGTATATTTGATCACATGAAAAATTTTAAAACTGTTGGCATATCATGGTTACCGGATAATTATATTTTGCCAGAAAATCTCTCTGAATGGCTTGATCTGCCATGGTTCAATGAAGACATAGAAAAGTATTGATCAATTAATTATATTTTAGTAAGAAGTATTAGAAAATATCTAATTTTTTCTTACATTTTTCATTCTAGATTACCAATAAAAGAAAATTGGGAAAAATCAATATTCAGTTTCATGCAGGCAAATGATACAAATGAACAAGATTTGGATATTGCTAATGATACAATCCTTAAAAACGTAAAAGAAAATTCAGAAAATGTAAACTGTCAAAATGATATGACTTCTGTACAAATGGATATTGATCTAGGACGTGAGTTGATTCATTATTTATATAATATTTTGATTGCAAAGATGGGTATATTTTTGTATAATTTTTGGACTATAAATTTATATTGTATAGAGCCAATAAGTCGACTTGCTTTTGAAGAAACCAATCAGGAGGAGAAAAGAAAGAAGTCAGTAAAAGTGAAGAAGAAAAAAAAGAATCCCAAAAAAATCGAAAAACTTCTGCAAGTCGAATCAGAAGAAGACTTGGTTACTTTATTGAAAATCGATTCCTTTCCCGGATTCGATAAGTTACAGTTAAATATATTGCAGAAGCAAATAAAAAAACTTTTATTAAAATTAACGGAAAAAAATACCCGAGATTTGGACGAAGAAATGCTCAAAAAAATCAGGAAAGGTATAAAGAAATGGACTAGGAGTTAGCAGAGCTAAGTATGTATATAATAATTATGCATTTTTTATGTAAATATCGTTAAATAAAATTGTTCGTTTTAATACGTTGAATGGAATCTAGTTATTTTTCGAAAGGTTAATAGAGAACACGATTAATTATAAATCGCGAGTCGTGTGACAATACTTACTCGCCTCTCGGTATATCTTCTCGGACTTAATGCTTTACTTAAGATCATCAATGCGTACGTAATTTTCTTTCAACTTTGAAAAAGTCCCCGATACATAACGATGCATGCACTGTATCCAATCAATGAGTTAATGATCCGTAAAATTAATTACGAGTTATGCAGGTCTACGAATAAAGATTAGAATGTGTAAAAAGTTTTTGGATTGATGTGGCAGGATGATGATACAAAGCACTCGGTATTTTTATATTTAATATATACATATATATATATTTATATAACAAGCAAATAAACATAAAAAATATAGATGCTCTTTTAAATTCACAGTTTTCCGTGTAAAACTTAACTTCTATACACATATATTATAATAGGAATATAACAACAATAAAGTAAATCCAAAAACACGTTCTTTATACGATATTTACATACAACATAGTCACTATAGGGATATATTTATATTTATAGGATATAAATAAAGCATGAGTAAAAAAATCTGCAAGCCGTTGCTGGTAAAAATTGTTCGTCGAGGTCTACAGGCCGCGCACAGATATATAATTATGCATTATATCATTCTAGTCCATGCTCATGTGACTCTTGACGAGTCGTCCAATAAGATGAAGCGCTCGGAATGTTTTGTTCGGCCTCAAACGCTGCCTGAGCAAGTAATAAGTGAGCGCCCTGAGCAGGAACAGTATCACCATCAATGCTAGTAAATCGACCCAGAAGACGATTCGTTCCATGCCTGGAAAAAGAAGAATGTCGCCGTTGAAGTTTTGCACAAAGTCACGAGCATAGTAAAAAAAAAAAAAAAAAGTTACGTACCCATGACTCGAAGAAGTTGACGTGGAGTAGCGTAGTGACAGTAGGTCTCTTCTGGTGGACAGGGTAATTTTCCTCGACCGTAGCCGTAGGTCGCGACGATGAGACCTTCAAGGCCGTAGCGTATGTAACTGACGTACATTATTATTTGCCGGTATATCGGCAAAGGTGTCTCGTCGCCTATGCCTTGGACAGCGAACAGCATCAGTGGCACGGTCATAGCCGGTCCCACGAACATTCCGTTCTGAAATTTTCGATGTGATAAAAGAAAAATCTCTCAATGTCAGTGCTTATGTCGGCAATCTTAATATGTATACGTACCACAATGCTCAAAGTACTGGCGATGGCAAGACCCATACTCTCGGCTATGAGAGCGCAGACCATACAAGTGCTGATGAACATGGCATAGCGGTAGAATTCCATCGGTTGACTAGTGATCGGGTAGACCATCGACAGGTATAAAACGCAGAAGATCAGCTGCGCCGGAATATTGGACACGGTCAGTGCACAGAAGTACGGGCCAAGATCGTACCAGCGATTGAAGTGTTCCCTCTTTACCAGCTGCACCTCCTGAGGAACTGCAATGTTCGAACGTCGATATTAACTTCGCGATCTGTGTGTAAATTTTTAAATCACTGAAGTGAGAGACTCACAGTGCAAGAGGACGGGCAGCATAGGGATGTAGAGGAAGACTATGAGGCAAGTGAAGCAGAAGCCAAAGTTGAAGAGAGTTTTGGAGCCGTCGTTGCCGATGTCGAGGAACAGTCCGCCGATTATGA
The DNA here is from genome assembly GCA_012977825.3 of Pteromalus puparum. Lineage (NCBI taxonomy): Eukaryota > Metazoa > Arthropoda > Insecta > Hymenoptera > Pteromalidae > Pteromalus > Pteromalus puparum. The sequence goes on along the minus strand of CM053168.1, from coordinate 2,907,624 downwards.
AGCCCAAGAATACGTGCAGCGAGATTTTCAGATACATGTAGTTCTGCAATCGGTAGAATCGTGTAAAAAGTACCTATCTATTTCACGAGATACGTAGGTATCTTATAGAAATAGATGCTTACCCTATCGCGATAGAATTGAAGCATTTTTCTCCGGAAGAGCGTGGAGAACTGTTCCCACCAGGAAATCTTGTCCATCCCCTTGGAGATCTTACAGTACTCGCTCGCAGCCTGATTCTGACTATTTGGTAAGATCGGCGACCTCTGCTCGATTCTAGTAACCATCTTATCGATGAGCTCGTGGCCGTACTCCCCTGAGGACACCTCGACGACTGATGTGCACCGAAGAGAAAGAAAGTAAAAAATTTGCATTGACTGCACTGGACTGTAGAAGATTTACGAGTATTGATACTCACTGAAGTCAGCGGGATTATAATGCTTCGGGCACTCGATTCCGACATGTTGAAGAAAAGGAACGACATCGCTCACCGGACCTCGGTACGCGCACTGACCAGCAGCGACTACGTACACGTGATGGAATTTGGCGAATATGCTCGCACTGGGAGTATGGATCGAGCAGACGACTGTGCGGCCGTTAAGGGCCACCCTTTGGAGAAGTTCTATGCACTGGATGGAGGACATCTCGTCGAGACCTCTGAAAAATCGCCATGAGGAGAAGATAGTAAGGCGTAAATAGTAAAGGCTTTTTTTCGTCCTGACTATCGCGCTTTATTAACGTGTTTCGATACGATTTCAATAATTTATGAGGAATTTTTTCTTTCGCGCGAACTCTGTTCCGCGTGCATGCGATTATAATAATTCAAGAAATTTTTTTCGCCTCTTTTTTTCTTTAGTTTAGATAAAAACATTTTATCAAACTCAATCGAGCGTCAAATCCAGTAAGCATTATACTCACGTTGTAGGCTCGTCCAAGAATATCACCGGTGGATTGTTCACGAGTTCCAAAGCTATCGAGAGTCTTTTCCTCTCGCCTCCTGAGAGTCTCTCCGTGATGGTGTCTCTCGCTCCGTTTAGCCTCAACGTCTCCAAAATTTCGCTCACCTGTAATTCATACAATTTTTCAATACATGAATATATATAGAAAATGCAATTTGAAGATAAATATCAAGACAGTCTACGATCGCAAGGCTTCTTGTACACCAAAAAAGAGTCTCAACGAAAAAGTTGCTAAGTACATGCAATTATAGCCGCTGATAGAAAAACGAAGCATGCCTGGCAGTTACGGATGATACATTGACGTCTTCAGTGATTAACTCGTGCTGATATTTTTTCCTCAATCGATTTTTTCTCATCCCAATAGAGATGCGAACGTCTCAAATCTAATACTTTGCCAAAGTACGAATTCAGCGTCGAAAAAAAAAAAAAAAAATACACACTGTCGTCGCTGAATAACGCAACAGACGCAAGGAAATGATATAGCTTATACCTTTTCCGCAAAGGGGAAGAGTTTGCGGGTAGATTGCAGTGTCACCGAACGCGTGCATTTTGCGGTTTTCGCGGCGGAAGATCTTACCTTACGACTTTTTTACGTTTTCGCATCTCTCCGCGTGCGAGATTTCAAGTGGCACTTGTGCCGAGCCTATGTCAATGTTTGCGCCGTTTACTACCGCACAGTGATTCATTGTTTCTCCGCAAATATCGGCGGTTAATTGTCGAGTTTTATTGTTCAATAATAGACACGAAAAACTAACAAACTGAAACTCGTATGACTGATACCAAATTCAAGGTTTGTTTTGCTGACAGTAGCGAGATGGACCAGGTATAAAGAATCATGTACTTTGCATATACGAGCAACGACGAGGAAACTCGAGAGATGTTCTCGAATCGAATCCATCAAAATATCTGTCACGACGAAGATCTAACCCTAGTGACCTTGGTGAATCTACCGAGAGATTTATTCTCGTCGCTGTTTATGCGAGAGGTCCTCGCAAAAAATTCAAACTCTCGCGCGTATGTACGTACTCGCTGGCAGATAGAGAGAGAGAGAGAGAGAGAGAGAGAGAGATCCTTTATAGCGCGCGTCATTGCGATTCGCAGGACGTCGTGCTTTTTCTGATGCTCGTCGTCATCGTACTAGCTCGTATACGGCGACGCGAAAGAAACAAAGTGCGCTTAGCATAATACACGCAGATTGTGAATACGCGCAAGGATTTCTCAAAATTTCGGGCTGCTTTTGATCTTTTTAATATACATTATTCGTATAAATGCGCGATGAGGTGTGTGTATAAATGAGACATTTCACACGAAGAGAGAATAAGAGAAGAAAAGGAAAGTGATATCGCGCCTCTGGAAAAATACTCTTTTATAGTCTCTCGATGTACGACTGTGACTAAATAATTTCATAAAGCGATTTTCTCGAAAATTTCATTCGAACCTCTGTTTTATAGCATCGAGTGAATTCTTGATAAAGTCGTGAAAAGGAAAGGTTCTTCTTTTGTGAAGAGGCTTTTAAAATTTGTGAAAAAGTCAATGTTTGATCTTTCAATAAAACAAGAGCTATAGTCGTTGGCGCGATATAAAAAGTGGAACTTTTACAGGTCTCTAAAAGATTTGTTGTAAAATTCCAGGGAAAAATAATCCTTGTACTCTATAAACACATGAAATATTAATACGCTTGCAAGCGTCAAAAGCCAAATTAACGCATGGACTCTGACAGGCATCTATCATAACCCAATTGGGTCACGCATCAAGAACAACCAAGGTCTCAACGAAACGCACGTGCGACTTTATTAAAAGTTCCTTAAAAACTCATAATTTCGTCGAGCCAGAGAGAAAGAGAGAGACTTGAAAGTAGAAGAAGAAGCAAAAAAAACGATGACTTACGATGGCAAACCGGGCTGACGGGGTAGCTTTGCTTCCGAGTTTAAGATCAGCAGCAAAGCGCATCGCTTCGAGGACGGTGAGTTTTGGCTGTACGAGATCCTCCTGCATAATGTAGCAGGAGGACCTCTTGAAGTCTTTGAGATCTCTAGGTTGGCCATTTATGGTAATAAGGCCGCCGGCTGCTTCGCATCTGAAACATATTTCAAAACAATGAGTTATAATCATATACATTATCTAACCGCGTGCACGTGTGTTTTTGTAATGAAGACCGCATTATAACTAGTTTATCGTAATTATGCCGCTTTTGATTCAAATTGACCGAACTATTTCTCTTTAATATGTGGAACGATCTCCGGCTTTTATAGTATATGCTATACATATAGCGAGTGTTTAGATGCGTATATATATACGTCTGCGGCTATTACCCGTGTCGTAGGTCGAACGGTCAGTGATCCCTGCGAGCATTGGCTTATACACTGGAAACGTCATATTTTTTTTTTCTCAGCGAAGACGTCTCGCTCCGTATACTCGCGAAGCTTCCAGACGGGCAGATTACGCGCAATCTCTTATATATCCTACTTGAATTACGTTAATGCTGTAAATCGCTAAAAATGTTTCCATTGCGTATCGCAAGACGTTTTTATCTATATTAATAAATTTTCACATGATTTTCCCACTAAAAGGAAAGTTACTCCACAATTACGTGGAGCTGCATCAAAGCCTTGGATTTTTTCGCTTTCAACATCAGTGTATCAAGCAACAATGAAGTTATACTCATTTGAATAAACTCTTCTGAAGTGTCAACGCGCGTACGTCATTCGACTCGATCGTATCGAGTAGTGATTTTGCCGCTTTTTTTTTGTAAATAAGTACCCTCTGGATGCAGATTTCTACGACTTGCGACATTGATCCGTTTCCAGTCAGCTCAACCTTTCGCCGTCATCAGGGTTTTAAAGTCCTTCTCTCTGATTATGACACTCGTATATTATAAATCCAAGGCAGTCCAATATATATACACACACACGACGATTATAAAATTACAAATGCAATGTCGTCCGAACTGCAATGAAGTCGGTAAAACTAAAATCATCTTAAATCAATCATCCGATGATGACGAATCGTTGCACTCATCATCGTCATAAATTACAGTATATGCATCAGTTCTGAGAGCAGCACGTGCGCGCGTGAAAATCTTCATAATAAACAAGTCGCGCTCTATAGTTGCTATTAATATGTGTATCTCGCATGAGCTGGCGACTTTTTTTTTCGGGCTTTCTAGACTTTGACCGACTCCTGTCACATCAGTCGCTATATACCATTATCTCGTTCGATTCTTATCGACTTTTGCATACATCGCATCGAGTGGGCCAAGGGTATACAGCGTCGTAGGATTTGAGGTGAAACAGTAGTAATAGTTTCGTAATACACACGCCTGCATGCATAGAAGTAACCCGGTGATTGTTAATATTCCTCGTGCGCGACTATACTCGATGGTGAGTGTGTGCTTGCGCGCGCGAACACGCGATTGCAACATCGCGGTTACTCCGATACAGTTTTATCAAAGAGTCAGATGTAGCACGAGTATATGGACAACTAGATCAATGCGTATAAAACTATGAATCGCTCACTTGTATCCAGCGAGAACATTGAGAAGGGTTGATTTTCCGGCACCAGAAGGTCCAAGAATGGCTGTAAGTTGGCCGGATTTAAACTGACCACTGACTCCTCTTAGGATAAGCTTCGAACCTGCAAAATAACATTCACGATGTAATATAATATTATAGTCGTGATAGTGTATCTCGTAAGAAACAGAAAACAGAGAAAAATAACAAGCGGTTCTCGAGAGCGGCGAGTCATTATGTTAAATAACGAATAGCGCGTCGATTTCCGGCTACATCATAGGCGTGAATTCGCGCACGTGTATGTTTGTGATGTAGTAGACTCGATGATTATAAATTCGATCTAGACAGCGCGACATTTTTTTTTTGTCTTTCTTTCTTTATTTTTCATCGAAAATAAGAAAGTTTCTTCGCTCGCGACACGTGTGCGTGAGACCCATGCAAATACACTAGAATTAAAGAGTTTCATGTGTAAGTATACAGCTCACCACCCACGACAAGTATTTCTCACGCGTGCGAAAGAGAAGCCTTCGTTGAGTGCAACAATAGCTTAGTCCAACTCTGGCGTATAAATACAAACTTGAAATTCTCTACGCGTGCCTCTATACGCAGAGGCCGTTACTCGATGCCGTCGTCGCTTCGTTCTCTTCTTCAAGTCCCCCTGGAGTGTATATAACGCGGGCAATTCTTTTTTTTTTTCTTGAGAGTGAAAAGAAATCTAGTCTACGATCGGGGTAATTAAATAGCGTATTAACATGGAATTGAGTGGAAAAAAGCTCTCATTAAGCTCTTCGACTGAAATTTTTTGCTCGCGAGTCTATAATTCATGCGCGCATGGGTATGTGGTTTTTTTTTTCAGTGATATATAACAAAAAGCGTTTAGAGATGTCATTATCAGTGCAGAGCTATATATGGGCGTGTATTATAGTCGTATAGTCTAAGAAAAAATCGAGGAAGCTATATAGCTGTGATGCTTCTCCATAATCTTAAGAACAATGAATTGAAATCCTCTTCCGGCTCTAGGATTTTGCGAACGATATAACTACTTTTATTGCAAAGTACACATGGTAAACGCAAACTACTCGCGCATATAAGTATTACATTTGTTGCGTCTGCCGCGAACACAGCAGCTCAACGATCAAGGCTATACTGTTACGCAGCATTGCACTTGAAATCCCATGTTATTTTCAGTCCTCGCGACGGCCTTTTAGTTTTTTTTTTTGCCATTTGCTTGCTGTCTACAATGGACAATCGTATATATACGCTTTTTTACTCTCGGTGTATTCGTCAGCTGCCGTCTCGACTACGACTGATTTCATCCAGAATATCGGCTCGTGAAAGCTGTTTACTGGTTGCTCTATCTTACTGGCATTGATTCGGTTTTCAATTATTATGCGCGCGTTCACGCTTGTGTTTTGATTATATAGAACGTCTCTCTTGTATTATGCTGACAAAACAATGCAATGATTTTTGATTTGATTATTATGCATTTCTTTTCCGGGTATTCCGATGAGACGTTTTTTTTATTCCTGATGCGGCTATACAGTTGGGTGTATATCAATAGATCGATCGATTTATATGCAACACGATGAAAATCAAGACGATTGAATAATTGAGATTAGCAATGGTAATCGAAACCCACTTCGTTAGTGCGATCCGAGTGTGTGTATATTATGTGTGTGTTTGTGTTGTACAGAGTTTGGCAAAATTACGATGTTATGCGGAAGACTATATTAGCGACAGAAATTCCAGCGTCGTTATGTGATTGCGATGAATAATTGCAGTTGTATCGCTGTCCTAGATTTTAGAGTCTCGATAGTTGATATTTATTTTAAATTTCCACTATATTACAGGTAGTACAATAGACACTATAACTTCTTTACATCCGGCAATTAAGTTACTGCTCCCATACTGGTGAGTCAATTTCAATCTATAGTACAGCCTGACAACACATTTTTTCCTTTCTACTACTGTACAGTGTACAGCCATGGGTTTTTTCTTCTCTGCCGAAATTGTAACAGTCGCGTATAACCACGAGAATCTAAAAATTCCAATGTCGATCGAGCACAGACATGTATATTTATACAAAAGAGAAGTTGACCTTTCGATCTGAGGTATCGAGAACACCGCGCGTGAAACCTATACGATTTTTCGACCGTTATACTGATCTCTATACTAGCGATTGCCTTGAGGGAAACCATACGAAAATATAATACGTCAGAGCGACTATTTTGAAAGTCAAATCGTCGTTTTATAAATTAGACTATTCTGGCAATTATACAACGGGTGTATAGAGTATATTATAGCTGGTACCGTTGAAAAATCACATAATACATAATAGTCAAGATCGATATATAATCTCCGAGCAACAGCGCGATAATGAAAGGTGCAATCAATCTTCTGGCATCTCAATTAAATCGCTGCCGCGCGCGACACTCGGCAAACAAACCGAGAAAAAATTCTCGAAATATGTATATATGAAAGATTGTCGCTGTTACAGGAATTAACAAGCATGTAATCCGCCGTATTTGTAAGAAAGATGCAACTAAGCGTAGAGCCGATGATTTTCGTAGTTTTCCATCGTCGTCCGATGATACGATTCGCTTCGCGCATAAGTATCGTCTTTGCTGATAATACGCCGTATCTCGGATAGTTAATTGAATTTTATATATCATTTATCATAATTAACTCACCCTTTCGACCGGTGGGTACAGTGTAGGTGAGGTCGTTGAATTCGATGTTGACGGGAAACATTTTGGTGACGTGCGTGAGAGCCGGACTCTCGCGTCCGCCCACGTGAGAATCCTTAATCATTCTTGATTCTGTTGCAGCCATGCGTGTATTTTACTCGTGATATTTAGTGTAAAATTGTGTTCACGCGCTCTGCTCGCAATTTGACGAGTCGCATCGCCTGCTCTGGCTTTTACGCTCTTGTTGTTGTTGTTGACGCTTTTGTTGTCCCTGTGGAAAAAGAAGAGTTCAAATTTCTGGCTATACATATACGTTTGTTTTGATGCAATGTCGGAAATGATAAGTGTATAACGATCGAGTTTTATAATCTAACGGGATTTTTTTCTCGATTTTTTTTAAGGCTCTGATAAGAATACAGATATCGAATTGACACTTTTGACAGTAAAATTTATACAGCGAAAGCATAATATAACTATTAAATCGATTGCATCTACGTATAATATAATATATTAAGTGGACGATAAATAACTGTGAATTATTAAGTAAAAAATCAGGGCCGATCGAAGCTTGCATCAAGATGTTTGTTGACATTCAATTGTAGGAGAGAGCCAAGATACTGATAAGAGAACGCGCGGAAAGCTTACGGTTGATGCAGCGGCGGGAAAAGCACTGCCTTGAACATTGTTTGCAACGATGGATTCTCCCGTACTATTATTATAAGCGCGATTGCGTTGGAGACACTTAATTTTTTGGGTCATGCGATAACAGCTTGTCCTTATTATATATACTTTCGGACTCGCGTCTCTCGGTAAATAAAACGAAAAATTTATACGCGACTAGAATCAGCTGGAAGCTCGCAAAAAAAAACACACATGAGCTGGAAAAAGGATAAGTGCATATATGTATACACAACATACACACACGGACGCAAGTGCCGGACATTATTAGATCACGCCTCCTCTCTGTTCTCCGAGCGCATCGCGTGTTATTGTGCGTCGGCGTTCGCAGCAGTAATGGTTCCCTGAGAATGTTTTCCCCGTGTGTATATTAATGTATATAAGAAGAATCGATTACCTCGTTGTTGGCCAGTAACGACGATGTCAGTAGAACGATGTAGCGGCAGAACAGTCAGAATTAATGATCACGATTATGTGGTGCATAATGACGAAAGAGTATAAGTATGTGTATGTAGAGCTCGACGCATGAGAGTCACTCGCCCGCGCGCTCGTGCGGGTATGTCTGGGTACGACCAACTGTGGCGGCTAACTGAAGTCCCCTCGAGTAGTCGCACGCGCTCGGACGCTTAGAGCCCGCGCGCAGATGCCACAGCTTTTCTCACTCCCTCTGGTGCAGCCCCGAGACTAACTTACTACGTTGTACCTTATATATACCTTATACGTTGGTCTTATCGTTTCATGTCAGGTGCGGCAGCCCTTTTTCGTTGGATTGTTATTGCTTTGAAAAAATTAAAAATTTTAATTATATAAAGCTGCATCGACCAGATTAACTGTATGAACTATATGATACTGTTACTATACATATATCACCAGCTACGTAGCTACGTGCATAATAGGTATAATCGATGGTTTTTGTCGCTTTTGAACAGCTGCAGTTTTACCCGCTAACCGGTTCTCCGCGTAATTATTATTTCGCGAATTAAATGATTGATTCATCAATGGAGCTATATAATCGTGCATTATTCAAAGACAATTATGATTCAATTAAAATCTCTGGTTATTCCAGGACGTAGGATATAGATACTTATCAATCAAGCTTTGAAACTTTATTTAGTAGAGCTTACTTTTTTATCAACCCCTGTATTATAACTGACAAATTGAAAAAAATTTCCTGCTTAAAATATAATTATTCGCATTGTAGGTATCCGTAAAAATAATCGCGACTTTACACACACGGTCCTAGCGAGCATGCGCAAGCTGAAACCGAGATAAGAGCACCATTGCCTCGTCACTGCATTCGCGCGTATCGCTGAACTTTAATAAGAGAAAATAGTTCAAATGCAATATATATGACGCATCCGAGATGCGATATATCTGTCGCGGACTAGCTTCGCATAGTACCTTATTATTCTTATTTTTAATAATAAATTTGTCTCAATTGATTAATAATGCGTCACAAAAGCGTTTTTGTGCGATTGTATCTTTATCAAAACTAACGGGCTTTAATTTATTTTATATTTTATATTTAACTTGGTAACACGATACGTAATAAAAAAAAAAGGTGTATAGAATCATTTTGTCCACTTATACGGAAAAAAACTCATGAAATTCTAATAAAAAAAAGCTACAGTAGTGACAGAGCAATAAATTATGATTTTTATTTCTACTATGCAATGTTTTGTTACATCTGCAAAGATTTATGGGTAGTGCTAATATTCGCAAGTTCTATGCAATTACATTACATGCGCCGTAAGTTTTTTGATTAGAGAAAAAACATATCAGACTTTTTTTTTACCGACGACGGCTCAAAAAGTTCATTTTATTAAGTATGGCGATCGTTTAGAACGAGTTTCGAGAGTTTGCTAAAAACTACTGTTTTCGACACCATTTAAAGATATATCGTATAAAAATTATCATCCACTTCTGCAACGTGTACCGACTACATATATTAGACAACATTGCAGCAAGAAGAGTTATCTAAAATAAAAAATCTCGTATACAAACTAAGGACAGTCTGTGAACTTTATTTTCGTCTTGTTGACGTATTGCTCATAAATTAAAGCAATAAAAAAAAAAGGAAACATGACCCACTGACCATTAAATAACATCCTTAACAAATCTTCGATACAGTTGCTAACGGATGAGCAATAACATAAGCATAAACATCGATAGACGGTACTTTGATCAGTTAGCAAAAATTGTTAATTGCACACTTATCCGTACTATATATGCAAAGTACGTAGCGATCTGACCTTCGAAAAATTACGTGAAAATTAATGCTTTTTTTTGGCCTACACGTGTACGAAGAATATTATAGAGTAGCTGTGCTTTTTTGGAAGCAATCGATCTTCACTTCATTATTGTAGAATATAATTTTGAATATTATTGTGCAATTTTTTACTGTGAAGTAATTTTTTTGGAAGAATTGTGTATAACTTTTAGTCATGTTTTCTCAGCTTTCGGTTCGAGTGGCAATTTCGCTATAGATGTGGACTTGCCAATTTTTCTTCCGTGCGATGTGTTCACTATTTATATTCGGACCGGCGCCAGAAATATAAATTTTTCTCCAAGCATCCGGAAGAGCGAGGAAAATCGCTAACTTGCAGCAACATTTTTAAAATTTGAGTTAATACAATCCATCTGGAGTTACAAGTAGACGTGCCAATTTGAAATTGAATCGACAATAAATATCAATCCTAGTAAGAGACAGTTGTGCAGTAAAAGATACATTTTAAAATTTATGAAAATTGTATTTTATTCATGTAACAAATATATGTTTACAAATCTATTACAAAATACGCTCCGATGTTCTGCTGGCTCAAAATAATGTACCCGTACGCAGTGGTTGGATAAAATATTAAAGGCCTCAGTACAGTCATGAAGACTCATTTTACGCTTGTTCAATTCTCGAATTCGCAAAGCACGCGAGTTTTACACAATGAAAGTTTAATTTTCTTCATAGGCTTAATTCATGTACATATTATTTAAAATTAAGGCACACTATATAGCATACGAATCTACTATAACATTTTTACTAAATGTAACGTTAGTAAATATTTGGTTTTCCGATGTTTCTACAATTAATTGTGGCAAGAGAGTCTCGTGCTGTGGCAAATGCCATTTTGTTTTGTCCATCTTATCGTCGTGATATAAATCATCTTCAACCCATTTTCCGCTCATATTGATTTCATATGCTCACAGCCATTTGAGGACAGAGAATTACAACATTTTATTTCGTTTGACGCGAACGAAGGTATACAGAAAGCGTGTATAAAAAATTTGAATTATAATTGTAATATCACTTTATCATAAGAAGAGAACAAATACGTACAAAACTTTTTTCACCATAACTATAGTGTATCGCATTATTATTATATAATCTTTCGATGAGCGTTCTTATAAACAGTTAGTCGGTTTTATAAAATATTCTGTGCATTGCATAAAAAAAAGAGCGAAAAAAGTACCCTGAATAATGATTATACGCTAAAAATTATTTTCTAAGACAGTTTTATAAATAAATAATATTAGCCACGTTAGCTTAAGTTCATTGATAAAAGATCCTTCTTTTTGAAGCGAAATCTTTTAAGCTTTACTGTCAAAAGTAGAGCTGTACCCTAAATCACCATCGAACGAGCTTTAGTCATTTTTTTTGTTTTAAGTTTCTGTCTGATTAAACACGTTGCTGCTCTTTTCCTGTAATTATCCAAAGTAAAAGCTAATAAACAAGAGAGCATTTTAATGTATTTCGTTTTCTTGTTTTGTTCGTAATATCGCAAAAATTCAGTGGATCTTATTTTTCAAGAAATTTATCGCGAAGACTTCAGCTTCCAACGAAGGAACAAATACGCGGCGATTCGGAGTACAAGAAAGATAAGCAGGAGAGCGAGTACGTCGAGCTTGAATTCGGCATTATTCATATCAAGTTCTTCAAGCGTTTGCAGTGGCTTCTTGAAATGGCAGTACTCCTGAACAGTCAAAATTTCAAATGTAAATAAAATATACTTAAAAATCATTGAATAAGTGTCTATAAAAAGTAATATGTGACTCTTACCTGATGGCAGTCTAACTTGGTGCGATTAAACGAATAAGTAGCCAAAGCAGTTCCTTCGAATCCATAACGGATATAACTTAAATATGTAATCCATCGTAGGTAAACGGGTATAGCATCGAAACTGACGAAAAAGCCAGAGAACAACAGGAAAGGTACTGACATAACTGGAGCCAAAAATACACCATTTTGCACATTCATTGCCGCACCAACAACTAATCCTACGGATTGCGCTACGAAGGATATGAGAAGGCACGTTCCCAAGAACATACTGAATCGTGAAAGCTCGGCTGGTTGACTCGTCAAGAAATAAACGATTGTCACGTAAAGGATGCAGAAAATTGCCTGCAAAAATACAATTTTTAGTAAATTGGCGACTACATGTTGCACTTATATATTGCCCGTTAGTCTTTTTAGGACATACCTGGAATGGAATGTCCGACACTGTTATGGCCAAATAGTAAGACTTCAAAGAATACCATCTATTAAAGCTCTCCTTTAACAAAACTGGCATCTCAAGTGGGACTAGAACAGAAAAAAATTTATTTTATAATAGCCAAAGTCGATATTTTTAATTTATGCAAGTCTTAGGAAGAGTGATGCAAGCAAACTTACATGATAAAATCGTGATTGTCATAGATGTGTACATAAGGAACAACATGTTGAAGAATAAGAAACCAAGATTACTGAGAACTTTTGTGGCATCGTTACCAATGTCATAGTAGAGTGCTCCGATTAAAAATCCTACCAAGATGTGAGCAAACAATCGAAGATACATGAGAGTCTGAAAAAATAAAACCAACAATACCCATTAATAAACGTGCTGATCTGTGAAGGGGTTTGACGTTGGCAAATACGTATCAAGTTCAGCGATCTTACCCAATCTCTTCTGCTGAAGAGCAAGGTACGTTTCAAGACAATCCAAAATTGAACAAGTTCCGATGTGGGATATCTTTCAGGAGTCGTCACGAGAGTACTATCAAGCAGAGAAGTAGTAACGTTGTCTTTTTTGTCATCCATCAAGAGCGCGATTTCACCTGCGTCAGAAATTTAAATTAGCTTTGTTCGTCCAGATTAAGGGATCAAGGTATCTAAAATTCTGAGATAAAGGTAGATAAAATAATGTACTTTGTTTGACGATGTCGTTTTTGGCATAGCTGGATATCATGCCACCGTTACTTTTGTCGTTTAGCTTGCTCTCACAGAACTTGTCCTCGATGTTGTTAACGTCATTCTTGTCCTTGGCGCTTGTGCTGTCTGATGGTGCATCGCTATCCTTGACACTGGAATTGTTGAGTACCTCCTTTTCGGGAAAAGCGTAGCCGTCGCGTATGTCGTGCTTGCCGTTCCTGATAGCGTTGACCAAATTCTTAATGTTGTCGCCATACTCTCCGCACGATACCTCGATTACTGCAAATAACAAATGGCGTACAATATACTGCTAATCCGATCGCTGTGAAACAAGACGATTGCTCAATCTAGTAAAAGTACTTACTGAAAGAAGCAGGATTGTGATAGCTGGGACAGTTGAGACCAAGTGAGCTGAGGAAAGGCACAAGTTGCGTCGTTGATCCCTGATAGACGCATTGGCCTTCGGCAAGGGTGTACAGGGCATCGAACATCTCAAAGAGACGAGCGCTGGGCTGGTGAATGGTGCAAATTATCGTGCGACCACCCCGAGCTAGTGTCTTCAGAAGAGAGATGCACTGGAAGCAGGACGACGAGTCGAGGCCACTGAAAAATAGTTGAATTTTATTTTATTTCTCCAATTTTAAAAGCGTTTTTATTTTAATTACTGTGCTTTGCAAGAATACGCCGAACAAACCGGTCTTGTGCTAAACTCGGCAGTACAAAGATGTAGTATTAAAATATTCGAGATTCAATTTGAACCAAGGAGAGAAAGAAAATTAAGAAGCGGCTGTGACGCAAGTAAACTGGTATTCATACTCCTACCGTAGAGTTCGTGAACTTTTCTCAAATTATATGATAATGAAACTAGACAAATTATCAAGCACTTATGTGTATCGAAATACAAACGGTCCATATTCGAAATCTGATACAATTTCTTTTTAATTTATGTAACAAACCTGACGGGGAAAATTAAGAGAAAGTTCGAAAAGAGAGACTACAAAAAAAAACTGATGGATGTTTGTTTGTAGTTCCTGTTAAAACTCTCTCTTTCATTGTACAGAGCTCATCGTTCAAAACTATCTAGATTTGAAATAGTGTTTTAAGCTCACTTCCGCGATTTCTGCGTACGAGAGTATTCTTTACAAAATTGATGTATACTAAAACAACATCTGCTTATGGTGACGTGGAACTTTAAAATAACAATAAAAGTCCTTGCAGCTGTACAACATAGAATTAAGATCAAAAAGGTTGGTATACAATTAAAATCGAATTTACCTTTATAAACCGGCCAAAAAACAAATATGTCGCGAACGTGTAACGATGTTTACATTGAATAAAACCGTCAATCATTTTCTTTTAGAATAATGTCCATGTGTATAGTACCTATAATCAGCTGAATTTATACTTGACATTATTCCAGGGATATCCCGGTGACATAAAACTTCTTTTATTTGATTTATATTTCAAAGCGCGCAATAATTCACGTGGTATTTAGACAGGGTTATTAAGTGATTTTTTTTCCAAGTAAAAAAACAACTTGTAATGACAACTGCAAAGGCTCTCTTAGAATAGTCGAGGAGACCAAATAAGTAACAGCAGCAAGTAAGTATGTACCGGTCGCGGAAAACGTCCTTCATCCGATTCTTCATTGACTTCTAACGCACGCAGCCCGTACGCGTACATACGTGATAGCGACGTCGCACGATGCTTATAATTACAAATTCCTCGTACATACAACAAGCGCGACGATGCGACGCGGCTTTTTTTCTTTCAGCGATATTCGTGGTTCCCGCAGACCATTCTCGCTCGTGCAGGTACTGCACAACGAAAGAGAAACTCCCAGTATTAGCTGGCCAGTTTGTCCGCTTGTGTATTCGAGTTGCGCGCGGACATCAACACATGCAGCGAAGCGAACAAATACATGGCCGACGGAAATTTTTCCTCGATTTTCGTTTGCTAAGTATACGCTTGGATTTTTAAAAGCTCGTCGATTAATTGTACGTAGTAAATTTTTTCGAGCAAGTGGGCAAGACAAGTGCATGTCGCCAGTGATTTTTTTCATGAAGCTTGGTGAAAAATTACCTTGTAGGCTCATCAAAGAACATGATGGGCGGATTATTGACGAGTTCGAGGGCGATGGAAAGTCGCTTCTTCTGTCCGCCACTGAGGTTCGATGTCATGGTTTTCCGGTGCTCGGCGAGGCCAAGTGTCTCGAGGATCTCTTGAATCTACAACACATATGCTTACTTTTAATGTCGACAATAACAACTCAAGTCAGGACGCACAAAAACGAAACAAGAAACGCGCAAGGAAAACACGGAACACTGTGAGGACGAAGTTGGCAAGAGCCCGCAGATGTTGCAGTATATTTTTCGTCGTGCTTTATTACGCGAGAATAAATGGATAAATAAAAAAATTTTTTTAAAAATTAATGAAAATATTGTGTACGTGCTCAATCTCAAGCGAAGAGAGGATAATATTGGGATAACAACAACGAGTGAATCGAAACATTTAACAAAAGACGAGAAGTCGATCGTACCACTTCCTCCTTTTCGGCTTCCCTGACGTTCCTGCCCAGCTTAAGATTCGCAGCAACTTTCATTGATTCCTGGACGGTTAAATTGCCGTGAAGTTGGTTATCTTGCATGATGTAGCAAGAGAGTTTCCTGAAGGCACTTAAATTCCTCTCGCGTCCGTTCATGGTGATGCTGCCCTGCATGCCGGTTGTCCTGAAATACATACATAAAAAATAAATGAAACAAATAAAACACAACGTCCTGTAGCTACGATTAGACTAGAAAATCAAGTTCGCATAAACACTATCGCAAAACGAGCGACGAAATAAAATTCCATAATTTTTCCGCAAGATATTTCAATGTCATGTGAGTTTAAAAAATCGGCTTCTTTTTTTCTTCATATATCGTCATATAAAAGCAAAATAGCGAGGCCGAGGGAAACCGGTTTACACGATAGCTGCATCGCGACCTCAAGAGAGGAAAGATACCGAGAGGACTTTTTGCTTTCGCTTCTCTGATCGTCTCACAGTGTCTTTCTCTGCATCGTCACTTCGGCGAGCGAACGAGTAAAAATCATTGCAAAGAGCAGTAGCGTCGAAGGAAATAAGTATTTCGATGGACATTGCTCTCGACGGAGGAGAAGGAAGAGATTTTCTGCGGATTCATGATGCTCATTATTGTTATTATTATTTAGACGACGAATTTGCGAGAGAGAGAGAGAGAGAGAGAGAGGCGCTTGAATTGCCTTGACATCAAACTGACCCCTGCGCAACGGATCGTATAATGCTCTATGCTAATCTCTCATCGTGACGAAATCTGGACTATTGAACTCAAATAGATCAAGCTCTGTTGTCCGTACGTGGAATTTTCTGGCCACTGATAAATATACAAGCAGAGGATAATCATTGTTTAGCTAAGAGACGTTTTGTTAAAACCAAATTTAAAATACACCGCTTGGTTTATACATTCAGCGGATCTTTTGTCGGAGAATAGGCCGAAGAAAGTGAAATGACTCTCACTTCTAAGAAGCGGCGGCGACAGGCGCACGAAAATTTTGTTAAACGAGTGTCTGCCTTCCGGAAGAAAGTACATTTACACGCGGCCGTTGCGTGGATTACGCGATCGTGGCTCTCACTCGCGCGCGCGCGCGCTCTCTCTCTCTCTCTCTCTCTCTCTCTCTCTCTCTCTCTCTCTTTTTCTTTCTTTCACGATATTACGCGCGTTTGCGCATCGTCAGTATGGCAGCAGCAGTAGTAGCCTTTGTATAGCTTAACTTTCGAAACGAGTCACTCGGTTCTATACGCATGTATATTTTGCTGCTTTTGTGCGGCTGATGTAAATTATGCGCGTGTGTGAGTAGTCGTATTTGAGAAAAACGCACTCGTTGATTTTCTACATTGAAAGTGTCGCATAGCCTGCACACATGAGCTGGAAGTAGGTCTTCTCTTAGTTTATATTAGTCGAGCAAGCATCATTTCTAATCTCCAGCAAATTGTTTTTCCATGATTAACTTACTTGTATCCTGTGAGGATGTTGAGCAAGGTTGATTTTCCGGCACCGGAAGGACCCATAATTGCCGTCAACTCTCCAGATCGAAGCCTGCCGCTGACAGACTTGAGAATAGTTTTGACATCTGCAATGGCAAAATAGAATGTTAAGAATATTTATATTCCCAACAAGTGTGCATAATATTTTCAAACATTATACATTGTCTGCGAAAAATGTAAGTTAAACGTAGTCAAAAAATGATCTAGAATCGAATAAAGTAAAAAGATAAAACGGAGATTCGCTAGCATCTTATGACAAAGAGTCGACAAATTTATCTTGCATTTGAGTGAAAGGACAAAGTCTAATGCATAACAATAAGAGCGAAAGAAGACTGAGAGAGAAGAGGAACGAAGTGGTATAGGGAGAGAGGCAATAAAAAAAAAGATATGCATATGCGTAAAACGTGTTGATTAATGAGCTCATATGATTCATCCTACGGATACTCTAATACATGTGCAGCGTAATGCATGAAACCTTTGTACCAAGGAAGAAATTTCAGTCATTCGGTTAAAAAAGATTTAGCCACGGCTTTCGTGCGGTTTGATAAAGTTTTCTTATCGCGACTTGGTCAAACGAAGATATTTCAAGTAGATTGATTAATAATTACATATTTCAGATATCAAGTTTTTAAACTCGTCTATTACCTGTCATTTGACATTTAAATTGAATACTATACGCAAAAAAATATATTAATAACCTCATTTTTTTTTTTTAGAATTGTTAGCAATAACTGAAGTGGACCAAAAAATGATGAGATTTTCTTGTTCTACATCTAAATTGTAAGATCAAGAATTCATCCAGTACGTGGGTAACTAAAAAAATTACGCAAGAATAATTAACGTCAATTTTCAAAGACTTGTCATTATCCGACATGATGATGAAATATTAAACTTTGACATTAATATACGTTAAATTAACTGTTTCATGCGGAGATCACGATTGTTAATTATTATTCATATATTTATCATCATTTCTATTATTATACTACTCTATCTGGGTAAACGCATGAATTCTCAGGCCGTGTTTTTCAACCATATAATTGATTTTTCCAAATATGCGTGGAATAAAGATTCTGATGATTATCTTGTGTTCAATCATACATTGCCTTATCGTGGGGACTTTGGCTCAATACAGAATTTGCCCCCACTCGAGTGCTTATTCTTCCCGATAAACAACGATAAAATGCGATCGGACAATGAAACACGGGTGAAGTGCTTTATCATACACTTACAGCTGCTCTTTAAACACATGAAAAATATAAACAAGATTGTTGAATAAGTAAAAATAAATTTTAATTTACTTCATTTTTTCACATGAAGGGATAAACGATAAGAAATTGTTTCACTTTAATAATAATAGTCTGTGCTATCAGAGAGAAAAAAGCAAGTGATTACAGCGAGGACAAAGTGCAGCTCGAACCGAGGCCTCGAGTAGCCTGAGGCAAGGGATGCAGGTTGTACGAGCAGTAATCGTCTTCCGTGATATTTTTTTGTTCTACTTGTGTCGAAAGCGAACTTTTTGTGCTCGTCTTGTTGACGCAAAATGGCTCTCCACTAACCAAAATATAGTACAAAAAATGATGTTTTAATTAATGTGGTGACAGTATCAGTAATTTGAATAATAAAAAATTATTCTCGTTTGTACATAGAATTCAGATATTTGACTTCTGTGTGCAATAATACATTTTTGAATGGATGAGTATAGATTCGAACTATACCCACAACTATATCATCATCAGTACGAAACGCGCACACCACGTAATGGGCAAATGCTGTGACGCGTGATCAAGTAGCTTGTTCTCAACCAAGCTTGCACTATTAACTTAAATCACAAAAATTAATTGAAAAATCATTTACAGCATCACGCGTAGCATACGTATTGAAAAAAAAAAGTATCAATGCAAAATCATGTAGTGAAAATCGTTATTTCATGCGCTGTTCGTCATTGCTTGTAAGCTATGTGTAAGAAGCCGGAAAACAGAGAAGAACAAAAAATAAAGACAAACGCGACGCACAGCGCGAAAAAAAGAAGAAACAAAAAAAAAAAGACGTAACCAAACCAGCTTATCATTTTTAAAGGGTAAATTACCGACGATTCGCGTGCAGCACACGCAACATTTGTTTTGCTGATGATTGCCAAGTGAGACAACATCGCAATGATAGAAAAGAGCAACATCGAGTGCAAAGAAAGATGGAACTGGGTGACAAGCTTTATACTATATTATATGACATTAAATCGGATAATTTTTGTCCCATGTGCGACATACT
Source organism: Pteromalus puparum (assembly GCA_012977825.3). Classification (NCBI taxonomy): domain Eukaryota; kingdom Metazoa; phylum Arthropoda; class Insecta; order Hymenoptera; family Pteromalidae; genus Pteromalus; species Pteromalus puparum. Next base: position 2,888,284 of record CM053168.1, on the reverse strand, counting down.
CACATGCGCGAATCCGGCCGTTATTTGCATAAATTTTGCCGCGCGTACTTATCAATCAGCGTTGCAAGTATATCGCTTTACGAGTTTTTTTTTTCGACTGTTTTTCTGAGTCAGGAAAAAAGATGGAAAATAGCAGGAGATGATGCTACGAATTGATGGTAGAATGTCTCGGACGATTATCGTTATACTTGCCGGTTGTGCAAGGCTTTTTTTTTTAAGTCAGCAAAACAAATGAATTGCCCGGGGTTGTATAATTAAGAAGACAAATATATAATACGTTAACAAAAATAATGTCATCGAAAAAACCGGCTTGATATAAAAAAAAATATTTCTATCTAAAATCGCGCAACGTGACTCTAAAGTCTACGGCGCATGTAGAAGGTTGTGTAAAAAAGTTGCGAAAATCTCTGGCACTTGTCCCCTTCTCTATGGGAATTAGAAACAGCTACTTTCAAGAGGTACGAATGTAACTATAATTTAAGATTGAAAATTACGTGAACGAGCACGTTCAACGAAAGAAAACATGAAATAATTGCTGATATCGATTGAATAACTAACAGTTGTGTTCATCAACAATTTTTCATAGGCATCTAGATGACTGCGATGTATAAAGCGAGGCATATAAGTCGTGGCATTATGAAATGACAAATTTTTCTAACCCGCGTGCGAGTACAAGTTGCAATTCTGGTATTTCCGTTGCGAACTCATAATTGAACGTTTTGATTCTATATCCAACGTGAAGTAAGTCATTTTTTGAGTCCTGCCTTGGCAAGCGCTGTCAAACTTTATGAATGAGTGTTTGGATTTTGAGTACAACCTTGAACTTCAAAGTTTATTTAAAACATATAATTAGTTTCGCTTATAATAGAGATGAACAATTTTAATTCTCGTAAAAATGAATCAGTTAAATGTAAACTAAAAGATAAAAAAGAAGCTTTAGTATAATGAAGATGACCTCACAGGATCTCAAAAAATCTGAGTTGGGTAGTAAAAATTTAAATTATTCATGTGAATAATCATTTTCCAGAGACAACACCGGCAAATGGTTATGCAATTGGCGTAGATAAGGAAGATTGATGGATATAGTTTAACTAAGTGATAAAAAGTAGAACCATGTACATCTAATCTATAAAAATTCTCAACTATATACTTACTGCTTTTTCGTCCCTCTCGCACCTTGTAGGTCAAGTCGGAGAATGCAAGATCAACCGGCGGTCTCTTTGGCAAATGTGTAATCGTCTTTGGTTTTGCCTGAATGATTTGAACCCGAACCTCGGAAGTTCTCCTAGATTGCAACAAGATTCCATTGCCATCATTTTCATGGGAAGCACTACCTTCAAGCTTCATCGTGAATCCTTATTTTTTTCAAGTTTTCAAATTTACAACTTGTTCTCTTTTTTACACGAGACGAGGAGTCAAGTCAACAAGTTTGCCTTTTGTTAGGCTGATTACATCTCCAAGAGGTCACGCCTTTTGCCTGGAAAAATCGCATGAATTCTGTCTTTGGCTGTTGATTCTGAGTATTCTTATGTTTTTATTGCAAAATAAAACAAAGTTTCGACGAGTTTATTTACGACTCGGAAATACGTTTCAATCTGCTTATTAGTCACAGCACTAAGCAGAAATTTTTTATCGAAAATACTTTCTTCAAAGATGACACGTCAAATATTTGAAAACGCGTTTTCAATCATTTTCTTGTAAGTGATACGCGAATTGCAGATAAATACTGCCCAAAAAGTGATAAGATTAAAGAAACGTGAGATATACACTGTACAGCTGTGCTTTGTCTCAACTTTGTATGAATAACATCCGTAAGCTATATATTGAGAAACTTTGCATTCAAATTTTTATTATTGATCGTTTCTCGGTCGGTATATAATGTGAATCTTATAATTGATTGTGCAATAAAATTAGACGGGCATTAATAATGCGACGTAAAAAATGTATTCACTATATTGCGTCAAATGATTACACGTGCCCAATATAAACATAGAGAGTGATTGAAAAACAGAAGCATATAATGCATATAATGCAGAAATGAATATCGAAAAAATGACTGTTTATTCCATTCAATGCAACAACGCTGCGTCAGCAGCAATCGCTCAGATTATTAGGTATTCGTTGAAATAATAGATCGTGCTACTTTTCTTTGTTATGAAGAGAAGAAAACTCGTAGAATTTCAAAGGAAATATGAATATAGCACATTTCCTCTGTGAAAGAGATAAACGTTATACTAGTGAATACATTCTTTGTTCTGAAAGGCTCTACAAAGAAGCGTAAATGTAATAATCCTTACATCGTCGTTGTCCGAGAATTTTCACTGGTCTCAATAAATCAATAAACTTTAATATAGCGAATACTTCAGAGACATGGCGATCGGCAAGCAATTTCCGTTTCCCGCACAATTTGGAGTCTATATACCCAAACGCAAGTGTGTCGTACGTATAATCAACAAGTAGCCGATCCGGAGCCTCAGTCTCGGAAGTACTAACGGCTTCGCGATTCGAGTCGGACTAATGCAGCAACTGCAACTGCTCCGCGACGACGACCACGCGACGAAGAAGATGACGGCCGTCACCGTTTACCGTCGACAGTGGTGACACTTTTGCACTGTTCCTGTGCGCATATGCAATTCATGCACACACATTCAACGTTTCTGGTGGGGATGCGCCAGGCTATTGTCTCGTCTCGATGCTCTTTCCCACTCTCTTTCTCTCTTTCTCAGTGCTTGCACAAATATCGGCACGAATTATATGCGCGTGAACGAGGCTTGACAGATTTTTTTTTTTTCTAGACTATGCTTGCCGATCCCACCACTAATGATCAAGTTTTTTTTCCCTTATCATAAGATCGTTTTCTGGTTGGAGGAGTCATGGAACGAACTCTTGCGTGGTCGAAAAGTTATAATAGAAGTTTATCCATTTTTGTCATTTTAGTGGAAATTGTTATTTAAGTTAAGTTATAGTAGTAAAAACGGTCAAGTATTACGAACATTTTATAGGGGAGATGTAGAAAAATGTTCAACTCTAGTATAAAGATTCGGCAACACACCTATTCTCTACACCCACTTATCTAATCTCGTTAAAAAGAATCCGTGCTTTGATATACTGATAGAATATATATCGATCGATATTGAAATTCTATTGAAATTGTCTATTCAAGAATGACGAAAATAATTCATATCAAAAACATCTGTAACACGATTTAGATGTTCAGAGTTATTTACCAGAAATATGGTATTAAGATTCGATTTGAAAATCTCTTACATAAGACCGTCTTGAGAGACAACTTAATTTTACAAACATGATTATTATAATTTGCTATATAGTTATAAGAAGGAAACGACTTGTTTCCAAAACATCACGTTACGCCGGGCTTAATATCATCGGAATATTTCTTAACTGAATTTCACAAGTATGTATGTAACCAAAGAAGCGAAAAAATTCAGGGCAAAAAGTATCGCTATATCATTACAACATAATATTCCACGTGAACGGTAGATGCTTTGTTTGCATCTCGCGTGTAGACTTATCACCTCGGCAAATTAGAGTTGAAACAAAGAGCAGAGATATGTCTTCTTATGCATCATCGGCTCAAGTCGATATGCGGGCATCGACGTCGCAGTCAAAACAAAAAGCAACTGGTCCAGCCAGACGCTCTTGACAACTTTTTCTCAAGGTGATACCGCTCTCGTATAAAAAAGTCGGAATCCCTTCCTTTGCTAGTTGGACTTTGGACTTTACCGTCATTGCTTCGTTATCAGATACTGCCGCTTATACACGCTGTTATAGGTATATCTACGCGAAGATTTCAGCTGCACCCGCAAGAAATTGTATTATGAAAATTAATTAATTTTTCCATCCCAATTAGTATAATCTACCTAACCAAAGAGATATGGAGCCACGTATTGCAGACGATGAAAAAACTTCCTGTTTTGCATCTGGCACAACGACGTGTATGTATGCACGTGTTTAATAATATATATAGCATATATATACATATGTAGAAGTTGGTAATCGCGCGTCACAGCATCCGTACGAAGCACTGCGGGATAAACCAAACGAGCTCATATGTAAAGAAGCACGCGGCCCTGCTTAACGTGCAAGAGGAAAGTTGCAAAAGTGGCTTTGAGCGGGAGACAGCAACTTTTAATAAGCTTCTATAGAAGCAGTCTGAGGAAACCAGTTGCTTTTGCTGACCGCGAGGATGTGTGCGGAAAAATGAAAGGTACCTTTTCGAGAATCATATATGGAACGTATAAAAATTATTTTGTGAGTAAGATCTCGTTTGAGGTATTTTATTTGGGTATGAATTTTGCTTATTTAGAATTATTTTTGTATTCAATGTAATGTTCAAAGCAACTTTTATATTAATTCAATTTTTATAATCTTGGAAACGAAAATTTAGCAAATCACGTGGTTAAATTTGCACGCTATACCGACAGCTGCTGTGGGGCATTGAATCGTAATCGGTGAACTCAGTGAAAGTATTTTTCCAATCTCTCTCGAATGTTCTTCGCTTAAATGCGCGCATACGCGTATTCCAATGCCATCAAACACGAATGCATCGACGCATTTTATAACTATGCATGAACTTTCTATTTCTACCCGAAATATTAATTTGTTCGTTGCAATTATTGTAAATCAATAAATAATATGCCTTTTTGATGTTATAGATACACTTATATACAATGTATAGATCTGAGACAGCCAGTATAATCTATACAATAGCGTCATCAATAATTGATAATTATCCAATCATGAATTATTATTGAGTTACAGAATATCATACGAGATGCTTTGGGATGCTACTTAAAGACAACTAGTAGTTCGGGCGCGTTTCAGAAAAAAAAAACAATGGGGTCGTTATGGAATTCGTAATAACGAGCTCCCGTTTGACGTGCGATGACGTCGATGAGAATCCTGCGACCATTGCACGCATCCTTGCTGTCACGTCCACCACAATCATTAATTCTTTTTTTTGCCAACAGATATATCAAGAAATGTTAAGTACGTGATCTAAGTATTTTCTACTTAAACTTTCCATAGAAAATTGACTATGCAGATTGCAAAAATTGCATACACTTTACTACTTCAATCTTCCACCATCCGTGATGCATTCATACGGATTCAATACTTCAATATTCTGAGTTACGCAATAGTAATAAAGATGTTAAAAATATCGTATAATTTAATGTATGTTTAAAATTTTATACCAAAATGAGTACTATACATTTTCTTTTAATTCAGATAAAACTGTCGAGACGAAAATTAAAAAAAAAATACGCGCGACGTGCTATAGTGGAGTGCTATCGTGGTCGTTAATTCTATATATTTGCGAAATTTCTATGTAAATTAATTAAATTTATTTCGTTTGTAGATCTTTATCGCGCTTTCTTGGTATAGGATTACGAAGATGGCCGAGCCGGCCGAGACCTTCTAATTTCTGATGTTTTATATCAAAACAATTTGATTTGAGATATACAAACTTTTGCACAGAGCTGTTTGCAGACGTAAACAAGTTAACTACTTGTATTTATTTGCCAGAGAAAAAGCCAGAATTTATACTGCAATATATAGCTGCAGACAGAATTCATGATGTGCCTCGCAACGATTCTTCATTTGTGAGTTAAGGTAAGTAAATTGTATTTTATCTTTTTGAAAATTTAGGATCACCTGATGAAGCTTGAAGTTTCTTATTATTTATTAGGATAAAAATTGCATGCATATGAAATTCTTTAAATATTTTCATGTAAAATCCGCAGTAGGAAACAAATTGTATGCTGCTTCTACTATTTTTTACACTTATGCTGAACGTGTTATTGTTGTCAGTCATCAAACCGTAAGACATCAGCAAATATTGACTTTATACTGATAATAGGATGAAATCTTTGCTATTGAAGATAGAACAACCAAATTTCTGTCTAATCACGGATTACTTGAAAACATAAATTAGATAAAAATGTTGAAATCAAACTTACCCATTCCCGATTAGGGCTACTTGCCCGTTCGATAAACGGTTCTCTTGCTGAACCATCTTGTCCCAGTTTAAAGCACCTTTCGATTAACAAAACACCATGAATCTGTAACGATAAATCGAAAATCAGCGTAAGATTAAATTTAATAAGGCCAATATATAAAAGAGAAATACAGCAAATTTGCGGTCGGGCATAGAAATAGGCACTATATATTACATTTATCAAACAAGGAAAAATAAGAGTGATTAATTAAGACGTTATAGGAACGCGGGACATTTTTTAATTGATAAGTATGTGTCGTTGTAAAAAGTGATGATTGTTTTACTATTCGATGTATAAAAGTATTATTTGTTTTTTTTTTTTAACGCGAAGAGTTTCGCATACTGTTTTGGAAGCAAAGTATTCAGCCATGAGAATATTCGGTAAAATCTCGATAACCTCGAAAGACGTGAAATTATTCACTCAAAGTTGATAGTTAAGTCTTAGGAGAAACAAGTAAAAGTTATAATCCGCGTTACTTAGGATTGCGTTGATCGCTCGTGGGACAAAACTATAAACTTGCGTCAAAGACACCAGATCGTCATCCTTGAACTGCGTGCTTAATGATAAATTGTTATTATTGAACGATAGAGACGAAGATAGATACCCGCAATACTTTTCTCTCAACAGCTCTGCAGCACGCACGATTACTTCAATCATATATGCGAATACATTACGCTTACGATGAGTTTGTCGACTTCCTGGCGGAATATTTTGCACTGCATTTTTTTTTTTTGGTTTTGCTTTAACGAGATTATACAAATAAAGCAATGGTATATAAAAGTTAAATAACCTGTTCGATAAACTTGCCGATGCGTCGACTAAAAAGGCAGATTCACAAGAGATGTAATAAAAGAGTTTACTTTAAAAGGAATCTCTAAACTGGAAATGCTAAGAATCCGTATCTGCGTATGTATAATTTTTTTAGAACTATATATGCATAATGCATAAACTGGAAACGAGACAATAAAGTTTAAAGCTCGCTCTACAATAAGCATATTATACTATATTATTCCGCGAATAAAGTTACGTAGTATACACCAAATAAGTAATTTCACAACGATCCCGGAGCAACAAAAAACGGCGTCGATTTCGCAGTGCGTGCATGCACCGTAAGTAAGTATATACCTATATAAAGGTACGAGTACGCACGTTACGTCTCGTCCGAGATCTTGACTGAGTTCTCTTTGCAAGTTGCAGTAGAACCAGAGGGAAAGAGAAAGACCGTTCGGCAAGTCGTTCAACTTGACCGTGTATGTACTTTCGAGAAAGTGTGTTGTATGCACACATATATTATACATAATATTTATGCGTGTGGATATGAAACTGTTGTAGGAGAGTCATCCAATCGCATAAAATAAAGATTGTGTGTTCGTCGAGTTTTCAACGAGTGTAACGAGTCTGTTGCAAAATTGACAGAACATGATCAACTTGATTAACCAGAGGGGTTTTTCCTCAGCATGTTGCGAAATTTCCTATGCTCACTGGTTTATGCATTCGTACTTTTATCGAAGTAAACAGCACATAGCACCATCAACCTTGACGCGAGTAATGAGTAATCATCCGTATATTTGTGTATAAATTTTTAATTCCGCGCACGAGACGATTGCTTACAAATTTTTAGAGAAAAAGAAATACTCGAAAAAGCCGTGAGTACCTTTAAACTTGTTGTGAAACAGTGCGTCCGCGCCTGTCGTCCTGACGCAGTCTGCGATGCGCTCCAGTGACAGTAGGTGATTTTTAAAGGTTATTTCCCAGAAATCTACTGCGTACGATAACAGTCTGCAGTTGCAAGCAGCATGACGTATCAGCTGAGTAAAATCCGATCTTGTACCATACACACAGGGAAGATGTTTTCGACGCTCAATTCCGAGTTTCCGTGAGGCCAACGCGAGTTGCGCTCTCGTATATATGTCCGACACGCACTACTGCAAATTTTATGTGGCTGCGTAACAATGACTCCTCGAAAATCTCGAAATCCGACGGCGGACGATCGAGCACTGAAAAATCTTCCAAAGCACCGCTGTGAACAGTGTGAACTCGTTCTCCGATCCTCATGCCACTACAGCAGCGCTCACTTGCCCCCCCGCCCCTCTTTCCCGTCCCGACCACCACTTCTGAATTTCTGCTCGTTTTCTGACGTATAACGACGTTTAGCCTATGAGTCTATGTTTTACCTAGTGCCTGCACGTCCAGCAGCATCGCAAGCTCTGATTCGTCATCGATGTCGCGCGCCACCTAGTCCGGAAAATCAACGCGCGACTTTTTAAACGGGGAAACGCTTTTTCCTTACTGTGATAGACTGATAGCTTATAAATCATTCGAAATTGTATTGTATTACAAAATTGTGCAAAGTGAAAAATAAAAATACGCATTGCGATTGTATTTTTTTCTACTGATATTCCACTTTTAATTTTGCTTGCTGTAACCAAACAAAATCGCAACGAGTAGTTATATTTTTTTCTACTCTACGATCATCGAGTTTCAGTTTTATATTGTTGTAACAATTGATTTTATCAACTGATTATTGATCATATGTACAACAATATATATGTATACGCACTCCACAATGATTGCACTTTACACTTGCCAGTCTATTTTTGTTGGTTATTCTCTGCCTCAGAAAAATGGCGGCCACGAGCATGGATTGGGAGTGCGGCGACTTTTTAGAATTTCAGGTATTTTCTTTAAGAAATTCTAAGAAACAAGCTTTTACATTTATCATTTAAGAACCTATTTGTAAGATGCAATGATAATCAATTGTTTTTCTTTTGAAAATATAATCTTTGTATTTGTTGAAAGTTGTCATAACCTCGTTTAGCAAAATCAGAACCGGTAATATATACGCGTATACATGTAACTTCTAATAAAGCTTCGTTTATTCGCATTAAATCGCGCAATTTTTTGATAATTTTCTATATATGTTGAATGAAAACTTTTTCTCGTGACAATAGAGCACAATTATTCATTTTTTGTATGTATTCTTTACAGAACTCATTACAGAAAATGAGACAAATAGATGACAAAATTATTTACATGCTCAACACCACTATTCCAACAGAATCTTTTAAGGGCCAAGTGGATCCAACCACTAAGTGCAAAGATTTGTTCAAACAAATTCAGTCTGGTCATGCACAACGTGAGATTGCAATTAAGAAGTGTTTGAATACTGCTCATGAGAGAGTTAAAGCACTGAAAGAACAAAGAGATGCTGGAAAAGATGATCCTACGCTAATTAAAAATCTAAGAAAAGAGCAAAGTACATTACGTCTTCTACAATCTGAACTGGGTGTTGAAGAAGTTATAAAGAATAGAACATCCCAAGTTTATTATGAAAGGTGCAGAAGATTTTATAAACCAGAAAATGAATCATCATGAAATAAACTTTTGATGGTTGAGAATTTACTGAACAGTTTGTGGAAAAACTGCCTTGCCAAAACAGCACAGTAAAACATAGTATGCCTCTGTAACAATTAAATTGATAATCAAGCTAGTAATATTTATCATGATCAAATCGATACTTTTAAATCACTGCATTTATTTCTATCTTCTTTTTATAATGGAAAATGGTGAATATTACTAACTTGAAGCTACATGCCTTTCATATAATAGAATATTATATTGTAAATACGATACCAAACTTTATACAAAATATATGGGCATGTATAGGCAATGATTTTAATGCATCTCCTTTTCTCAAGTGGAAAGATAGTATTGATGCACAGTGTATATATAAATTTGATTTATTAAAAAAAAATATTAAAGAAATTGATTAGTTTTTATTTAACTATTATTTACATATTCTTTAAATAACTTTAATAAAATTAACATTGAGTAGGGTTTATAAATCATACCTACTCTCCAACTTTGAAATAAGCATTTTTACAATTTTTAAGACTTAGTTTGCTGCATCTGAGCCTCGTGCTCTTCTTTAAGTTTTTGGTGCCACTCTAAATTTCTTTTCTGAAGTGAGTCTCCACCTTTTACAGCTCTTTTACCACTGATAACAGCACCTAAGCAACCCAAAACAGCAAATAAAGTTATATAATTTGCAGCTTTGACACGAGCTCTGCTTTTTGTTTGATACATAAGATCTTCCCTAAAAGAACAAATTTATAACTATGAATCATCGAACAATAATACAGGATAAAAAGCAATCATGCTCTAATTTCTTTTTTGTAAATTAAATAATTAATTACGTTATTCGTTCAGGCACTTGTCCTTTGGGAAACTTTTTCATCCAAACAAGTATCCATTTTTCAAAATCAGATGGAATCTTCATTCTAGGACCTAACAAAATAAGTAAATCAAACTCAAATTCATAATAAAATACAACATACCATAAAATATTAATGATTATTACCAACTACAGATTCTGAATGTTTTGGTACTTTTGCAGAAGGACTGGCTGTTGAGGATGATGTATTTTTGATACCATCAGATGCTTTTGATTCAAGTCTTTTAGCAGACTGATTGATAAACCTACGCCCTGTTATTGATGCACAGCATCGCAGTATATTTGATGCAGACATTTTACTTAGTATTTGTTGTAAACTAGGGATGGAAAATTTGTCTTGTTATTACACATTTTAAATTGTTTAATGATAAAATTCAAGCCACAAATTATTAATGACTTGTACATATTTAATAAATCGAATTTTTCACTTACTTGAACGGTGTTCTCGATTTATAAAATAAAACCGGTTGACAAGTTGAAGTACTTGAATGAATAAATAACCTCGTTTTCTTACACTTTTAGAAAGCACTGTGTCTAGACTTTTACTTTGAGGTTTAATTCTTTTTTTCGGGGACGTTTAATATCTAATCTAATCAATAAAAAAAATCCGAATGTTTTTTACACTCAGTTATACTTTGATTCGATTAGGATGTAGGATCTACTTATTATTGCACCACAATTTGTCCATTAGCGTAAGATGAGAGACAAGGTCGATCCAGATGGCGCCAGTAAGTATACGCTGAACAGCTGATGCGCTTTTAGTCTACCACACACAATTAGACATTCTATAAATTTTAATTTATGTATTACAATACCTTACAAAGAGTGTATTATAACTTTGATTACAAAGATTTTATGTATTGATTGAGAAAGCGATAAGAAGCTATAATAAGTAATATATGAAAGTATTTGCTATTTTAAATAATGGCGCGATTTTAAAGACCGTCATTATTCGTATAAAGATGGTCAAATTGACAAAACTGACATGGAAAATAGATGTTTTGCATTATTTTTGTGTCGAGAGCGCTGCGATGGCTTCACCTTTGAAAAATGAATCACGAAGTTACGAGCGCGAGAGAAAGCCGTACGCGATTGCAAAATATGCCACACTACAATCTATGCCATCATGGCGGCCAACCGAATGAATGTAGAATTCGCTAAGGAGCATGGCGTGTTCGAGTCGTGTAGCTAGATACCTATCATCGGCAATGTTGTGGGATCTTAGATGAAGAGAAAAAAGGCGAAGGAACATCGAGTCGACGCATTCGTCAGAATCCAGTTGGTGTATTCAGTGAACGGGTTGTTATTGCGAAGACGAAAAATAAGACAAACTTTAATCGACAAAGGTGAGCCGGAGTAAGCACAAGCTGCGGCTGATGCCTGCAGAAGCTGCCGCCAACATCGCAGCTGTCGCCGCCACAATTTCGCACGTGACCGGGTTTAACGTGAATACCTATCTAAATACGCGATACGCGCGCCAGAGCGAGATTTACTTATATAGACACAATTGTGCTGATGCAGTAAGCATATATATCCAGAATTCCAGCCCGTTCGTGGCTTGCTCAGGTTATTGTTTATACCAAGTGTGCAGGCTCTATTTGTATTCTTCTGGGGGTTGGGGGTGGATAGGAGACGATGTTTTGAAATACACTCGTCTATTGCGATACAGGGGGGCAATTTCCTGTGGAAAATCAATGATTTACTTAGTCCTTTGCATTTCTCTGTCGACCAGAATACACTTCTATTCCCGCGGCGAGCAACTCGCTTCGCTGGCCTCTGGCTAATGCATGACTCGTGTACATACATGCATTTCACTCAGTCGTGTTATTCATAGCCATATAAGAGGTTACGCCCCAGAGGTGATACCCTATAATAGTTATATATAAGACGATTATTTCGTTTCGTTTCCCTTACAGCTTTTTCAGCTGCGTGAATATACTCACTACTATCAAACTTGTTTGTAAACAAAAAATATAATCGCATAGATCGGTGACGTGCCTCTATAATATCCACTTTGAATTATGGCGCGTTTTTAATTAAAAAAGCTTGTGTATACATATACACAAAGTTATAAGGTTAAGGCTATCAACGAATCTGTATATATAAGCTTTCAACAAGTATTGCAATAGCTTCAGTGCTCAAATTGTTGAAGCAAAATCGTGCGACTTTGTTTTGTTAAAAACAAAAAAAAAAGTAGAAAGCTGTAGGCCAGATGCTTTCCTCTACGCTTCCGTGAATCGGTGGGTCGCTTTTTGGGATTAGTACGGCTGCCCAGCACACATATACGCTCATAGAGAATAGAACTGTATAGTTATGGTATAGGTATCACTACTGTAGAGCAGCAGCAGTCAGTCTGCAGCAGCAGCCGCCAGTCCAGTAGGTAGTAGCACAGCAGACGCGAACGCACATTCACATATATACGCGACTCAACTCGTCGGCGGTCGGCCCTCGCTTGCTTTGCTTTGCCTCCTCGGCTCGCACTAAGCTAAGTCACATCGCGGCGGCGGTGGCGGCTCGCGGCAAGCCTGTTTGTGTGTATATAGCATTTTATGATGGCGGCGGCCGCGATGTTATTTTGCTGGCACGCTCTTCTCGGAAGTATTGCCCCGACTCGTGTGGAAATTCAGTTGTGCCTTCGTTGAGAATTTGCAGACAGTTTTTAAGAGTCCTTATACGAGCCCCTAGGGACAACAACGCGACTCTGACTCTGCTGTTGCAGCTATACTAAGTCGCCGCGGCTTTCAGTTTTGCTTCCACACTGCCCCTCTTGAATCATACTTTATTCGGATTGGTGCATTCTTAAGTGTATTTGTTATTTATTCTTCTGTTGCTTGCTTTAGTTCTACCAAACTCACATTACTATTGGCTTCTACTGCTCTGAATCCTTCCTCGTCTCATCTGTTGCATATACTTCTTATAGATTCAGCGAGATGAATAAGCGAAGGAGAACTTCTTCGGTGGCTAGTCGAGGAACCGAGGATGACCCCGATGATATAATACCAGAGCCTACCAAAAGAAGGAAAAAAATGGACCCGGTGAGATTTATACCTTTAACTACCCCTAAATAATATTACTGTTGTATACTAACTAGCTCGTTCTTTCCACCTAGAGCGATTTGTGCCTTCAGCTTTATGATTTGCTGAGGAACCACAAGAAAGAAGATGGTACGTTGCTGTGCGACTCTTTTATACGTGTTCCTAAGAGGCGACAAGAACCAGGATATTATGAAGTTGTTTCAAATCCCATGGACCTTTTGAAGGTTCAACAAAAAATTAGGACAGATGAATACCGAGATATGGATGAAATGGCTAATGACATTCTACTGATGGTCAAGAATGCAAAAGCCTTTTATAATGTATGTTTGAGTATCTCAACAGTTTCAGAGATTATCTATTTTTATGCTATATCAATTAAATTTTTGGTTATAGCGAACCTCTCAAGAATATAAAGATGCAACTGAACTTTGGGAGCTTTGTGTTAGCACAAAAACTCGGATAATGGACGAGTATGAAGATGAACCATCGAAGGGAAAACTAGTTTTGAAGGTTAGATAATATGTGTAAAATTTTGTATTATAAGATTTCATTTCTTAGTCTATCATTATTTTTATCTTACAATTTTTTTCTCATAGACTAAGAGGAATATAACTAGACAAGATGATGCAGAAGACACCTCTGAAAGCTCTACAAATCCAGATGACGATATACAAGCCTATGAGGATTTGTTTGCAGCTGTTATGTTAGCCACTGATCCTTCAGATAGTGACAGACCACTTCATCTTCCGTTTCTTCTTAAGCCTTCAAAAAAGGTAAACTTGCCAACAATCTAGTATTAATTAAAAAAACTCAATTTTATTTTTCAACTGACATTTTAATTTCAGCTCTATCCAGAATATTATGAAGTTATTGACCAACCCATAGATCTTAAAACAATAGCTATCAAAGTTCAAGAAAATGTTTATAACAATATTGCAGAAATGGAAAGGGATTTAATGCTTATGTGTCGAAATGCATGTAACTTCAATGAACCAGGGTCATGGATCTATAAGGATGCTAAATTATTGAAAAAAATTATTTCCACTGCAGCTAAGAAGCAGACAAATGATGTTACTGGTCCAGTTTTAAAATCAATGTCTGCTGCATTGTCTACTAGAAGTAAACGAGGCAATCGATCAGCACATGCACTAATAGCTCAATCAGCTGCCCTCCGAGATGAAGATGAAGAAAGTGATGATGAAGAAGAAGATCCTTTGGATACTGAAGAGAGTGACAACCCTCAGTGGCAGTTGTTTCAAACTATAAGAACAGCTCCCAATAGTACAGGTATTTATTTTAATAGCATATTTTTTAATAAATCTATTTTTGAGTTTGAATATTTTTATACTTCTTTGATCACTTTTTCTTGAAATTTCTTTGATACTGCAGGTTTAAGAATGAGTGAATTTTTTTGGACTTTACCATCAAGGCAATTATATGCTGATTATTATAAAACAATTAAAAATCCAATATCTTTGTTACAAATCCGTAAAAAAATTAAGGTATTTATTACATAATTTAATGTTGTCACGTTTTTTTTGCTACATCATGTTTTAAATTTTATAACAGAGAGGAGAGTATGGGACTGTCAGTGAAGTTGCTGGAGATATGAATCTTGTATTTGAAAATGCCAAAAAGTATAATGTACATAATTCTCGTTTATACAAGGTAATATAATGATAAAAATTTGTAGTTTAAAACACAATTGTGTATCTTTTTCTTACATTATTAATACATGCATATTTTAGTTTGCTGTAAAACTGCAAAAGGTAATGCAAGAAAAAGTTCAAGAGTTGTTGGAGTTTGATCAGGTAAATAAAACATATTATATGAGTTGCAGCAAATCGTATTTTATTATGGTAAAACTAAAATTGAGTTATTATTATCTAGGAATCAGAATCTGAAGACGAGCCAGATAATGTTCATCCAAAACTTATAAAAAGAGCTTCAAATATTTTGACACGTGGAAAATATAAAGATAATATTCCACTAAAAAAGAGATTACATAAGCTTGTTAAATGCGTAATAGAATTCGTTGTAAGTTTTTGATTACTATTTCATAATTTGAAGTTAAATACAGTAACAATAACATGCTCATTTTGTCTCTTATAGACTGATGATGGCCGGCAACCTATATTAATGTTTATGGAAAAGCCTTCAAAAAAATTATACCCAGATTACTATCAAATAATAGCTGAACCAATTGATATGTTAACTATAGAAGCAAATATCAAAGCTGAAAAGTATCACACTGAAAACGAACTGATTCAAGATTTTAAAGTAAATATCACAAAACTAATATAAGCTATTATTAATTATTCATTGAATAAGAAATATAATTTTTTTTTTTACAATTTATAGCTAATGTTCAGGAATTGCCGCCAATATAACGAAGTAGGATCTTCGATTTATGAAGATGCGAAAACCTTAGAAAAGGTATTAATGGACAAAATAAAAGAATTAGGTCCTCTTCCAGAACCTGTTAATAAACCAAATAAGTTAACTACTCCTACTAGAAATGTCGGGTTAGTAATCATATTACTAGACTTCTGCTTACTTTTTTTTTATTTTGCTACATGGCTTAGTTTTAAAGTTATTACTATTAGTTTGTGTAATTATAGGAGACCTAGAAAAGTGGTGCCTTTACATTTACAAAAAATGCGTACCATGTATGATACGATCAAAGATTATCATGATGCCAAAGGTCGGCAATTGTCGTCAATTTTCATGAAATTGCCAAATGTTAAAGAGTATCCTGATTATTATGAAGTAATTAAAAATCCTATCCACATGGAAAGAATCGCATCTGTATTAAAGAATAACGGCTATGATACTCTTGATGAATTAGTGTCAGATTTACTACTCATGTTTGATAATGCCTGCAAGTACAATGAACCAGACTCACAAATTTATAAGGTTTGTACAAAGTTTCTTTAAATTTTATAAAGTTGATTAAAATTTATTTGTTAAAGTGAATTAAAAATTATGTTTGATAAAAATTAAAACTGTATATTTTGATATTGTATGCAAATGTTTGCAACACTTACAAATAGACAGGTAAGTACTTAATAAGAATTTTACAAGTATTAAAGAAAACACATTTTATTTTTTGATAAAGGTAAGATACATTAATCTATGTTTAGTCTGTAGAAATTTTACATATTCTAAATTTAAATAATGCAAATATCGAGAGAACGTTTCGTAACTTTTTCATCATTATGTTAAAAAAATGTAATGCTTCAATGTTTCATTTTCCCGCAATATTTTTATATTTTTATGCATTAAGAAAAAAAAATCGAACAGCAAATAGTATATAATTAAATTTATTTATACATTTTATCAGTAATATATTACTTTGAGTGCGAATTTACGAAATATCGATTGATATTTAAATATGCCGCTTTTAATATAGTGTTAGAAAATGGCCACTGTTATGAACCGTCATTTTGAGGTTACGTTGGTTAGTTCTTATTCTTAACAAGATGCTTGTTTGAGACACCTATAGTTTTACACATCGTGTTCGTGTATTTAAGCCCCGCGTTTAATGTTTGATAATGTTAAATTTTATTGCGTAGTGTTTTTATGCTAAAAATTAAGTGCCGTACATAAAAATTCTTGTTATATTGATCTTAAAATGCATGATTAACGGGATAATTGTTGCGTTTACATTGTCTACCACTGTATGCCATATAGCTTACATTGGTAAAGATGTTGAGTTCGGATTCGGAAATGGTTTGTGTCGACAACGTCGACGATTCAGTAAAGAAAGAACCAATAAAACCTTGTACTATTCGATTGTTGAGGGACAGAGATATAGATCAACGTCTGAGGAAAAAATGCAAAAAAAATGAGGCAGGCTGTTTTATCTGTTTTAATACCTAGCATGACTTCATTAGTCATATATTCTAAAAATAAAACTTCATTGCAGCCATTTTTAATGATTCTTGATTAATCTTGAAATATAGATAAATATTCCTCTTTTTGGACAATCATCTTAATGCTTTTGTTTTCTTGCAGGATGCACTAATATTGCAAAGATTAGTACTTCAAACTAAACTGCAGCTAAGTGAAGATGAAGAAAGTGTTCCGGATGTTGCAGCCGCAGTGCAAGAAATATTGGCGTCAATATTTACTGCTCTGTATAACCATCAAGATGAAGAAGGACGCTGTTATTCAGATTCAATGGCTGAATTACCTGAACACGACATAGTCGATGGAAAAAAGTAAGTCTTGTATGAATCAGATAAATTAACAATCAATTAAATATAGTTACTCCTGAATCGGACTTAAAATTATACTTCATATAACAATGTTTGAAGTTTATGAAACTTACTCACTTACTTTTACATAGTAAATGGTATTATCTACCTATCAATTGAAAATTGTATGAATCAGGGTCAATATTTAACAACCAATATCATCCAACAGGGTTCGAGGATTGTCACTTGATTTGATCAAACGCCGTTTAGACAAAGGTGTTTACAAAAGGCTTGATAGGTTTCAAGAAGATGTTTTTAGTTGTCTAGAAAGGGCAAGAAAACTATCTCGTACTGATTCTCAGCCATTTGAAGACAGCGTTGAACTTCAAGCTTTTTTCTTACGCACAAGAGATGAGGTAACCAGAAATGGAGATTTATTGCACTCATCTGCTCTCAACTACACTCTTCATGATTTGGCAAATCAAGTAGCTGAGTTGAAACGAATCAAAGTTCAACAGGAACCTTCTTCCTCAAATGACGATGAAAGTTGCGATGGCAATGATAAAGTAAGTACACCAACTGCATTTTTTTTAACAATATTATTTTAAATATTAAATACTCACATAATTTTATGTCAATATAGGAGGCCGATACAAGTAATAGTGCAACAAATAGTGATAATGGAGGCTTTATGAGCTTCAATCAGGAAACATACAGAGCAGGAGATTTTGCATATATTGAACCAACAGAGCGTGGCATGGAGACTAGTATTGTTCTCATAGAAAGGTTATGGACAAATGCAGAAGGGCAACAAATGCTCTATGGCAATCTCTTTTACCGTCCAAGTGAAACTTATCATGTAGCCTCAAGAAAATTTCTTGATAAGGAGTTATTCAAAAGTGATGCTCATGTAGCCGTACCATTATCTAAGGTTGCTGGCAGATGCTGTGTTTTGAGTGTAAAAGATTACTTTAGAATGGTGCCTGAAGGTTTTCTCGAGAAAGATGTTTATGTATGTGAATCGAGGTATTCAACAAAAGCAAGATCTTTTAAAAAGATCAAAGTTTGGAATTTTGATCCAGATCATCTGAAATTGACACCAAGAGACAAGCCTTTAGAGCCAAAACGCGTTATTTCTGTATATAAAGAGAGGTTGGAAAAACATAAAGAAGAAATTGCAGAACTTGAAGAAGGGGAAAAGCTTATAGAAAAAGAAAAGCCAGTAAGTTGACGCCATTATTGTTTCACATCTTTTCCATCAAATTTAGTGAAAAATTGTATATTTCTTGAAATTAGAACAAATTTCAAAAAAGCAACTGGAACAGTATCTTATTCACGTCAATAATCAATAATTATAATTTATCATTTTTCAGAATGTGATACTATTCAATGCCGATGATCCAGATAATACTTACTATGAACAGTATAATACCTGTGTGGGACCTGTTAAGTTGGGAGACTTTGTTTACACAGCAACTGATGGTGGTAGACAGCAAATTACTCAGATTGACTCTATATGGTCAACTAAAGAGTAAGTTTAAAATGGCAATTTTCATCAAAAATAATGAAAGCTTTAATTAATCATAAATGAACCATTGAATTCACATCATTCATATTTTTTTTAGTGAAAAATGTTACTTCAGAGGGCCATGGCTGTTAGGTCCAACTGAAATCACACATGCCCCTACAAAATTATTTTATAAGCAAGAATTATTTTTGTCTACGGTTGATGCTACACATCCTATTGTTGCTATAGTTGGAAAGTGCGCTGTTCTCGATTACGGAGAATATATATGCAGTAAGTTGCGATACAGCTGTACAGCTTTTTTTATTTAGGTAAATGCTTTTATTCAGATAATGTAACGAAATTTTTCAGGTCGTCCAACGGAAATTCCGGAAGATGATGTATTTATCTGTGAATCTGCGTTTGATGAAAATAAAAATATGATCCGAAAACTTGGTGCAGAAGGTCTGAAAAAGTTTAATCATTCTAATCAAGTAACAGAAGATGAAATTTACTTTTTCCGCAAGCCAATCAATCCCGCCAAGGTAAATGCAGAAATTAAATTAAGGAAACATCCATTATTCATAATAATTATTTTCATTCTTTAATATACATTTGGATCATTGAATTCATTTTCACACATGGAATATTTTTTACAGGTGCCTAGTGATGTGCCTCAAACACAAAACCAGAGTAAATCTATTGGTGCTTCTCCAAGTCAATTTGAAACGGTAATTATAAATTAAGCTTGTGTATATTCATCACACGTAACTAACACGTTGCTATTGCATGCTTTTTATTATGTAAATATTCACACTAATGCAGCAAACATTTTGTTTATAACAATTCGGATAATTAAGGAGTTTAAAATGAAATGTTTTGATTTTGTTGTTAAATATTGTTGATGATGAATACTTTCAGACAAGAAATTAGTATTATCAGTATTATTAGTATCAGCTGCATTAGTTTGGATAGTGCATGGATCGTACATTATGCCGGCATATTCACGTTTTGTTAATTACATTTTGTTATTATTTGACTCACAATATTCAAATTTTATTTCAATATTAAGTTTTCATAACCTTAGATAATAAGTATCATAGAGAATTTAATCGTTCAGAGCACCTGTTGGCTTCATTACAAATATGAAGAAAAATATCGTGAAAGTAAGTTAATCGTGAAATGAAAATGTAACTCCCAAAACAACTCGCTCCTATGTCGCAGTATAATATGAAAAGCTTCGTTTGAAATAAATGAATGCTTTGTTTTATAATGCTATTTACATAAACTCGTTTTTCAAAAAAGTACAAATCTTTTTTCGTCACTAATCAAAATATATGTCAAGTTTATGAAACATAGGTATACGTTTAATATCTGAAAATAATTAAAAAATGTATGTAATTTGAGTGGTGATCACAGTATTTGAAAATTATTTTTAAAGTATCTAACGATGATTTATATTTTATTTTTTTTTTTTATACACATGTCAATAATATATATTATTTATTGATCGATTCGTATTAAATTTTAACGATCTGCAATTAACTTAAACAGTAATTGCGTTGAAAGTAAATAAAAAAACAACTTATGTTTTTCGTACACTTGACGTATAAATCGGCCGGTAAGTTGTGAAAGTTTTGAAATTCAAAAAATTCCGGTAACACATAAGATAACGTAACAAAGCATAAATGGTATTAGGAGGCATCGCCATACTTTTCAAAGCTGGATGTGCTAGGCTCTGATGGGCTAGGAATTGGAGTGGGATTAGGAGTAGGAGTAGGTGAGGACAGCTTGGATGCTCCACCATCGGTCGGTTCCATGGAAGCTCAACCGGTGCTCTCCAACTCCCAAACACCCGTATCTTCTAAAAAGGTAGGCCTTGTCGTGACCATTTTCATTCTGCTTATTTTTTTTCTTTTTTTATCTTTCAAAATCATGCAGCAATCACAAGCCATTGTGCGTACACCTTATAATCTTTCGGATTTTCATTTATTTTTTTTTACTGTGTCATTTTTTCAGAAATATGCCAGCATACTACTATTTTTTTATTCGTTTTGCACCATTAAAGCAAACATAAGTTTTCTTAAGGATATGTGCCGTCGGCATTATCGCTTACTGCACACAGAAATATTGCAATTTTATTATTGTCTTTTCTTCTTTTTTTAGAAAGTGCCAGGTAGGAAATTGGTCACGGGATATATTTTGTATGCGAGTAAAATGCGAACGACCGTCACGCAAAGTAATCCCGATTCGACTTTTGGAGAAATCAGCAGAATGGTTGGAAACGAGGTACTCTATCTAATATTTTATTGTTTTTATACATTTCTATAATAATATTTCTTCTCGCATAAAAAATGCATATTTACTTATTGAAATAATGTTTCAGTGGCGAAAATTACCCCAATCGGAAAAATCGATGTGGGAAGAAAGAGCAAATAAGCTAAATGAAGAGTGTCAAAGTCGATTACAAGCTGGATCAATGCAGGATTTGGTCTATGAATGTTGTTGGGAAAATTGTGATTGGCAGTTTGAGGATATGGCAGACTGTATTGAACACAGTGTGGCAGATCAAACTGGTCATGTTCAGACCTTCTTTGCCAATAGCAATAATGGTAACGATTTTTTCCGACTGTTGATCAATCGATATAAATAGGTTTTTTTTTGTGAGTTAAAGACGTTTTTAAAATAATTTTCAATGTTGTTTTATAGACTTAGAATATCAGTGTCAATGGCGAGGTTGCGGTCGAATGAAAAAATCTGTACCCCCATTTCCAAGTGTACAAAGACTTGCAAGGCATGTCAAAGAAGTACATATACTTAAATCCAATGGTCGCGTAGTTCCACCAGCCGATAGAAGCAAGTATGTACTAAAATGTTGCCTCATATTTATTCATAATAGAAGTTTTACGGATTCTTTTTATTTATAATACATTCATATTTTGCAGAAACTTTGTACCTTCTAAAGGATCTACAACATTGGCCCCAATGGAGACAGGTTCGTTTGAAAAAAGACTAACTTTTATATATCATTTGGAGAAATTCTATTTCTACTCTTCAATTATCGTTTATTTCATTATACATGTAATCATTTAAATTTTCTTTTTATTTAGAAACGTCAGCAGCTGCCACGCAAACGAATAACGCAGTTCCCGCCAAGCAACCAGAGCCATTATTTATTGCAGTTCCTCCCCGTCCAAGTAGGGTACTGCATTCAGACGCCTACGTAAGGTATGAACAAATCGTTTGATTTTCATTTATATATATTAATTGAAAAGTTCAAACATATATTTATGTCTAGTTTATTTTTTATTTTTCCACTCAGGTACATTGAAGGTTTGACTGCGGAAAACCGGTACATATCCAACTGGGACAAGCAAATGAGCGCCTCTCCAGAAAACACGCAAATTCCCGAAGTTACAAAGTTACCTGCCGATTGGTTGGGAAATGGCGTGGGCAATCATGGAAATGTAGTGAATGCCTTATGGACTTTGAGAAACATGATGATGCGTGACGTTTTAGCCATTAATAAGACTCTGTAGTTTTTTAATTAATATTTTTGTTTGGATTAAAGGATACTAAAAATTGCCGCTTGATGTATGTGTATACATTACAGGCTCTTGAGTTCAGATGGCAAAGAAAGACTGACGTAATAAAACTTTAGTGTTTTTCTATTTTTTGGCTTAAACAAATTAGACTATAAATTTTTATAGACAAATCTCATTTCTCGTTAACAACACAATCTTAAATTGAGTGACATCTATTATTTCATATTATATAATGTAAGGAAAGTGTATATTCGATCATTGTATACATGTAAATTGCGTTCATCTTTCCCATCATGTGAATATGCATAAAAGTGAAAGTGTGACTTTGAAGAATGAAGAAAAGAAATTTATACATGACTATATATTCTTGTGTAAGATTTTTAAGTTATTG
This sequence comes from Pteromalus puparum, assembly GCA_012977825.3. Taxonomy (NCBI): domain Eukaryota; kingdom Metazoa; phylum Arthropoda; class Insecta; order Hymenoptera; family Pteromalidae; genus Pteromalus; species Pteromalus puparum. The sequence continues at coordinate 2,865,356 of CM053168.1, read as the reverse complement.
TATCGCGATATGTGGATATATTGTGGATCTGTCTATAGTTTACTATAAGTAGTATTGCATATACATCTCAGGGTTTATCCATGCGTTGATAACTGAATGAATTCAATTTGCATTGTCAAAAACGAAAAAGAACCTATAGGCAATCGAAAGTGCTGCTGTTAGTCCTATACATAATTCAAAAAATAATAGTGTCTAAGTTACGGATTATGTAGATAATTTTCTTTAATACTTTGCAAATACATTTTTATCATCCATATAAATTGTTGTTACATAATTTAACTATTATTAGTTGTCCATGAAACTATTTATTTTGAAATATCTACTGACATCTGAGTGAAAAAGACTGATAAGTTTTTTTCCAAGATACTCGGGTTTCTACTCCATATAATCTATAATATGTAAAGCTGCAGCTTACCTGTTCACTTTAGCTATTAACTTAGAAATCTGTAACTCGTCCACCGTGTTGCCAATCTCCCCACTTTGTTGGATTTTTTTCGCTGTTTGAAATGATTTCTCCATTTTTTGGATCAGTCTCAACTAATACAAGATCGACAAACCGCATTCCTGGTTTGAGACCTGTGTCATATGCATATAGAAATTTGTAAAGGCTCTCAAATAAATATTTTTACAGTTTTAACTTTTGCAAATTCTTACGTGGCGCTTTTTCTAGGGCAAGTTGTTCATGAAACCGTTTCATGCGCTCGGATTCCTTATTGTTAGACGACTTTGGAGTATTTTTCGATAGACCTGATTGGCAAAAAGAAAAAAAAATTATTTTTAAAAACAAACTGGAGTTTTACTCGATATTACAATGGGATGCCTCTTACCTGTTATAAAATGTCTTGTCTGACTTTTTATTTGATTAGTAGCTTTTGAGAACCTTAACATTTTTAATGCGAAGATAACTGTTTGGTTTTACTTTTGATGAATCTGACCAATGTCGACATACATACCTAAGAATAAAAGAGAAACACATTGAAATTGGCGAATGCTTTCAATTTCGAAGTTTTACTGTTTCGAGCGCCATTTTTTCTAGTTCAGTATTTGGACACGTGCAAGAGCGCCGTGATATTGCAAGGTGTTGCAGACAGCAGACTACAACTGACGTTTTATGTAAATAGTATAATTTAATTAAGGAAAATAGTTATAACGAACTTTCAAGTGTCTGCCAGTAGAATCAAATTAATCAAGGTACTCATTATTTGTTTTAAATTTTTCAGTCGTGTATTTATTTAAAAAGTTTTCATATTGTCATCTTTTTTTATTTTAACCTAAAGTACAGTTTATACATCAATTGTAGTTCTTGTAAGAATAAAATGTACATGGTTGTATAAACTTAATTTTGTATTATTCGTGATTTAGGTATTCAAGAGCAGTTGAGAAATTTGCTTTTGTGGTCATTTCAACATGATAAGGGTAGCTCGATGCTTGTGTCGAGGTTCTGGCAGTTTTTACAAAGGTCAGTCAGCGATATTTATAAAATAGCCAAGTATAATAATTGTGTGACTTACAACATGTATTTAATGATTGCAGGCAGTACCAGACTCAGTTCTTCAACAGATAAAGGCGAGAAGTCAGAGGAAAGTACTCGATTGAAAGAATTTCGAAAGAAGCTCCAACAAAAGGCCCCATTAGGTTTGTGTTTCATAATATTGTCATAAATTTTTTATTGTAATTTATGCCAAAATTCTGTCTTGCATATTCTAGGAACTATGGGTTTGAAGGAGTCAACGGTAGAAGAAATGCCAGGTTCGCAGAAACTGCGAGCAAAGGCTCCTTTTGGTTTGTACTATTTGACTGTTCTAATATTTTATGAGAAGAAACCATTAAAATAATTAATTTTACAATTATTCTAGACAAGCTGGAGGAACTAGAGGAGGGCAAGCACCCGTATCAAGAGAAAGAGCCATTGGAGCCATTTCCTGATAACATAAATCCAGTGACAGGAGAGAGCAACGGACCTAGGGGTCCTGAGCCAACACGCTACGGAGATTGGGAGAGAAAAGGCCGCGTGACAGACTTTTAACAAGTTAATACATAGAGCTACGTCGCGTGTGTTTCACATTCTTGTAAATATTGTCATATAGTCGAGATGACTTTTTTTGTACATAGAGATAAGTTGTAATAAATGATAATGTTAAATGCTCAATGTGCCAATGTGAAATATTAGCGGAAAAATCGAATCGAAGGGGAAGGTTATTATTATCGTTATAAGTATCACCCACAGAAAGGCGCGCGCGTGTGTTATACTGTGAGAATTCGAGCGGTTTTGCCATCGTAATTTGTCAGCCATTCAGATTGATAACAATGCCGATCCAATATCTTCTCTCCTCTCTTCCCCAGAGGGAGAAAGAGAGAGCGAGATAGTCAAGTTCTCTAGTTGACCCAGTTTGAATGCTTCGATTCCGTATTCTTCTCGAAAGTTGCGCGCACTCATAGATTACTTGGTGACAAATTGGAATTAGTGGTAATTGCGTTAAATTACCGATGTTCTGCGCAATGTGCTACCGCCGCCACCTCGGAGACTTGCGGAAATCTCGTTCGCTGCGTAATTAGTTACCAGTATATATATAGTCGATTAATTCATGTGTCGGATAAAATGTAAAAAACGTCAATATTATACAGTTGCACATATGCAACGACAAAGATATTATTATGTCAGAATTGCGCGAACGATATTAATCATGCAGCTGGTAGCAGATGTTTGTACAGGTGAAACTTGAGAGAAGAGACGATTATACGTGGCCGTACAATGATATTAAGATTGCGTGCATGTAGACGACAGTTTGGCACGAGGGTTGTTTCACTTGTTTCGCGCGTTAGTCATGTGACAACTACTTATGCTTACACTCGGCACTTGGTATGCGAACGTTGCGATTCAAATTGTGGTCGCGTTGCCGCCGCCGCGCGTGTGCGCGTTATATACGCGAAAATTAAAAAAAAAAAGAAAGAATATATGTAAGATAAATCAAGTGCGGCTTTTATTAGGACTTTAACACGGTGGAAAATTAGAACGTGCGCGTAGAAAAAAAAGAAAAGAGGAGCCGGTGCACATAGTACACACATAAAGTCGACAATCAGAGAGAGAGAGAGAGAGGCGCGTTGCTCATTATACTCGACGGTCCTAAGTCAAATATCATTCGTCCTTATCTCGACCCCTCGTCGACGTCGTCACCGTTGTCTTGTGTGTACATACAGAGATTCGCGTTGACTGCACACGTACGCAGTGGCAAACAGAGAGAGAGATGGAGGAAGGGGTGTATGAAAGGTCTTAACATCAGCTGCGCAGCCAACTGCAGGGCCAACAGGGACGTCGACCCAACTCTGCTGCTGCTGCTGCTGCAGAGATACATATAATAGACGACGCGCAGCGTTTTTTTTTTCTAGGGCAAACTTTGCGCGACTTCTTAAAGAATCTCACCCTCTCTGAGGCTCCCAGTTCTCTCTAGTGGCTGCTACTGCTGCTGCTGTCTAAGGCGCACATGTATATCTATATACCGACGACAAGTGCACGACGCGAGATGTATCAGTGAGGCTGATCTTTGGATAGGCGTATAGTATACGGTTGGCGCGCTTTGACGCTGCTGCTGTCTCTCATTACTCGTGGAAATAGTTTCCTCTGTCTACTCAGCGATTCACAGCCGTTCCTTATACACATCAGAGCTTAATAAGCGCGTCGACACGAGTGCAACATGACAGCCGTTGCCGCCGTGAGCTTTCACGAGAGCTTTTTTCAGTACACAAGAGATATATAGGTATAGCAGCATCAAAAGCACACACGCCTCTCGTCATATATCGTAGCAATAAAATAGCTATCAATTTCTACTATTTTTATTGATTGATTGGATTATACGAAACTGCTGCAGTGTCAAAAAGCGAATCGAGCGTGTGTAGAAAACGAAGTCAAACATTAGCGCGTCATACACGAGATGTAAATAAAGCCTGCTATCGTTCATATTATTGTCTCGCTCGAGTGACGACGAATTCCTCCGCGCGCGCGCGGAAAACTTTCCGACGCAATGCGACTGACGCCGACGTTTTTATATTCGCTTTCGATAATGAACGAAGTCTTCCGTATGTGTGTTAAAAGCTTTTATCAGAAGGAAATGTAATCCGCGCGTCAGTTGTGTCAATATTTATCCTCCCGATTACAGCACGTTATGCTCTTTCGTATACAGTTTTTCTAATTTTAGATTTTTCAGACATACCGCGCATTGATATGAAGCTTGATTTTTCTCTGTGACGCTTGTATTTTGCCGAGAGAACCGCTGATGCGCAAAGTATCAAGGTGTCGTCTATGACGAAACAGAACAGGTCCGCAATAAATTTTAACGGAGCTTAATGCTACTTTATACACAGCGAGCACCTCTGAATTCGCTCAAAAACTCGCGCAATTCACAAGTGGGACGATTCAAGTTCAACGCGCCTATCGTGTGTATCGTGTGATATCCTCTGTGCGAAATAAAAATATTTGAGTATCATGGGAATCGAAAGAGGAAAGTACACGAGCCCCGATGGAAGCAAGAGCTGGGAGTACCTAGCAACGGGCACCTGTGAGTTGAATTTTGTTTATTAGTATAATTATGTGATCAATAATAATACCATGTGTCACAGGTTCCTTGCTGATGTTCTGCATCGGGTCATCCATAGGTTGGAACTCGCCAAGTAGTGTTAAGTTGACAGCGGAAGACTCGCCCAGGAAGATGTCCTCGTCAGAGCTTTCAAGTCTCATGTCGCTCATAGCTATAGGACAGATGCTTGCCCCGCCGCTCAACTTTATCATCGTCGACCGCATTGGGAGGAAGAACACGATTCTCATCGGTGGACTACCCGTAGCCCTTTGCTGGGCCCTCATCGCTATGACCGATGGCGTTCCGGTAATTATATAAGAAATTTTCCACTTATTTAATTTTTTTCGAACTCAACGTACTATAAATAATCCGTTACTCCGCAGGTACTATACGTCGCGCGTTTCCTGGCTGGCCTGTCGCAAGGTATCGCCTACTGCGTCTGCTACATGTACGTGGGCGAGATAGCTTCGACAGAGTTTCGCGGTGTGGCGAACGTCCTGCTGATGATAATGTTAAACCTAGGTATGTTAGTGGCCTTCGCCGTAGGTCCCCTCATGAGCATCGTCTCAAACGCCTGGCTGAACCTATCGCTGAGTACGGCATTCCTGGGGGGTTTCTCCTTCATGCCCGAGTCGCCGTACTACCTGTTGATGAGGGATCGGCAGGAGGAAGCCGAAGCCGTATTGGAGAAGATTCGAGGTCGGAGCGATGTGACCGAAGAGCTGGAGCTTATCGAACACTCGCTCAGGAGTCTGAAGAAGCAGCAGGAGAGCAACAACGGAAGCAAGTTCTGTGGGCTGATGCTGCTTGACAGAGCGAGTCTCAAGGCTATCTTTATCATCGGCTTGTTTAGCGTGACGCATCACTTTGGCGGCTACATGGCTGTCATCATGTACGGCCAGAGGATCTTCCGTGACCTGGGAATCGCCTCGATAGTGTCCGACCACTCAGCCAGCGTGATGAACGGGATAGTTCAGTTGGTCTCGGTCTGTCTAACTATTCTGCTGGTAGAGCGTTGGGGTCGAAAGCCTCTAATCGCACTCTCTGGACTCCTCTCTGGCTTCTGCAACCTCTTCGTCGCGGCCTACTTCTTCTTCCCCGAGGCATTCGCCTCGTACTCGGTGCTGGCCCTTGTGGCGCTACTGTTGCTCGTGTTCTCCTTTAACTGCGGACTCCTCGTCATCCAAGGTGTCCTCATCTCGGAGCTTTTCGCTCCGGAAGTGAAAGCTCTCGGTGTCTGCTTGGTCACGATGATCGGAGGTCTGCTTTTCACCCTTGGTACCAAGCTTTATCTCGTGGTCGTCGATACCTGGCAATATGGACACTCGCCACCTTTCTTCTGCTTCGCCATCGTCGTCTGGAGCGTCACTGTCCTCCTGCTCTGTATCACACCCGAGACCAAAGGCAAGAGTCTTCTGGAGATTCAGAAGGCTCTCTGATACACGCATCACCGTGTAACATTACAAGACTGACGCACACGCTATACTATATAATAACATGTACATATGTAAGGAATTTTCTACGAATAAATGTCCGACTCACGATATATTCCTCAGGCTCTCAATTACCCAAGCATCTCCGCACAGTCTTATTAAGAAGCCTTGAAGCGTGTGTATACGTAGGGGGATGATAATGACGCTGGCTCATCTGGAGCTCGTTATTTTTTTCTAGTTACCTGCGTTCCTCTTACAAATTAATCTGAAAAAAAAAGCCGCCGTCGTATCCGCTAGGACGGTTACGTATAGAGATACACAAAGAGAGAGAGAGAGAGAGGCGTGGAAGCCGGAAACTTTCTTCTTCCGTAGCAGCAGGAGCCTCTCGAGAGATCTCCGAAATCAGTACTATTCGCGCAAGACGGTCCCGCAGAAATTGCTATTGGCAGAGCCATTAGAGGCTGGAATTAGTTTCCACGCGGGCCAGATATTTGACCTCGTTGCAGGGCTCCGCTCTCTCTTACTTATCTCACTTTATACTCAAGATTAATACTCTTTATATCCAACGGTGAGAAAACGGTTTCAAGAGCTTCTTCTTCTCGTCAGCTGATATAGTGTAAAATCAAGGGAAGAAATTTCGCTCATAACCCACGCAACATCAGGGCCATAGTAAGTACAGCGATGAGACAGCGCTTTGTTGGCCAAACAGAGATAGGCCGCTACTGCAGCCGCGTGCAACGCTACTATACTATGGTTTATGATGAAAGGGCGTCGACGTAGGCCGCCTTCGTAGCGCGCAAGAGTTGACTAAGTACACAATTATATCATCGGACCAAACACGCTAACGATCGCTGACACACAAACAAACAGCTTGGCCAAACAATGTCGAAGCTGTGTGTGTGTGTGTGTGTGTGCTGCAGTAGAGCGCGTCCTATCCCAGGCGTCGTCGTTCCTGCATCGCTGCGATCTACACCCACAGACACACGCACTATACTGCTGCAGGAGAGAGAGAGAGAGAGAGAGAGAGAGAGCTTTATGCGCGCGACAATAGCTTTATCCTTCCCGCACACTACTGCTCGCTTATATGCTATTTGGAATCTCACAACGTCTTAAAGTCTCTCTCCGTAGGATATTCTCACGGGATTGCTCTCAGTACAGCAGTATATAGCTTTTGTCGAGCATCAATTAAGCTTCTCTGATTTGGCTTTCAAATTCAGATATATCCTTACCTTGCTGCAGAAAGCAATTAACTCGTGGTGTGTGTTGGACGCTTGCTTGCTTGCTTTGGGAGGAAAGAAGTACACGTTTACGCGTAATTTTCTCAAGCTCTATATACTACTACCCCGCGTGCGGAGCGACTTGACGCTAACTCGTTCGGTAAGTTTAAGTGCAGCTGCTGGTGCCACGCGCGCAGCTCTACGAGCCAAAGAGGGGGGACAAAGTAAGCGGTTTACGTCGAGCTCGCGGCGATTAAACGCTCGCATGCGCATATATATATATATATATATATATAGCTTTCTCTGTTAGAGCTTGCAGACAGAGGGATTAAAAATCAGCCGGAGCGACGGATCAATCGCTTTGAGAGTTTATCTGGCGTGAAAAGTAAATTTGGTCGATTCTACGGCTGGAAATTGAATCATTCGCGGGCTCACTAGGGAGAGAAAAAGAGAACTCTATCTCGCTTGTTTTTTCTACGGAGCCATCCTGACTACGGTTGCAAGCGCAGAGTGAAAGAAAGTCCCTTAAGAGGCCACATAAGTTACGTAAAAGAAAGTGAAGGACCCTTGAGAGGCTACGAGAGAGCTGGCTCTCTCGCGAAAGTCAGCTGCACTGACTCTCTCTTATCGTTCGTATATATACACCGCGTATATATATATATGTGTGTGTATGTGTGTATATATGTACAAAGAAAAGATCATAAGAACCATCGCGGTGGAATTAAAATTTCTCCTAAAATTTTTCTCCTCTAAATCATCGTATGATCGCGAGCTCGAGCAAGTGCACCATATCAAGCTAATTGATCTTCTCTTAATGGAAGAAACGTGTAAGATAAATAGCGCGTCTCTCTCTCTCTCTATCTATCGCGCACATATACTTAGCGGAAGATCGATCTGCAGACATTGCAGCTGTTTGCTCAGGCTATATATATATATATATATATATATATATATATATATATATATGACGCTTGCCCTTTCGTACAATATCCTCGCTATAGACAGGCGCGGAGAACTTTGCCGAGAGATATTTGGCTGGTGCGGCAACTATATACTGTTGTAGAGTACGTGCGTTAGCTGAGAGGATGAGAGTAGAGAGAGAGAGAGAGAGAGAGCTGAATGTAATTTTCATGTCTGCTATTATAACTTCTGTGTATCGGCGTACTGATCGCATACGATTATCCCCCGCAGAACCGATACGGCGCGTAAGTGGATATTAACTTCGTTGTACTACACGTACGGTATAATAGGTATAAGTTTTTAATTTCGCACATCACCGACGCTTTATGCACATCAGCAGCGCAACAAAGCCGTCTCAGAGAAATTCAGGACAACGAGTAGTCAGCTTAGCCCCAACGGACTCTCTCCCTCAAAGTTGCGTCAAAAAAAAAAAAAAAAAAGGAAAAAAGCTCCTTTGATGACGCTTTTGCGCTTTCGGCGCGATGTGGGAAATCAGCGTAATTGAAAGCCATAACGATGATGACGATGACGGCGTTATACTGGCAGAGCAGCAGCGCCAGCTGCGGTCAGTATAATACAGCTGATCTAGATTATATACGAGAGAGAGAGAGAGAGAGAGAGAGAGGAGGGATACATACGCAGTGTCATTGGCTCATCTCACACTAGTTGCAAAGCAGCGGGCGTTAATGACGATCGTAGAGATGACGGGCTTCTCTCTCTCTGTCTCTCCTGAAGCTTCTGTTTACGCTGTGGCTGCGCGCGAATCATGCATATGTATATATCCAGCAGACAGAACACTACGTTATATATATACACACACACATACACGCAGATAAACATCGTCACGCAGAGCTTGCAAGCTCTACCTCAAAAAGCTTCCTCAGGATTATTCCATCTCCTTCTTCTCTCTTTCGAACACTCTTAGCGCGTGTAATTATCGAGAGATTTCAGCAGCGCTATAAGCGCGCGCACGCCAGGGCAAAGTAATTTGTTTGAAAAAGGAAATTTGCTCGCGGCGGCAAGGGGGGGCAGCAGAGCTTGCGCGCGTTACTACGGAAAACAGGCGACGCGTAACGAGAACTGTTAATGAGCGCGCGCGCACAGCTGCGAGTCGTTGTAGCTGCTGCCGGCTAGTACTTTGGACCCTCTCTAACGTTGCTCTGCTCTGTTCTGCGTAAGCGTAAGCGTATATATACCTGTGTGTGTGTGTGTACGGTCTAACGAACGTTGAAACATTTTGCGAAATCAAATGCATAGGATTTTTTCTCCCTCGTGGCTCTCGTCTTGCTTATTCTTTTTTTTTTTACATACGTCGTAGCGAGAGAGTAGCTCTGACGAATTAATCGAGTGCGGATCACTTGACCCACATATCGCGATGCACTTAATCCATCTATTATAACTATAGCTTTTATCAGAGTTCTGTGAGCTCGCGCTACGTGCTCGAGATTAAAGAGGATGGCAGCTTATTGTTAACTAGGCTGATGCTGAAGCGCAAGGATCGATTTTTTTTCTCTCTTTTTTTTTGCGCGATATTCTCAGGAGCTACTACTGCTGCTCATCACTTGCGTGTGTGTGTGTATATATATATTGCAAGCTGTGCCTGTATAATATAAGCTAGTCTAGTCGCAGCGCACGCAGCTTCATCGCGTGCACGACAGAACCTCGTCGGCTGCTGCTATACTGCCGCTCGCGTTCGCGCGATATATAGATTTGCAATCTCGCCTACGCAATCAGCGAAATGGGCTGCTGCTGCTGCCGCCGGCTCTGACTTTGTATTGATGTACTCGTGCGGCAAGCCTTCTATCTATACACATACACGATATATATATATATATACACAACCGCGTATAGTTTGCTACTCGTTTGTAAACACTCGTTTCGCCGTATATATACTCGCTCGCATGATTTTTCTCTCTCGTGGAATTATCAGCTGCGCTGCTTTGAAAATCGCTTGTGTTTTTTTTTCAGTATAGCTCTGTTATTGCGCTCCGCGTTCGCTCCCGCGTGTGTATATACACAGTATGATTATTAGCAAACTTTAGCTGTGTGCAACGAGATATAATAGCCAATATAAGCCCGTGTCAATGAAATTAATAAAGTCTTAGAAAAGGAATGAATTATACAGGCGAGTTAGTGTATGGTGGTGCGTGTGCGCACGGCTCGCAGGCTAAAATATTATGTTATACACTTGAAAAGTTGCTGAATTTATGCTAAAAGTTCAACTCTCTCACTCTACCGAAGCCGATTTCATCGTGCGCGCGCGCGCGCGAGCAAGCGTTCGCGCTGGGTCTGCGGCAAACTTTTTACGCGCTATAAATCTGAAAATCATAACACAGTTTTACCCGCTAAAAAATTGCGGATATATTTTTGTAATCTAGTGCGAGAGAGAGAGAGACCGCGAGGGAATTTTAAAAACTCAATTTGTAAGCCGAAGCGAGCTAGTAATAGTAGTAGACGGTTTGCTGCTAGAGTGACAAGTTGCAAAAAATTCTAGGTTTTCTTAGGTATACCTACATACTCTGATCGATTGCAAGCGCTCGTTAACGATCGCTTTTGGCTAAAAGAAATCCCGTGCAATTAGCTGTAGCTTTTTTTTTCTCTATCCTTCTCTATCTCTTTCGAAAGAGAGAGAGAGAGGCTAAAAGAGAGCCGATTGCTCATTAGGAAATAGGACTACAGCGATGATGATAATACGCGAGCTACAGAGCTCTACTAGCTCATGATGAAAAAGAAACGAGTGGTAAACAAAGAGTAGAGAGAGAGAGAGAGAGAAAGCAAGGAGAAAAGAAGCAAGCATCGCTTGAGATACTAAAAGATTACGAGCGGCTAAGTAAAGAGCTTGTTCTTTCGCGAGAAAGAGAGAGAGAGAGAGAGAGCGAAGCAACTGCATTCCCTCGACGCTGCTGCTATGCTGCTGACGGACGTAAGAAACGAGGCGTCGCACTGCCGCGCTGTAGTATTACAAAGCTTGCTTTTTGTTGCTGCTGTATATATATATATATATATATATACGCGCGTGTTTGTAGCCACACTTATGCGCGTATGTATGCAAATTCATACGCAGCGTCGAATCAGACACGGATTCAGAGCGGATGTATGTACGCCTGATTACGTATAAAAGTTTTTCTCCAATAACTATACAGATCTCTCTTGGGTTTGCACAGAAAACTGTTTAATTTCATGCGATATTTCCTTTCAATCATCGCTACGTTTACTCGCGTTATTTTACGCGCAACCTGCTTTTAGCCGCATGAAATGGCAAGTGCACGTGTCCCCCCCCCCTCTTCTCTCTCGCTCTCTCTCTCTCTCTCTCTCTCTCTCTCTCTCTCTGGAACAACACTCGAATATCCATGTATATAGCGTAGTTTCATTAGCGCAGAAAAGCGTACGCGTACCAAGCGGCTGGGACTGCAGTGGATGTGTGTGACTAAACGTGAAAAGTTAACAATTTCATTGAAATAGAACGGAAAGAGACAGAAATAGTGTGTATATATGTCCCTTTCGCTTTGCCGGTCGAAAAATCATCTCAGCGCGGCGGGATATTTTAAAAATTCTGCTCTCGTTTTGTCCAAGCGTATTTCCATCTGTGCGAGTATATATATCTATCATGTTTGTATAATAGAGAATACACAGCTCGATATCGCTATCGCTAATTAATCTATAAACCCGTCGGCATGTCGAGCTGATGCATAATAGTAGAGTAATATAATAGTAATAAAAGGTGTAAAATCATCATCATGATCATTATGCAGTGTATCATCGCTTCGTATTATATAAACTCCAATTAGCATTGTCAGTTACGTTTGCTGATGTTTGCTCGTATACACACACACACACACACACACACAGGTCTAGGTTTGTTACACTGCAACAATCGATTACGTCAGACTGTACTAATTCTATCGGCATCTATATAGCTATATCATAGCAGCTATACTGTTATACCACCGACTGATAATTGACAATCAATCGCGCAAACATCTGCACCGTGGACGATGATTTTGCTCGGTGGTGATGTACGTTTCGAACGAAAAAAAGCTATCTATGTGTGTGTGTGTCTGTAACGAACGAAATAAAGCTTGACATATACCTATAGAGAGAGATAAGTCGCTCTCGAAAGCCATGAAAAGAGAGAGAGAGAGAGAGAGAGACAGCTAGAGAGCAAACGCGACAGAATCCCATGAAATCTCGCGCGTGATGTGCAGGCAAAGCAGATGATTACAGGCGTCTCGCTGCGTAATTGAAAATTCCCCGACGAATGTCGAAAGGGTGTAACGAGGACAAATTAGAAGCGCGTGATTAATTAAAGACTTGCTTCAGCCGTCCAGCACACACACACACACACACGTTTTTAACGGATTTAGTGTTAATTGGAAGCGTCAAGCCATGACGGAACGGCTTTTCCTTGATGTATTATAGCACCGTAGACGAGCACAATGCGCATTGGGAATCTATCGCTTTCTTCGATTGGCCGCCGCCGCCTCTAGCTGGGATAGTCCGTATATATATATAGACACGCCGACAAGAGAGTATTCGAAACTTCAACTCGAGCGTGAATCATAAATTTTCAACGGATAATATAATCCCCTCCCCGGTTATTTGCCGGTGCACATCGAAAATCCTCGCGAAGAAACGCTCGATTTATCGCGTCTGACTAAAGCGCTCTTACACCACTTGTGCTCTATGCGACACGGGTTTACGTTACTTACACCACATGTGCTTTCATGATTGCGACGCGGAACGTTTCTCTTGAATATGACTTTGCGAGAGAGAGAGAGAGAATCTAAATGCTAATATACGCGCATACATGATTCTTAACAAAAGCGCGCGTATACATTTCCACGCATCAATCGGTGCTCGGGAACAAAGAGATTTCGAGGGTATATTGTAAAAAAGCTACCCTTTTGTGTAATACATGGCGTCGGAGGCTTCGATAGGAAAAAAAAAAGCCCAGCTCTCGAAAGTTTAATTTCAGAGTAGGTCGAATCGCGAGAGAAAGAGAGAGAGGGTAGCAGTCATTAGCCGCTGATAAATTGGCACCGAGCCAATTAAAATGCGCAAGTGTATAGGACGTATATGCGGAAGAGAAAAGAGAGAGAGAGAGAGAGAGAGAATTAATCAACCGAACGAGAGAAGCGCGTGCGACGTACACGTGCGAGCTATAGGTGTAGAACAGTTTGCTTGCAAATCACTGGAAGAGCCGAGAGAGAGAGAGAGCTGCATCAGAGGGTATAAACAGCAAAGTTGGCGAAAAACGCGGGCTTTCAAATTATGTCATTTGAATTTCTCATTAGAGCTGAGCGTGCACGCGGCATCTGCACCAATATAGCTTCTTTAAAGCAGGTCGTATCATAGCCCCTCGTTTTTAGCATCCGCAGTTAGGCCACGACGCGTGTAATACGGTTATTAGGCAGCTTTCTCTCTCTCTCTACTCCTGCGGGGGCATATTCAATGAAATATTAATCGTATCCTCGGCTGCGCACTTCGAGACACGTGCTTACACATGCAAATCGTGCCGAGTATAGGCTAGCTTGGCTCTAATCGGCGAGCGATGAAAAGTTTCGCGCGTATATCGATCGGGATTACGAGAGAGTGAGAGCTGGACGGAAAAAAGCGTTAGCGAAGTCTGCTCCGATCAACGTAGGTATATATATATATATTTATATACAACGTGTACAACGAGAGGAGCCAGTGCTAGCGGTATGCTAATCGACGTAGCCATTTCGAAATAGAGAGAGGGGGGGGGGAGAGGTGCAGAGTCGATCGATATGCCGTCGGTAGCGATACACCAGAGTGAGAGAGAGTAGCTGTGACGAGTTGAGCTTGGCGCATACCTTACTCCCTAGTACGCGGGCCGAACGAGTAAAGTTGTGCGAAACCGCTCGGCGCTGCGCTGCAAATTCATCGCAAATTCATCGAGCGGCTTCCGCGCGCAGACGCAAACTCTCTCGTCGAAGGGCTATATCCGTTTGTTCTTCCTCTCTCTCTCTCGTCGCTCTTTATAGGCCTGCTTTCGGTTTTGTCGCGCGAACGCACGCACTATACACACGCGTCGAATTCGAATATCGATCTTTTATATCTGTTAGCTGCTGCAGCGATGTATCTACGCGACGATTGATATAATCGAGCTATTTTTATAACAAGTGCACGATTCCGTTTCTTAATCCGTAGGCGACACTGCGATGATATTGACGGAAAGAGACTGGCGTATTTATAGAAAGGGAACTTTGAACTTTGAGCTAATGCGGCTCTATGCTAAATTCGCGTGGTTATTGAATTAGTGCGATAATAGTAGCGGCGCCCGAGTTTTATTTCTCTTTCAGCTGCCGTTTCTAGCTATTGCAGCTGTATTAATAAAGAGGTTTACTTAATTTTCTCTCGTGTAATACCCCTGCGCTTTCTTCTCTAGAGAGGAGTCGAGTAAAATTGTCAAATTTTTTCCAACGTCATAATACGCTTCTCTCTCTCTCTCTACCTGCAGGTATAAATTTAGAGAGAAAGTAGCGAAAGAAAGTGCGTTAAACAGAACGTAGGCAAGGACGAACGTGGAAAATTTAGTTTCCGTCGAGTACGAGCTTTACTACGCTCGCAGAGAATCCCGCTGGGCAGCTGACAAAAAGCCCGCATAGCAGTAGTATAGTATTATATAGTCGGTGAAAAAAATTTACTAGATCTCTGACGCTGGAAAAATTCTGAGGAACGCGAATTGCGAGCGAGTTACAGAAATAATTAAACTCCAATTAAAAAAGGATGACGTCGATGCTCGCGAAAGAAGGAAAAAAAATTCAAATAATGCGCTTAGTCGCGCGCAAACGTAAGAGCTTTCTTTCTTTATTTCTTTCTTTTTTTTTTTCTTCCCTCGGTTTTTCAGCGAAGCGCGTGTGTGCACACGCGAGCAAATAGAAATAAAACGAGTATAAACAGTGAAAAGCGCCGTGGGATGGAAAAATAATTGTAATAGGGAGCTTGCGGGAAAATAACGAAAGAGAGAAAAAACCACGGCATGCAGTAGGGAAAAAATTATTGTGTTTTCGGGATCGTATGTATATAACGGTAGAGCGACGATTAATCGACGCGTGTATATATATACACGAGGCGCCGTTTACATTGTCGTTCTCTGCATGTATACACGCGAAGCAAAAGAGCAACGAATGAAAGCTTGTAAATATACAATATACCGCGGCGGAACAGCGGTGCAAAGCAGACGGAGATAAAGTATAATCTTTAGCGGCGCTTCGGACACTCTCAAATGCATATATACGTGAGTGTGACTTTTATACTTCCACGTGTATATGTCTGTCTATGTATTATACGTATGTATATATACGTATATAAAAATGATGATGGCTTTCAATTTCTCCCGGAAATACACATTTTTATACGTAAGCCGTACGCGGCGGTGTACGTAATATTTTTTGACGCGCGCGGATGAAAAGAGAAAGTTGACGCGTCGTCACAGCATATAGCGTGAATCCGCATGTGACTCGCCGCAAAAGAGAGAAGTTGATGCATATATTGGGAAGGGAGTTCATTCGCCTCTTTTGAGCACAGCCCGTAAATCTGACTGTGCAACAAAAATTTTATTCCATGTGCGCTGGAGAAAAATGTGTCGCTTTTTCTTTCCTTCGGCTTCCTTCTTTATATATTATATCGCGCCGTATCCGCTCCGCGTGTATACGACTATAAGTCGAAATGAAAAACGGAAGTTTTTTTTTTTCGACTTTATCTCTGCGCTGATTAGACGAGAGAAGCATTAGCTTGAAATCCGACGGATTTCCGCACTGTCGGTTCTGTTTTCTTTGTAAATACTCGGTGAACATCGATGGCCGTCACGGCTAACGTTTACTTGTACTACTTCGTCGCGCTTATTTTAGAAAATCAGTATAGCGAACAATACACGTGCGCAAGCCCGAGCCGAGATGCAAATCACGAGAAATCGTCCTCGCACTCACTCTCTCTCTCTCTCTCTCTCTCTCGATATATACGTTGTGCAGTGCGAGACTAGACTTGAAATTCTCAGCGACGTTGAAACTTGTTTACGTCGGAAGTACGTGCTAGTGCCGCCCCGACTACGATGCTGATGAGAAGTTAGTACGTTTAATTGCTTTCGCGGCTGCTGTTGACACTCCTACTCTCTTTCCCGGTAGCTTTAACGTACGCGAGAGAGAGAGAGCGACCGATTGTTATTTCGCAACTCGATTGTAATTACGTTTCGCTCCGCGAGCGCGCTCTCTCTCTCTCGATTTTTATTTCCCGCGTGCGCAGTGTATATCCGACGTTATAGCGATTAAATTTTCGCTCTATAACACGGTGTATTGACTGCTTCTGTTGTGTTTCCTGCTAATTAATCAGAGCTACATGGAAAACTCGTGTTATTTTTCCTTTATTCTATAACTTAAAATTTTCAAATTCTCCCGCACCGATCGTTCGAGCTACTACAGCTTGATTAATGCAGCTGAGCTAATATTAACTTTTTTCCCCCCTCCCCCGTCATCCGGCTCCAGCGAGGCGAACGCCTAATGTACACAAAAGAATTTCATCAGCAAGCTCTCGTTTTTAATTTAAAAATTGCCAAGCTATACCATATATACCTACCGGTCTTATTAATAACAAGCGCGAGAGATTATATGATAGTCGAGCTT
>CM053168.1:2769662-2847907 GCA_012977825.3 Pteromalus puparum | reverse complement strand
CCTCATCCGGCTCCAGCGAGGCGAACGCCTAATGTACACAAAAGAATTTCATCAGCAAGCTCTCGTTTTTAATTTAAAAAATTGCCAAGCTATACCATATATACCTACCGGTCTTATTAATAACAAGCGCGAGAGATTATATGAATAGTCGAGCTTTATATTATAACGTCGATATATAGAGCTTTTTGAATATTCGAATAGCCAGCCGGTTTAAAACATAATTTGCAGCACGTAATGCTAATGCCAACTTAACGAGTGTGTAGCCATCTGGATTGTGTGTAGCAGCGTGCACATTGAGTCCCGCTAGCTATATATAGCTCGCGTATATGTATGTATGTATGGAGCGGGCGACTTAATGAGCAACGAATGTGCGCGAAAGCTCCCTGGCACTGTACGCGCGCGTGAGCGTGCAGTCTGTCAGAGCTTGCGTCTGATCGCGAAATGTGCTTTTAACAGTTGCTGTACACTGTGTTGCAAAGCCGAAAGTATCATCCTGACGAGAGTATAGCAAAACAGCTGCGTAATACGTGATTAATGGCACTTTCGTTCGGTGAATAATTGAAAATTTTTCGAGAGTATAAAGAATCGCCAATTATATCATACACCGAGCCACCAGGGAGGCTGCTTTATTCTCCCGGCAGTGCAGAAAGAAAGAGAGGGACGAATAAGTTGGAATTTTATTTTATGCGGTCGCATCCATAATGCTGTTACATTTTTCCAATCTCCTGAGGTGCTTTTATGATCTCTCCTCCTCCTCTTCCTCGTCGTCGTCGTCGTCTCGACGTCGTCGTAGGTAGCGACCATTGTGCTTCCTTGAGAAACTGCCTCTTGATGCTTCAATAAACTCGCGCTCTCTACCTCTTGCTCTCTCTCTCTCTCTCCCGATAATCTTTAAAACCTGAAATGGCGAGTGAGACGTCGCTTTTCTTTCTCAAACTATGCGAATATTTTATCGGAAAAGCGTAAAAAACGGGAGCGCATTGGGAGAGAAAGGGCCGCAATTTTATGCGCTAAAAATTTTTCAATTTGTCAACTATTAAAAGAGAAAGAGCTTTTCATATCACGCATAAGTATTCGCTCGCTTGGAATTACGGAAGAAGTGAATATCTTGGAAATAAATTTGAGACACGATGTTCCCGGGCATATTGGCTTGTCACGGAATTCCGGCGTACACGGCTTTGTCAAAAGGACGCAAGGAGGAGGAGTAGGAGGAGGAGGAAGGAGAAGAAGAAGCTAGAGGAGGAAAACACGTCGGATTGAATTTTTTCGCCGGACAGCGATGTGCGGACGTGCGCAGCCAAAGTTCGCGACAGCTCGAGAAAGAGAGGGAGAAGATTCGAAGAAGGAAGCAGTCGTCATTGTCGAAGCAAAGTCGAATGGGAAACGTCGAATTGCTGTATAAAGTAGGTCAGTTTTATTGGCCGATCCTCTATTCCGGGAAAGCTTTTTTTGCGCGCAAAAATACTTACATCGCAGCGATGCAAGAGAGAGAGAGAGAGAGGGAGAGAGCTTTGAGCGCTGCTACTGCAACAAGGAACGTACGACTTGTGCGCTCTGGAGCTTGTGTTGTGTTGCGCGACTGTGTTGGTTCTAGAAAGGATTTAACGTTCGTGCACACCCGGATAAACTCGTCCTCTCTTCCCTTCGTCCTCTAATCTCCCCCATTAAACTCGGCTCGGCGGTGGCAAGACCGAGCAAAGCCTTTCTCCGCGAGCTTCAGTTTAGGCTACTTAGGTCAGCTTCGAACGCCGACATTTACGTCTAGCTCAGCTATAGCTACTCAGACTCCCTCGCTTGCTCGCGATGCGCTAAGCGATTATATTTTGCTCAATAATTGTACACACAACAATAACAGCAACTTGATTCATTGTATGTTTTACGTTATATTTTATTCATTACTTCTCGTTATCAGTGAAATTTACAATACAGTCGGAAAACGGAAATCGGATACCAGAGTTGAGAGCTACATTGTGGAAATAATGACAATATACAAACGAGCTCTGATCGTCGCTAAATTTAAATCAGTCCTACACGAGTACAGATGCGTGTGTATGCTTTGTATTACAAACACTTGGTATAGGTTTTGGAAAACGTAAACGAACCTCGTTGTTATTTTCTATCTCTTTTCTTCCTTTATGGTACTCGTACAGAAGCAGCTGTGCGATGACGGTTTAGTTTTCTTTTATAGTTTTACGGATCTATTACATAATAGCCTACGGTTAAACGCAATATATAACGCGCTAATCATGTTGTACAAAAAAGAAAAATCTACGGTATAATCATATGGAATGTTTATAATATATATATAGCGCTTCAATATTTACATCGTATATTTATATGTATATAAGACAGCCGCGAGTAGCATTACTTCAAACTCAAACATGAGCAATAATTGTAAAAGCTAATCACATTTCAAAGCTAAACATCGTTTAAAAAGCTTCGGACCATATGTAACGATACAATAACGTTCTGTACAAAATCAAAAAATTACAATCGCACCATCGTACTTCCAATCCAATATTATATGTTACATTCATTGATATTTTTTTTTTATCCGTTTATTTATAAATTCCTGCATTCAGTTTTTATTACGTACTATAATATTTCGTTTATGTACTTTTCTCTATACATTGAATTTCATTTTTTTTTTTTTTATTCTTCTCGTAACCAGAGCACCTGCAACTCGCGAAACTTCTACACAATAGATATGTCGACAGGAAGAAAATTCGTTGTAGACAAAGAATAACGCCGCGTCAGCGAAATCCGCGCGAAATACGTAAATTCGAGTACATTCCTATAGATTTTTCGCAGTCGCATCCAAAGGACGAAGTTAATCAGCAAGTAATTTCAATTTATTTCTCCAAAACAAGAAAAAAGAAACAAGAAGATAGCGTATATACTCCGCACTCTGTGTGTGTGTGTGTGTGTGTAATACTACCTATGCAAATGCGCGGAAAAGACTTTGTTATTCAATTGCTCATGAATAGCCATGAAGACGGAAAGGAAGAAGAAGCGAGTTGGGCAATTTGAGAGAGAGAGAAAGGTAGAAAAAAAAAGCACGGGAGAAAATCCTTGCATGATAATTTGCACGAATAAACGTAAGAGTCACTCGAACGAGGCGTGTGTTTTCGTTGACAAGCGTCTCTCCGGGCTATATATATGCGCTGCGATTTTCTCATCCTCTCTCCGTTGGGAAAATAAGAGAAAAATAAAGGTAAACCGTCGGAAATAATATGAAATTTTATTCTCCCTCTTTCTTTTTCTTTCGTTTCTCTAGGCAGCAAGACAAACAACAATCCGCGAGCTCGCGCGCGCGCAATAAAATATCGAATTTCCTCCTCTATATATATAGTGTGTACGCGCATTGAGCTATATATGCCGTGTGTGTGTGTTTCATGGTATATCAATGCTACGTCAATTTTCCACTGAACGCAAGGTCTATAACAAAAGAGAAATCGTTCGTTAAAAAATAACGGGCGTTCGCTGAACAACTTTTCTCTCTCGCGCTCAAGCACCGCGTGACCGTGTTATATAGTTTCCTCTCATTGTCTCTCGCCATATGCCAGCAGCTGTATATCTATACTTATAAGTATACACAGCGCATCGCGAATTCGATAGCTACATGTATATATACACATTATAACCTATAACGAGTTTTTTTCTAATTTTTTTTTTTTTTTGTATTCTTGCTTATATACTTTCTTTCTTCGGACAGCTCTTGTTTTCTTTTTCTTGTTTGTTTAATCATGAGACGAACTATTTTTATGTATATTATACGCGCACGTGTGCCGCGAGGATTCTATACACAGCAGCGAGTATTTGTTGCGAGATCCTTCGCGGCACACACAGACGTGACACACCTGCGCACTATGTGTACGTGTGTATTATGGTAATCGAAGAAATTGCACATGGCCCATCGCATCATACGGATTAGGTGTATGTATATGTATATAGCAGTAATAAAGTTTCAGTCGAGTATCTGATGCGGCGCGTTATATGTATATATATATATTAATCTCTATGTATGTATATGTATGTATCATTTCATACCGCTCTCATACTTATACGCACAGGCATACCTCTTTTTTTTTCCTCTCCTTCTCCCTCAGCACACACGAGTATACATTTAACACGATATACGCTTCGCCGTGTGGTAATGTGTATCGAGTGCGTAAGTAGCAGCTGGCTTCTCGCAGTTCCGGAAGCTCTCTTCGCAATGTGTACACGATACGTTATAAGGGCTGCTGCTGCTGCTGCTGCTGCTGCACAGACTTTGATCGAGTAGCTTCAGTTGAATCGACGAGACTCGCCAAGTCTCCCGCATTCGTGTGTATTTTCATTTCTTGATCGATCACGCCCTCTCTTGGGGAAGTGCGCCCGGATAAAGCAAAACACGAGGCGAGAGTTTTGGCGGGCCCGGCATATGTTTACGCTCCTTCACTCTTTTCCGTCCGTGTGTCGTTCTGTTGTTGCTGCTGTTTGGCTGTCGTTCCTCTTAGCGCGGCTCTCGGCTCAGCAGTCACCTCGCGAATGAACCGGCGTGTAGGAGCAACAACAATAGAGCAAGAGTGCGCGTTGTCGCGCCGCTGTTGCTCGAGTTCCCGTGTTGCATTGCCGCTGGGTGCTCACCTGCGAAAAAGACAGAAATGACATTTGAATGAAATTTTATTATATATTCACTTGATATTTAATATTCATATTTCACGTGTCGCTTTGAATCTGCGTTGTTATTGTTATATTGCATTTTTTTTTTAGTGGAATATCCGTATACGCAGTATAATATTAAAGGCCATCGGCAATAATATCGAAATGTGAGCGCTCGCGCTCTTTTGACAGTTGAGTGAAATGAAACGAGTTCGGCTCTTACAGCGCCAGGCTACCTATAAAGTATCACTCAAACAACAGCAGGTCAGACTCTTCATTCGGGTCAGCGCTTTTCAACTCGCTCTCTCTCTATCTCTCTCTCTCTCCTGTAGTGCGGATGATATATGTATGCATACGTATATTACCTAGTCGATATTGCCGCCTCCTCTCTCTCTCTCATCGCGAGAGAGAACGACGATTATTATTTTTACTGTATATTTTCTGCGGTCGCTAATTAAATTACAGGCCACTTTTTCAATTCGGTGCATTTATACACGCTCGAAATACGCACAGCTGGCCTCGCGGCCGCATGAATCACGCCCGCAGCAGTGATCGCGTATCGTCAACTGCAGCCAGCTCGATTCTCGTAGGTACTGCCGCGGGTGCTATTTATTATTCCGGCAAAATATTAGACGTTCTCGCAGTGCTAAATGCGAACAGCTCTCTCTCTCTTTCTCTCTCTCTCTCTCTTTCTCCCGGCTGCAGAGCGAAATGCGGTCAAAGGGCAATTCGGGCCGCTGCATGCGCGTTTCTTTGAAAGAAAACAGCGAGCCGTGAGGGAGCAAGGCGCGAGTCGTCAGAGCGGACAAAACGAGCTCATCGGCTATGTCGCACAGACTGCCTGACATATCCGGCTCGCGTGTGAGCGCGGCGCATTGTATATATATATATATACACGTGCAATACGTACCTAGTCTGTACGGAGGGCGCATGGCTCAACTCGCAGCCCAGAGGGGGTCCAAGGCATATTAGTTCACCTCGTCGATCAAGAGGCCGAAACATCAAGAGTTCCGCTTAGTCACCGATCGGTTTCTCCCGATAACACACACATAGCTATACCTATAATATACCTGCACACATATACCTACAGCTGCTGCTTTGACGCAGAGAGAGAGCGAAGCGATGCACGCGCCACCTATAGCTTCGTCCTGACTCCACCACCGCGACGACCGAGGAAACTCTCCCGAGCTTTTGGGAAAGAGGAAAATCGGTTCCAGCTCGCTCTCTCTCTCTCTCTCTCTCTATTCAGAATTTTGCCCAACGGAGCAGAGACCGAGCGTCCAAACTTACTTATTTATCGGCCGGCTACTCGCGCGAATGAAATGCCGCTGCCGAGAGATTTATAGAAGCGATGCCAGGGATCGACTGCTGACTGCTACTGGCTGCAGTGACGAGGAGAATTTTTTCGATGCGAGATGCGAGCTGTTAACGTCAGTCCGTCGTCGCGCATCCAGTGTGCACCCCCGACCGGCGTCCCGCCCCTCCAATCTATTTGGCGACGCGTCAAAGGAAAGCTTTTGCGCGCGTGCAGTGATACAGCTATATATATAGCTATACCTACTTTACTATATACCTACGCCCCTCCGCTCCTCTCTCTCCTATCCAAGCTGCAGTCTCATCGGCATCAAGTGCACGCGCTACAGCTCGTTTCGCGCGCGACCTAATCTAACCTTCGCCGATAATCCTCGTGCAGCGCTATTTAAGCGGTGCAGTTCTCGTTCTTTGTTGTGCGCTTCGTGTGAGTGTGTGTAATAGGTTATGTGCGGGTTGAACTGACAAGTGTGTGTGTGTGTACGAGAAGTGAAGTGAGGTGAGCGACACGCGATGCTGTGATTATGGAAGCCCGCAGGGTATCTTCGCGCAGTTTGACGAGGCGGTAAGTGACCAATTCTCGTTTTTATGTATCTCATGCTTTCGATTATATACCTCGCATGTACATACGCACGTTCTGAGAAACGTTACACAGAAGTTTCTCTTTACAATGCGTCGGGGCTGGTATGCGTTTTTTGATGAAAGCAACAGTATACAGGGATTCAATAACAAAACAATGACACACCCGGTTGAAATACACTTGGATGGCATTCATATCAGAATCCCAAATTGTACATCCCAATCAAATTTGCAATTCTCTGTTCCATTGTTTTCGTTTTATGAAAAAATATCGCATTCAACGTTCTCTGAAACCTTCCCCTCCCCCCCCCCTTTTCCGCGAATGCTACAGACGGCCGGTTCGTATCAGGTTGTTAGAAACCTTCTAATTAAGTAGCTTTTTCTCTTAGCCCTCTCGCGCTAATTACGCCGCTCTTAGATCTTCTTACAATAGCGAGAGAAAAAAATTTAGGAAAATAAAACCTCGTCTATCTATATACACACGGCTGGTCAAAAGTGCAGGCAGCTATATATATGGACTGCCGTATATAGAAAAAAAAAAAAAACAACGCGAACGACATATCCGGATAGCGTCGACTCTCGTATATGCGAGAGGGACACTGGTATAGTCGAGGCCGTCAGCCATCCATCTATTCCCATAGCAGTCGGAACTCGCGGAAGGTAGTTGCGATGGGGAGGTCGGCCGCGATAACGCGCGTGATCTCCGTCGAATGGATGAAATTTTTCCTCGCTCGCGTATACATATCTGCTCCCGAACGGGACTAATTTACGGCTGGCGATTCCGCGTCTGGCAAAACTGCTATTTTTCAGCTGCCTCTACTACTACTACTACTACTACTGCTGCTGCTGCTGCTGTTGCAGGGACGCACTTGAAAATTTTTATTCGACTTTTGACAGAGCGCCGGGAGGAGGAATTAGCCTCTTTTGGTTTCGCCGAAATGCTTCGCTTGTTTTAGTGCGGGTATTATACACCTATTTATAGTCGATGAAAGTACGGAGAGAATCGGTCATTATAGAGTTGTACGTGTGCGCGCACGAAGACAAAGGCTGAGTGGGACAATTCCAATGGTATCTGTAAGGTTGGGGGGGGGGGGTAGGAGGGAAGAAGAGAGAATAGCGAAAGTTATTGCAATAATGCTGGGAAAACGTTTAAAATTTCCACGTAATGCCGCTGCTCGCGCGAGAAGTTCAGAACAATAGCTACGCTCTACTCACGAGAAAGGGTTCGCCCAACAACAAAGCCCATCAAGCATTCTCCTTAATATCGTTATATATAATAATTGAAATTCCATAACAAGTGCGCGCGGGCAAACAATTAATAACAGCTCGTTACTTGCTCCATCAAGTTTGCCGCGCGGAAAACTAAAATCCCGCGCGTATATAAGCTATGATGGTATCTATAAACGTATATATACACGCGCTGGAAAATGGCCTGCTTTGGGAAAATCAGATTGCCGACTTTCGTAAAAGCGGCCTGCGTTGCTGCTGCTGCGCCAAAATCGAATTCGCTCTATAATTGCCCTCGCGGACCTCCCTCTTGTAGCTATATTATACACTACGAGAACGTTACGTATATAATAAATTTTACGGGAGAGAGCTGGCGCGTGTATAATCGACGAAACGACACGATGTCTTGGAAAACGACTCGATAAACTTTATAAACGTCCCCCCCGCGAACCTACGGAGCGCAAAAATGGAGAAAGTTCGACAGAGCACAGGCCAAAGTTGACCGGTCGTATATACGTGTGATATAGCATTAGCGTAAAGACCGGTGTATATACATCTATGCGCGCGTGACTGTTTATTTTTATAAATAAAGCGGCCAAAGAGAGCAAGTGCACTTTGTAAATCTTTTAAAAATATACGTCCTTTTTATGCGCATAATATCTTCCGCGGTATCGGATTTTCGTACACAGCCGACCATATATCTCCGCTCTCTGTGGCGACAGAGCCGCAGTACCACGCGCGCTAGAATATCGACGACAAAAAAAAAAGAACGTGCTTGAATATTGATGTTTTTTCGGCAAAAAAAGAAAATGTTTGTCGGACTGAAATTTTTGATTTCGGTTCGTTGCTCACTTGCTGCAGCGCAGCGAAAAGTTCAGTGTACACATACTTGCCGAGCGAGAGCGAAGTTTAAGGAGGGAAAAAGTGTAAGTTATCGCGCATTCGTCACGAGTTTTCATAGAAATAAATCGCTGACGCTCGGTATAGTTTGCGAGATCGATACGATTTATAATGCAGTGTATATACTTTGAATCTATATACATTTTTCGCGAAAACGAGCGAGAGATTGCCTCTCAGAAAATGACCGATTTTGTTTGTGTACCGAAAAAATATACGCTTCAAACGAAGCGTATTCTGCCTTTTTTTTATATAAAAATATTCGATAAACATTTTTTTCTCGGAAAAAAAAAGAAAAAATATGGAAATTCACGGGTTACCGAATGACTGCAACCATCAGTGTATGAGAGAGAGAGAGAGAGAGCTGATTGAAAAAAAAGATCGATAAATCAATCGAGCGAGGAAACGACGCGGGAGATTTTCATCGCGAGTGAATCGCTGGTAATACATATCATCCCGCACTGTTTATATGCCCATGAGCTTTAAAGTTGGCAACTCCGATGGGGAATACGTATATGCGCGCACATGTGTGTGTGTGTGTATGTATATATTCGTTGGTATACAAATACAAATAGAGAAACTCGCCAAAATGCACATACGCGCACGCGAGTGCGGGTAAAATGATACTCGTATTAAAATTTCGTTGTTTTTTGCCGCTCGAGGATTCGGGGGGATTTCCCAGTTGGCGCGATTCATTCCGTATTCCAAGCGAATTGGTTCAGACTCTCGGCAAATGAGCTCTCGTGCCGATTATACGCAGTGCATTCAAGCTTCGCTATCTAATCGAACGCTGACGCACATACACATACACACACACCTGCCTATATAATACACTGCGTATATCAATCTTTTGCAATTTTACAGCTCGTCATCTGCTGAATGCACGGCTAACCTTCAAAGCGTCCGAATACGTTATATTGTGTACTTTATACATTCACCGCGTGTGTTGTTGTATATATATGCAGGCTTGTATACAAGGGCCGTCACATCAGGCCGCATACGCGCGTGTTCACTCTGATTAACTTTTCGATCGTGATTTCACGAAGCGACACGCTCCGATGCATATACACGCGCTTCTCCGGCATGAATTATTATTTCCAGTTTGAATTTTGCAAAATTAGTGCATCATTGATTCCCCCGCATCGACGTTTCGAGAAAACTGAAAACTCTCGTTAAGCCGCTTCGGTATGAATATTGAATAGTAGTAGCCATGCTGCTGTGACACGCGTAGCGTATATACACACAGAGCAAAGAATCTTCTCTCTCTCTCTCTCAGCGTCCGTAATAATTTACATAGTAATACAAATGAATTACGCGATCGATTCGACCCGTTGCTGTTCGCTGCTGTTGCCACCGGCATTTAATCGAATAATACGTTGGCGCGCAATTAGCGCTATTATACAAATAATTGTTTTCGCAAAGTCCTTGGAAACTTCTGTCACCTCTCGCGCACAGAGTCGCCGTCGTGGCCAATTCCGGAAAGAGAAGAAAAGAAAAAAAAAATAATTTTTTTTTTTTTTTTACTCCCCGCAAACTCGTCGCAACATCGCCGAGAGAGATCCAACTATGCAAATGCCATGGCTGCGTGTATAGGGAGAACACAAGCAGCGAAGTTACTTAATGAACAACCTTCGCGTATACGCTCTTGCACGCGATACTGTCCTCTCTCTCTCTCTCTTGTTGCTAGAATTTCGCTCCCGTTCCACTTATACCTCTCTCTCTCTCTTTCCTTTTTTCTCTCCCCAACTTTGTACATTTTTCGTCCTTGCTTTTCCCGTTTCGACTATTCCAACAATGCGCCGGCGGCGACGAGTATGATTCGGACACTTGATTCCGAGATTGAATCGGATTCTCGCGCAAAACGTTAATTTTTTTCTCTCACGCGTGTTGCTCGTGAGCTTCGTTAACGCTTTAAATTAATCGCATCATTAGTGCACTCGAGCGATGTCGAAATTTATATACGCGATATATATATGCGACGATTGTACGATTATAAGCGGGAAAATATTTATCGATATCAGCTCGTTAAACGAGGACGCTGCAGTAGTAAACAAATGCATTACGAGTAAGAGCGACTTGCGTAAATTAAAAACCCGATATAAACGGTCGTGCATCACTCGGGTGTGTTTTACTTTAACGGGCATATTGCCCTGCAAATATATACGTCTATTTTAGAGTTGTTTACCTCCAAGCTGCAGCAACGTGTCTCGGTAAGCGTGTATATATACGTTATATAATAAAAAAAACTTTATAACCTCCGCCGTCCTGATTTTTACAGTGTTGTTGTATTGTTCCACCGCAAATATAGATTTGTGTACTCTGTCTCTTCCCGAAACACATATGCCTCTGTTTTCCTGTGGCTTTATGTACACGTCGTCCAAAACTTGCTGGAAATAATTGAATTCACGAAGAGTGAAAAAAACCTGTCCGAAGACTGAGAGCGACACACACACACACACACACACTGCGTATTTTTTGGTGGAAAATAAAAACAAAGCTGCGCTCGGCGGTATAGTTGGTAGGAATTTATAAGGCCTTACGCGCGGCGGAAAGCGAACATTTGGCTTTTAGTATGTTAAAAAATTAAACCATCGTAAAAGAGTTTATATACGCGGATGTCAGCCCGTGGCATTCTCTCTTTTTCTCTATACTATATATATATATCCGTCGCTATACGCTGAGCTTGTATATACGTATAGCGGAGGCCTTTAACTTTTTTATCTGTTCCTCGAGAGTGGCATCGCAGACTGGTTCTTGCTTCGTGGCCATAGGTATAAAGCTTGTGCATGTGTGTGTGTGTGTGTGTGGTGGAGGGAACAGGGAGAGCATTCCGAATGACCTAGTGTCGCGAGCTGCGGCGGGGAAAAACTCGGGCGCCGCGGAAGGGGACACGCTCAGCTTGGTTTTAAACTTGGCGAACTGACGCGCGAGCTTTCGATAAAAACGAACATTGTTAGAATATCCGAAAGAATATTTTCGCGAGAGAATAGAAGAGTGAGAGGTAGGTATAGGAGGTACAGAATGAGAGAATATTGAGCTGGAGAGAGAACGGGCATATACGCGAGAGGGGTATAGCAACGGCAGCGAAAGCAGCAGAGGTAGGATTAAAACTTTCTCATCGGCATCGGGATAATTAGTTTAGTTATTGGATCCTCCTCTCCTCGAGAGGTGAATTGCGAACTCGGCGAGTATTGCGGCTGGTTACACACACACACACACACACACACACACATATATATATATATATATGTGTGTGTGTATATGCGTACTGCACACACAGCTAGCTTTCTCTCTCCTCTCTGCTCTGTGCCATAGTTATAGACAAAACTTTGCAATTCGTATCTACTCTCTCTCCGGCAGCTCTAATCCATGGGTCTCTCTCTATCGAGCTTTTCTTCGCGCGAGATCATCTTCGCTAGCATCGTGCTTCTCCCTGGAGAATCAGGGAAAAGTGTGAGCATAGAGAGAGAGAGAGAGAGAGAGAGAACTGCAGGCAGCGGCGGCTCAATAAACAAACGTTATAGCTATCTGACTTTCGATTCGATTCCTGGCTTGCATATAGCTGCTATACTGCTGCTGGCGCCGGAACACGTTTCCCAAGGGGGATGCATGCGGCGGCGGCAGCGGCCGACTCGACCAACGCACCACTAATAAATTCCGGCCAAACGTCACACAGTTTCTGCTTCTGTTATTCGCGGATCTATATATACGTATATATATATATATAACATATACACGCCGCGGATCTCATATATATAGAATTGCAGCAGCCCCGCGCGGCGACGCGAGATATTGCTAGAGCGCTATTTGTCATTATATACATACCCGTGTATATCTATACACGTATACGTACGTATACGACGTCGAGAACCGATAGACGTCCCTTTAGATTGTATTAATAATCGGGAGAAATACGCGCTCAAGTATTTATACGCTCGAGTTGGAAGCTTGCCTAAAGTTAATCGACTCTTGCGCTGTGTGCTTCTATATACGGGAAAATATCTCTATATATACCCTCTATACTCTCAAGCGCGATAAGTTATACACGTGTTATATATAAAATAAAACGCGCACGAAATTACAAGTGAGCTTTTAATGCGCCACGTATATAATATACGCGCAGGGCTATAAGTTAAAGTATCAAGGATGCGCTCGCGCAATTAGCATTTTCGTACATATCCGCGGGAGCTAGCGGCTAATGCTTACTTAAGAGTGAGAGAAAGCCGAGAGAGGCGAGGTTATACACGTGTAATATAAAAGGCGAGTTTGCGCGTTCATTAGGGCCGAGGCTGGCGGAATTGATAAACGCGCAGCACCAAGAGCGCACGTCCTCCTGTTCCGGCGAAGAGACGCTTAAGCGTATAATCCTCTCTCGTCTCTCCTCTGCACTATACCACCGCCCGACGTGCTTATCTTCAGCACGCGACCGATCGCGCTCATTACACGCACTTGTTATATATACACGCATGCAACGAGAGCCACTCGTTGACGATCTCTAGCCTTTACTACAGATCTTTCAGATTACGCGCCTAGGTTGAATTATCGCGTGCGCGCGTTTTTTTTATACGACTCGCGACTGCGCGTACGCGCATAATCTACGCGACCGGTTGGATATGAGGAACGAGTAAGAGAGATAAACTCTGTAATACCGTGTCCCGCGAACGTAAATCTATACGAGCTAAGTACTCTTCCTTCTACCGCATGATCTCGCTGCTGTTGTTGTTATTCTTGGCGCAGATCGAATTCTTCGATTTTCTTCGAGAGTTCGCCGGACACGCGCTCTATATAGCTGCTTCTTCTTCCCTCGAGAGAGAAGTTAAATACCAGCCCGCAACCAACCGCGCGCTAGAGAATCTTGGCAATTAGCCACAAATCAGTCGCGACCGTAAAACTATCGCGAAAGAGAAATACACGGTATAGGAGAGAGAGAGAGAGAGAGAGAGAGAAGCTGTAGGGTACTTGTTATACTCCGATATAGGGGAGTTCGATACACGCGAATATTATGGCTGCAGTAGTGGCATCATTTTCAACTTTGAAATTTTACTGCTGGCAGGCTTTTATCCCACGTAAAAAGTCGTTTTATAGCCATACGTAACTATGCACCGACGAGCTCTGCACTATAATCCTAGCGAGTGGAGAAAAAGCCTTTTCAAGTCCAGCGTAAAAAATTCTTTCATGCATATTTTATTCATGGAATGCGAAATTGCAAGAGAGAGAGAGAGTTATAGAAGGCGACAATACGATATGGGGTAGAAAAAAAAAACACGCGAGTTTGAATTGAATGATCAGCGAGGAAATAATTGCACAGTGTGTGTTTCGCGCGTGTGCGGTCCGTCTGTCTCTCAGGCTGACGCTGTTCCTAGAGTAAAAGGGAAAAGAGCCAGAGCAGTGGCGGCAACTGCAATAAAACGCCTGCAGGAAAGTTTAGTTTCGAAGAAGATAAATAGAAAGCACACGGCTATAGCTGTAACGATCCCTTTGTGCCTGGATCTCGGTGTCTGGGCCAGCCCGAGTAAAAAGCTCTCTCTCTCTCTCTCTTTTTCTATCCTCTTTTTTTTTTTCCTCGCGTCGAGCCTGCTGCTCTGGTAGCAGCGAGCGTGCGATTTCTCCGCACGACTTTGTAAAAAGCTCTCCCCCGGTTTTCTCCTCTATTTACCCTTTTCTCGCGCTTAGCGCCGCTGCTACCGCGACCTGCGCATTTCTGTTGAGATATGTATATATATATATAAACGGAGTCGCTCTCGGTTCGTTGCGGCGAATGCAATCGAACTGCGGCTATATATATATACTGCTTGGAACAGCTGTCATTTACATATCCAAAGATTCTGTCAGTCTCAGAACGAGCTGTGCTCTCTGATTCTATAAGCGTTTGTTCTTCTCTCTCTCTCTATCGGCTGTCACTCTCGAGTGTTTATTTTGATTTGCTTTTTTCGATAAATGCTTTGTTTTTAAATAAAACTGTATTTTCTAATTTTTTTTTCATACGCGAGTTGGAAGAAGGTTGAACCTTTCTAAACGCATATAGAGATGAAGCTTATGGGTTAGAGGAGAACGTTTCCTCTCGCAACGGCAGATTAAACCGCAAATTGTACGTAACGTTTCTCTGCCGACAAAGAGCTGAATGACTTGGTAGCTCTGAGGCAACCTGCTGGTAATCTTGAATGTAAGTAAACAGCCGCGTGGAAACAGAGAAGCAATGGCAAAGTAAACCGACGGTCTTAAATGGCTCTGTTATGTTCCTTGAATGCGAAAGTAATGCAAAAAATTGAGCAGTGTGCAGCGTCTGACGTTTTACAGAACCAATTATACATAAGCGGAATTTGTTAAAATTTAAGCGTATCATTTGGGAACTAAAAGTCCACGCATGGCACAAGAGCGAAATAACGTATATAAAACTGTACTGTAAAATTTTAATGGACAGGATTTAATCTCCAACATTAACAATGCACAACGGCTATTATTAGTGAAGATTACAATTTTAATCATCATGCATTACGAAAATGCGAGCTTTCATCGATGCTCCATCTCATTCGGCTGAATTTTGTATATCGTGCGCGCAACAAAATATGGAGTTATTTTATAAATTTTCTCCTAAAAGCGCGCGGAAAACATTTTTGAAATTCATATGAATCAACAGCACACTCGTTGTTAACGAAAAAAAAAAAAACTGACAACCGTTCTGAGTGGAAATATTATTTTTTTTTTTAGAATATTTCACGAACTTTCCTAGATATATTCGCTGATGCGCGAGTGTTTTCATTCAGAGCAAATAATAAAAAGTTTTCGTGTCACATAATACAGTCCTATAACCAAAAGAGCGCACATCACAGTCGATTTCCTCATTTCTATACTACCGTCGATAAGAGTTCGCGAAAGTACCCCCCAGTGATAATCCCTCATCCAGAGCGAAAGCGCACAGCATCTCGGTTCAAGTATAATTAAGCGAGATTTGCGCAGCAGTTTGGCCAAGTAGTCATCCGGTGGTGGTAGAATCAATATAATCAGGCTTAATCAGGGTTTATCTACGGCGGTGTCCTTCTCTCACGATTCACGGCTTGGAGAATGGCATAAAACGCGGTTAAGCTTGAGTATACTTATATATACGGACGTGAAAGAGAGAGAACAATCCGCGCACAAAGCCAGTTGGCCACGAAAAGCTCGCGAGAGAGCGAAGGTGGCGGCGGTAGGTGCAGTAGTAGTAGACGGGCGTTAAAGCGACCTAATTACACGTCATTCAAAACAGGGCAGAAATTGAGAGATCCGCGTGACTGGTAGGCTTTCCCCCCCCCCCGCTCGCGCTGCGCCAAGCGATTACCTCTCTCTCTCTCACTCTGGCTGTCACTCGATTTGCGCTGGCGCGCGCGCGCGGGAAAATTGCCCCGGCGCGCTGCCGGTAATTACAACGGCTCCTCCGGTGTTTCCAGCGATTTCCTCTCTTGCGTTCAATTTTCTAGAGGAACGCTGACGCGACGAAAGTCGTTTTCAGCCATCCCGCCATATAGTATATAGTCCGCTCTCTGCGCGGGTGGCCGAAGAGGAAAAAAAAAAAATGTATTTGTTATCGCGTATAATACGCGGCTGATGCAAAAAGGGATACACAACCGAGTGTTGCAGCCGCTAAGATGTAGAACGCCAAGGCGGTACTATAAGGTATATATATACGGTGGGGGATTTGCATAGGACAATATCTCGCGACTGATTTATCCCCTCTTCTCCTCCTATACGTATACGCGCGCGTTCGCTAGCAAAGAGAAAGAGACGCCAGAGGATTTATAGCTTCCACACTATGGCTGCAGCTCTTTTATATACGTCGTATATAGAAGGAAAAATATCAGTGTGACGGGCTAATTTTTGAATTTGCACACGATCAGCCCGACCTATTTGTTCCGCGTCTGTCAGCTATACTCTTCTTCAGGAAAAGAGACGCGGGTGTGATAATACTCCAGCAGTTCCTCTTTATTCTGACTTTATATATCTATATATAGAAGCAGGCAACTTATTTGCCGGCGTCTATATCCCGCTGTGCGCGCGGCCCGACTCCGCGGACGCGGAAAGGCCGCGATAAAGGGGGCACGCGCGCGACTGCGCGAACCTCCCCCTCTCTCTCTTGTGCCATATATACCCGCCGTTTATGACTTTTACCGTTTAGTTTATCGGTATCCGCCAGATTTACGGCCGACATAAAGTCCGACTCTATTTACGTTATTCCGCGCGTGCACAGTGTGTTCTGGGAAATGAGAAACAGGAGCTTCTCTGTGTATTATCTCCCGTGCGCGTGCGTCCTTGATTCTTGCGAGGAATTTTTTTTTTTTTTTATATCTCTATACGCGGCCGAGATCGAACCGCATTAGTTTGCTTAGCTTGGACTCTCCTCTGTGTACTAACCCGCATCGAGTCCATAATACTGCACAGCCTGCTGTTGTTTGTCCGTATAACACTGCGCGCGTGCGGTGTACGGAATGTATACACACATACTATAATGTATATAGGTATATACACTCGATCGATTGATTAAAAAAAAAAAAAAAAAAAAACATAGATGAGAGAAAAAAGTTGAGACTCACCGTTGAGTACGTGGACGAGGACACTGGCTGACTCTGCCGTCGATGGGGCACAGGTGTAATTGCCAGAGTCTGCTGGTAAAGCGCGCGAGATCAGCAAATGGGACGTCCGCGTCTGCTTTTCCGTAACGACGCTGATCCCGCCGCGTTGGCTGTAATTTATTACGTGCTCGCCCCTGTACCTGTCAAATCAAAAAGAGAGAGGGCCGGCTTTTAATTATATTTCTAGTTCGCGCGCGCGCGAGAGAGATTTCACTCGCTCACTCTTTCAATATTGTAAAATATTATACTCTGCTGCTGCTGCTACTACGAGAAGGAAAAATCAATCGTAATGAGATTATGCAATGACGGAAGAAAAGTTGCCGGAGAGAAAGATAGTCACGAGCGATCAGTTTTCATTTGTCGGCGGTGAAACTTTTGGAAAGTTGGCTTGGCACTTTCTTGCTTTGCGCTGTGCATAGAGCCTCATCACAGCTCTGCGGAGCAGATACGCGCGCGCGCGCGCGCGCCCCGGTAGGTAGCTATTAACCGACACTGGAGAAAAAGGGGAGAGTACGCGGCGAGGAACACTGATAATCCGGCGCCGTATATATATATATATATATATATATATTGCCCAAGCGGGCATGGGGGGAAAGAAGGATGATGGAAATTGGATTCGAGTGAAACGGCTTGCCGGCACTGCAGGCTAACGCAATTAAACTCACCAGTAAATGAAGGACGGCGGCTCAGGTGTCTCCAGCACGATGCAGGTCAGGTTGATGTCGCTGCCGCTCTTTATATAGAGCTCGGCGTTACCCTCGATTTTTGCTTTTGACACTGCGGCAAGCGAACCAAGACGTTATTTTTCTCCTCATCTCTCGTTTATTCATAGAATACCAAAAGAGCACTATCGTGTTATATATATATATACGTACCAACGACACTGAGGGTATAGGCCAGACTGATTTTGGGCTCTGTCGAGACTTGGCACTCGTAGACACCGGTATCGCGAACCTGGGGTGAACTGATTTTCAGCGTCCACTCGTCGGTTCCATCGCTGTGTAGAGACTGGAAGCGCTGGTCGTTCGTATACGTAAGGATCCCGACTGTCAGGATGTGCAGGTCGCGTTTTCTGATCCACGAGACCTAGAAAACACACGCGCGCACACACACACACACACACACACACACACACGGGATTATTATTTCACTCTGTTTTCCATTTTCGTTACACGCATTTATTAATTCATCCGAATTAAGTGAATTTCCGAGAGAGCCGACAGCTTGTCGATACGGATATGCTGGTATTCCCATTAAAAATACATCCAATGCCGAGAGATGTATAATTTTCACCGAACGCAATCAATGCCGATATGCATTTGAAATTCATCCCGTACAATTTTAACAGCGTAATCCCGTCGCTGACTCTCCCCGCGTTATATTCCAATCCGAGTTCGCTTTTTTTTTCCTCCCGAATAAATATCAGACCGATGCGTCGAATACGATTTATCGGGAACCTCGTGATAACGCGGCTCGCGATCTAGTGTTCGTCCGATCGATAGCTGCGCGAGCGTAAAAAAACAAAGCGAAAAACAAAAGAAACGCCACTGCGCCGTGTTTAGCTACGACCGCATAAAAAGCGAAGATCAACGGATAGAATTTTAAAAGTCCACGTGCTGCCATAGATACAGTTGCGCTTTTATCGCGATACGCGAGAGAGAGAGAGAGAGAGAAAATTTTCAATGCGTCGTCCATGTTCGCGGCTATTCCGTGAGGTGGGTATGTGGGGGAGGGGCGCTACTTTTACGAGCGGCGTTGCCGGACAATCGCGCGACAGGCCAACCCAATAAAGTCCCAATAGCTTCGGCGAATGTTTCGGCATTGATTTTACGCTGTGCGCGGTTCACTGTGTGTTTGCGCGCGCACGACCTTCCGCATTGAATCCGCTTGCTCTCTCTCTCTCTCGTGTGTACCTGTATATATACCGGCGTGGTTGGTCGGGTGAAATTTTGCCGACTCGCTGTACCTAATAATTGGTTAATCTTTCGGATTGAATTTGGCACATCGACGGTATACTACGATTGTTTAATCTCTGCTGCGCAAGAGAATCGATTGGAAAGTTTAACGTCGATAAAACGATAATAATAATGCGGAGGATAAAGAGTTGCTAACGATCCATCAGTCGACTTATCGATCGCTTATGCGCGCGCGAGAGAGAGATAGAGAGCACTTATAACACGCGTCGTCGTCGTCGTCGTCGTCGTCGTAGAATCTATAATAACCGAGAGCGCGAACGAAGCGGCTTTGACGAGCCTTTAAAACAGCGATATAGGGAGGGAGGCTGATGGTACGGAAGTTTGATTTATCGGCGATTACGAAGCGCGATTGGAATAGGGCACCGGCAACGGGCTCCCACTCGATGCCCGCGATAAGGCATAGAACGAGAGAGAGA
Organism: Pteromalus puparum; assembly: GCA_012977825.3. NCBI lineage: Eukaryota > Metazoa > Arthropoda > Insecta > Hymenoptera > Pteromalidae > Pteromalus > Pteromalus puparum. The sequence goes on along the minus strand of CM053168.1, from coordinate 2,828,254 downwards.
TATATATATATACTGTGTGTATACACACATATACATATATACAGCTATAGCAGGATGTGCGGTCGGTGCAGAGCGCGCCAAGCCGCGAAATCGGCGCTGCCGGCTTTTACGCGCCTGTCGTCGTTTCCCCAATCGTGTCCTCTCCGCGGATGTATGGCTTTTATCTCATCGCGAAATATCAATTCTTTCCCGTAAAGTAATAGGTAAAATAAAAAAAAAAAATAGTGGCTCACCGCTCGATCCCCAAGGTTTCGGACTTTACAGTGGAGATAGGCTGACTGGCCAACTGTTGTGGTGGTCTCCCGTTTGGTCGTGTTGTCAAAGTACGGTGGACTAAAAGACTGGTCCCAATAGGAGGACGGGTGATGTTCCACTACCGAACCACCACTGCCGCTTTTGGCCTGCACGCACTCTGGAAATAAAAAAAAAAAGAAGACGTCGATGCTATGATCAATCGTATATATACGAGAGCTAGCGTTGGTAGAAAATCGATCCCCGCATCAGCGCGTTGACAATGATAAATGTTAGCCCGTGAGAGAGAGAGAGCTGTGTAGAAAGATCGATCAATAAAGCTCTCGGACAAGTGCATATTCGACACGTGTCGTCGTCGTCAAGCTCGTTCTCTTAGCCCTTTTTTTTGGGGGGGGGGGGGGGGAAAGGTAAAAATGCGCCGAGAGGGTATATGGTACACATAGCTAGGGAGTTAGTCAGCAAAGGCTGCCATGGCAAATATCGCGAATAGTTTGCCGCCAAGAATGTGCAACGTACACTTGCAGTATAGGGCCAAAGTTACGCTTTGCGTTCCACGCAGTGGCTTCTGTAGAGAGAGAGAGAGAGAGAGAGAGAGATTCCTCTCGCAGCTGTGCATAGGGTGTGGTTGTTGCTAATTATTAAACGTTTTTTTTTATAATCTGCCACACACGTTAAACTTGTAATGTGTGTACAGAGCTTGACTTTCGCACCCACTCCATCGCTTTCGCGCGCTGTCGACGATAGATTTAGCGCGCGTAACATTAGGCAAATGAGATGAGCTCGAGCGTGCTGGTGCTGCTGCATCGTCGCTGAAATTTACTGCGTTAGCTCGGCCGCATTTACGTGCTTTCTGCCTTTTGCTCTGGCTCTGCTCTGCTCTCTATACCTATCCGATCGATTGCCCGTCTGTGTGTATACACGCGTATAAGTGTAAATGTAATAAACGCAGCTAGTAGCAGAGCTCTGAGGGCAAACCGCGTGTCGATTTGTCGGCGAAAGTTGAGGACACGCGCTAGAGAATGAGTCGTTAATGGGAACGGCCTTTCGGCCAAGCTGAAACCGACGAGACTGTCTCTCTCTCTGTCGGGCGCTGATTGGAACGAGGTTAAAGCGCGCAAGTTCGTTAAACCCACACCTACTTCATTTCACACTGCAGCATCGTGTCGCTCTTGCGCGCTTGTCCCTCCTAACGATGTCGATTCGCTCGCAGCTCTCTCGATCCCTCTCTTACTCTCTCTCTCTCTCTCTCTCTCGATAATACCATTCTTTTGTACGCGCTATTTTCTTCTTCTCCTTTCGCACGATGCGCTACTCTGGATATATACTACTCGTCTAGGTGAAAAAAGCTCGAGTGGGCTCTTGCGAGATGTATAACGGAGAAAAATCAGAAATTAATTCCTTTGTATAGCCAGACGAGGATTTTTAATGATTCTCCCGTGTAATTATATTGTACATCAGAACACGCGCTTCTTCCCCATCCCAGTGAGGAGCTTGTGCACGGGAATTACGTTTTCCGCGTGTAAGCTCTTTACTTTGCGCGGCACGGCGGTGGAGAGATGAAATAACATTAATCTAGAAAAACAGTCGTAGCCGAGCGCTATACGCGTGGATAAAATATTTCCCTCTTGCTTATTTAACGCAGCATCAGTCGTCGGCGCCGGGGCTGGTAATTTTCCGCATTTCATTTTCAAATGACCTACCTGCTCGCGCTCTCGGTAAATCAAGTTGAAATGTCCGAGAGAGCGAGAGAGAGAGAGGGAAGAAAAGAAGTAAATCCAGCGTGTGTATACACAGCCAATGATCGCCGCAATAATTATGCGCGACACGGCGTTTTTTCTCTCTCCGAGTAGTGTCTCTCTCGTTAAATTATCGTCTGCTTCTTTCGTAATCCTGCCATTGAGGATCTGCAGAGCGGAAGGAGCTTTCCGCCTGGCGCTGCAGTAGTCTCTATGCAAATCCAGTACTCCTCTCTCTCTCTCTCTCTCTTCTCTCTCACGGCTCCGGTGTATTTTTCAACAAGCTCCGCCAGCGGCAAACGTGCAAGTCTTTGATTAATTCCGTATGTACTCTTTCCCTTCCTTTGGCATCTCATGATTTAATTAGTAGTACAAGTATATATACACGGCTTTTGATATTGAGTCGCGAAGATTAGGTTCCGATCGATGGCATGTATACCGTGAGGGTTTCGATTCTCTCTTTTCAGCATCGCGTGTTCGCCCATTAAATTTTTGATAAATCTCGCCGAACGCGGTATTAGGAAAGCGCGTTAGCTGCGACACAGTGTGCCAGCTTGAATGAGTAATGCCGCTGGAATATTCAGGTGTTCTCTCTCTCTCTCTCCGCGGCGGCAGCGTTGCAATTAGAGCGAAAGACTCTCTCTCTCGCGCGCGCGCGCGTCCCGACACAGCTGCAGCAGCAGCACTGGCAAAAAATCACTCGATCGATGAAGGAATTTGAATATTGTGTTGATACAAGAGCTGTGCACTGCTGCATGCAGCAGAGCTTCGAGTTTCACGCTTCGCATTATTTGAGCTGCTGCTCGCGCTCGCTCTCGACGAGAGTAGAGTAGAGAGAGAGAGAGAGAGAGAGAGAGAAAAAGAGAGGAAGGATATTCGGAGAGAGAGAGAGAGAGAGAGAGAGAGAGAGCAAGTTGCTGGCGCCAATCACCCGAGCCTTTTTATTCCCCCCCGCCCTTTCTCACCCCTCTCTAGCTTTCTCTCTCTCTCTTTTTTTACAACTTTTTACTCTCGCGAAGCTTCGGTTCTTCTTCTTCTTCTTTGCCCGGGACCGCCCCTTCTTGTTCCGCGTTTTCGCTGCCGCCGCCGCCGCCGCCGCCGGCCTGGGGTCTTAAGCCCTTACCTTCGTTTATCTCTTTCAGCCATAATCTTTCTATTTTTCTCGCACTTCGCAGCGGTATAAGATGCCGTACGCTCGCGCGCGCGCGAAGGAGCAAACTTTTCCAATTTCTCCTACACCCCCTAGAGCCGATTCGAGAGCCGGTATTCGCACAACTCGTCCCAGAGAGAGAGAGAAAGGTGATAATTTCGAAAGGACCAAACGAATAAACAGTAATAAATTATACGATCCGGCTAACGGCACACACATAATCGAAGCGGCCGCGTGAATTCCGGATCTTCCGGGAAGAGAGAGAGGGTCGTCGCCGCAAAAGCCGCATCGGTGGCTTTCATCTAGCTTCCAGCGTACCAAGAAACAGCGAATCCATCGGTTCGGATGATATATAATTCAAGTAGCCGAAATTCGCATTCCAATGTTATTAACGACCGAACGCTCCGCCGGAATTTCCAGCCGGTAGCAGTAAGAGAGAGAGAGAGGGGGGTGGAAGCGAGAGAGAGACCTTATATGACAATGACGAATCGCTGCTCGCGGCCAACAAGCGGATTAAGCCTCTCGAGAGACTGGCTGCTGCTGCTGCTGCTGCTGCTGCTATACGCGAGCGTATAACAAAGCTCTTATAGCGCGCTAGCGGCTTTGTTATTGTGATGCCGTGAGCGGTGCAAGAAAAAGACTCTCTCCTGGATAACGTCGTCGTGTATATATATATATATATATATATATATATATATATATATATATAGCTATACAGGAGTACCGGTAAAATGCAGTTTCGAGAGAGCAGAGCAGAGCTGAGAGAGAGGACTATTATGGCTTTTTGCTCCCCTTCCCTCCTCCGGTAATATCGCTTTTTCTTAATATCGTCGATTACGACGTAGACTTCCATTTTCTCTCTCTACACGCGGTGATAAGATAAGCGCCGCACCCCTCTGAACGTCACCGCATCAGCTGCGGAATATCGACTATTGACCAACTTCTTTTGGCCCTCTCTCTCTCTCTCTCTCTCTCTTTCGCGAGCTTTTACTCTTTGACTCGTGAGTTCGCTCGCGGCGTAAAAACACTACCGCGCCGATACGCCAGCCTGGAGAGAACAAATTCAATTCTGTGAGAGAAAGAGAGAAAGATATCTTAATTAAAATCGAGATATCTGAAATTATTCGCCTGTATACGTGTATTTGCTCTCGATTTTGTTATTTCGCAGCTGCTATTACTACTGCCAGTGGCTCTCTATAATTCAAGCGCGCTTACATTTAAAAGCAACAGAGCTAGTAGTACAACAGAGCAGCTGTGTGAGAGAGAGAGAATATCGTTAGTTCTCTCTAAAAGCCTGTAATTTGCGCAAATAATTCTCGGAAGATTAAACGAATGGGCTCATTATGCGCGCGGAATATAAAAGAGGAGTGAAAAAATCCCGGCCGGCGTGTCTCTCTCTCTCTCGTCCAACAAAGCACTGCTATATAGCAGCGCAGGAACACGACGACCCATAGTACAACGCGTTTATTAAGGATCCATTAGACATTTTGATCCGGTGGCATACGGCTGCTATCAATCTCTGGGTGTTGAATTTTACAAAACGTCGCGTGTGTCGCGTCGTTAGTCTACTGCCGTTCTGTACACCGGGTCTGCGCACGAGAGACTCTCGTTACGACGGGTATATATACGGGGGGGAAGAGAGCGAAGCGATTTTATCGTATACTCTCCCTCTCTCTCTTTCGGTCGAATCGGAGAAGCCAAAAACTCCTTCTTCGACGCGATACAGGCTATATATACGCGGAGCGATAGCCGATCATTTTCAACCTCTCGGCCCCGAAACGTCAGCGTCGAATAGAGTCGCGCGTTGGCGAGACGAGGGGAGAGAGAGAGAGAGAGAGAGAGAGAGAGCGAGCTTTTTTTCGCTCTCAGTGCGACCGACGGCTGTGTGAATTTTACAAATGTACTCCCTCGTAGAGAGCTGCCTCGGCAGATTGCTGCGTTGCACGTTTCTTTCGCTCTTACTATACTCTGCTGAGTTAGCTTCTGCGCGCTTGCGCCGTTCTCTCATCCGGTGACGATTTGCGCTGTGTGTATATATATCTTATGCGTTTGGAGACACCGCAGAGTGAATATATCATATGCGTGCACGATGTGTTGAAGAAAAAAAAAAAAAAACGATGAAGAAGAAGAAGCAAACGCTTCTCGATATTCAAGGCACGAGGAAAGGAGGTATAGCCGGCCGTGAATAGCGCAGGATATGGAAGCCAGAGAGAGAAGAGCTGTCAGGGGCAAACGTTCGGTCAATTATAAGTTGCTTCAGAACGTGCCATGACTACCGAGGACTTCTTCTTCTTCTTCTTCTTCTGTGCGAGCTTTTTCCGCGCTTTGGATTTACGTGCGCTCGTGAGCGCACGGATGAAAAGCGCTGAAACAACGATTGTTCGGGTTAAGGCGTGAGGATAGGATTTGAGTGGTTTGCGTAGGTTCTGTTATTTTGTTGCTTTTATTCTAACAATTGTGGTCGATCGAGTTCACAAGTTTGGCTGCTCGAGTCGAGTCCTGACAACGGAGTGCCGAGTCCCAAGCTTCCAACGCAAGGCTGAGGCGCATTTCTCTTTAAGCGCCCTCTACTGGGCCCGCCCCCGCTTCTGGGGGTAGGGCCGGGCCTCACCCTCTCTTTCTCGTCCCTTTCCGCTCTCGGGGCTCTCGTCACCTAGTCGCCTGACCAGCCTCGAGTGGATGCGTCCACCCACTCGAGCTGAATTTTGACCTGCGCCTTTATGAGCGGAGCTCCCTGTCGAGATCACATGGCAGCCTAGAGGAGGCTACGCCTCCCCTAGCTGTATGGCGTGGCGGCCACGGTGGCTACACCACACCGTGCCGTAAAGGTGACGTGAGCCCGCGGAAGGTCGCGAACCTTACCTCCGCCTGCACACCGGACTCGCGGGACTTCCGCACTGTGCCGCCCGAACTCTGTTCGAGTTACAATTATGTACTTACACCTATTTGATTTATACTTACATATATATATATATATAATAGTACATACAATCGATATTCGCGCTCGGTATAATAAGTCTTCTATTTACTAACGCGTACAATGGTGATTCCGCATACTCACGCACACACACTCGTACATGTACAATATCCCGCGTGCACTCAACATTCGCGCTCGGTTTCGTACCTCTCATCCTTCGCTCTCTCACTCATGGAAGCACAGCTGTTGTTTTTGGCCTGATTGCCGTACACTAATCCCTACCCATTAAGTAATAAAGGGCGACGCGACAAACTACGTCCCTCGATCCGCCGGGTTTTTCTAATCATTATGCGGGAACATTTATTGCGGCGTACTTATTTCTTCCCGACTAAAAATGACTGGTTCTACCTGCGCTCTACGATCGGCGCGTCGAACCAAACGGAGCGGATTGGCGCTGTCCTGCCCATCCGTTAATAACCCAGACCAGCTTCCTAGCTTCGCCGACACGAAAAGACCGCCGCAGTTTTATAAATGATACCTCTCCGGCGTCGCGGCGCTCTCACGTAGCGTATTTCTCGACTAGCTATGGATTTTTTGTTGTTCTCTTTTGTCTTATAATTTCGACGGTATGCTTGCCGACAATTCTTTTCTATGCACCTCTAATCTCCGCGCGCTTAGTCTCTACTGTCCCTAACAACGATATTCAAGAGAGCTGCACTGCACTGCGTAGCGCACTGGAAAATTCCAGGGTATATAGAGTGTATTAATAATAATCGAGCTCTCGGGCTGTTTGTTATAGAATATTATTATCCAGCGGCAGAGCAGCGGAATCGATCGTATCGCATCGCCGCTGCGACGGATAAAATCGTCCGTTCAAACGGCTGCGTTATATATATATACACAGAGATATTTCGAGCGCAATAACGCCCCACTCTAGAGAGAGAGAGAGAGAGAGAGAGCGGGACAGTACACGACCCCCGCTGACCAATTCCGCGAGTCGCATGATTCGTTCTCTCTCTCTCTCTCTCTCTCTCACTCTCGGGCGCTTATACAAAAGCCAGTGGCGCTGCTGCATATAATTTTCCAAAGAGTTATGGGCGAGTTGCACCCTCCGGCGTTCTTTCTCTCTCTCTCTCTCTCTCGTTGGAGCTATCTACCCCTCGTTTTCTCTCTCTCTCTCTCTTCCAGCTGACTCTATCCGACGGCCGATGATGCGACGCAGTTTCGGTACGGTGCGCGCGTGCGGATCCGTTAATCTATTCCTCGTTTGCGACTCTTATCTTCCTTACGCAGCGAGGGTATAGCTACAATGGTAATTACTCGAGAATTATCCGCGTACGGGCTTAATGAGCCGAGCAATTAAGGGAAGCTTGAAAATTCAGCCTAATAACGAGACCGCTTATATACCAGTGCGAGAGCGATATTGAATATATAATAATTCCGACGTCTATATTTTCACGCGCAGTTATATCCCGACGCATTATTATTATTATTATTATTATTTTTAATCTTCTGAACTCATTTTCAGAGCTCTGGCGGATAAAGAAATCGATGTGAATGCGATTCCGAGTTTCGCGGAAGTCGGAGAAAAGCTCGCGCGCGCGCAGCTCCAGGCCAAAAAGGATTCTTCATTTTTCTCGGCACGGGCCCTCTTGTGTGCTCTCTCTCTCTCTCTCTCTCTCTCGCGCGCGCTCGGGTGGGCTTTTCAGCCTCCGTTCTCGCGGTTATCTTTCCTTCCTCTATTTTTCGCTCTCTAAACCCCTTGCGACGACGCCCAAAATGTAAGCGTGCATATCGCGGCTCCCGTTTCTCTATCTCTCTCTCCGTAGGAGCGTATATATATACCGCGCGTATAAGAGGACGGACCCTCGAGAGACTTCCTTTCGATTCAGCCAATTTTTGAGACACGTCGCCCGACGTTCGCGTTACAGGAGAGAAGGTAAAACGAAAGGGCCAGGAATAGAAGGAAAAAAGAAAGAAAGAATTAATCACGCGAAGCAACTTTGACTGCAGAGAGGAGAGTAAGAGAGAGAAAGGTGAGATGAGAGCTAGAGCAGCCGACAACTTCTTTTAGTACACGTCGCGCGCAATGTACTACGCTTTTGATGAGCTAAGGGAGTTAAAGTTACACTCGGGGAGTAAAGTTACTGCCAGTACGGCCGGCGTACACCACTGGAGAGTAAGAGAGAGAGAGAGAGAGAGAGCAGCTGCTTAAATGAATAATGCAATTGCTAATTCCTTAATATTGTTTTGTAATGCGCGCTGCAGCTTGAATTTAGATCGTCTCTTGAATTTAGCTTCGTTATTTTTCCGCTTATGACGTATACCACGCAGCAATTGTACTATTCTCTCGCGGGCGGACGACGTGTATTATATATAAATGAACCGAGAGCCAGATTGGGAAAGCTCGAGTCTTGAGCTTAAAGTTTCAAGCGGAAATTTCGTTATATAAATCCCCTTATAGGTGCCGCTATACGAAACGGCCTATCCCGTAATAATCCGCACTCGAAAACTGTCGAGTGCTGATCGCGCTAGCTGCTCAGCTCTCAGAGCTGCAGCTTGAAAACTGTTTAACTTCGCCCCCCCTAAACTCGACCATCGGACAGGACTCTTGCGCTCTCGTGTTGAGCCGAGGCCATACATAATTCCCTTTCTCTCGATTGCCTTCTCTATACTCTGTTGGGACCTCGAGTAGGCTAACCAAGTTTTTCAATTAAAATACCAGTTTTGCCCTGTGCGTTCGATTTTGCTTCTATACTGCACTATATATACGCTCGCTTTTTAATTCCATTGAAAAATATCACTGAGCACAGCTTCGTAATAATAAAATTTTCCCTCTGTTACGACCCCCTCCTCACACAATGACTTTCTCTCTCTCTCTCTCTCTCTCTCTCTCTCTCTTCTCAGCTCTCCGGGAATATATACGGCGTGTATTTTAAATTTAAGCATTCATCCATTTGCATATATCTTTGTCACTCTTTGTTCGCGCTCCTTTTCCTACTTTTAATTTAAGGTTCTCTACTTCCAGAAGCTTTCAGCTTCCTTTTCTCCTCGTGCTACTGCTCGCACAAAAAAGATTTGCTTCCCTTATTAATCAAGCCGTTATATATTTTCCTTTTTTTTTTCTTCGCTTCTTTCACTCTCCATACGCACTATACTCTTTCGTGTACAATATATAAGCTTTTGTTTTTTTTTCTTCTTCAAATTCATACACGCTCTCTCTTTACGTCGAATTTCTCTCCTCTCCACTTCGCGCTATATCTGCGGCTGCAGCTCTCTCTTTTTCTCTCTGTATCTCCGGCCACAAGCGCAATTACCCACATGAACCCCCTGAAGCGAAGAATTTGCTCGCCGCACGAGAATAAGTAGTAGTAGTAGTAGTAGTAGTGGCTGGTGGCGCCGGCAGTAGTAGTAGTAGATCAATAAGCCTTTTTCCTGTGCTCTTTTTATATTGGATCCCGCCGGCACTACTATATACACTCCATGTATACACTATATATACAGCTGCTTTAGCGCGCGATATATAATCTTTTCCCTCTCTCTTGAAATAACTTCATATAATATAACGCTAGCTCGTAATACATATAATATTAGACGTCGAACTTGACAACAAAAACGAAAGCCTCATTTTTCAACGCGATTAATCTCTCTCTCTTTCTCGCTTTGGTTGTTAATCGAATACCCACTTATTTTCAGAGAGCTTGCAGGCGTCGCGTTATAGCGAAAAGCTAAGAATTGCATGTCTAGTCGCTCTGAGCTTGTGTTACTTCTATATATATACTCTTCGTGGCGGCGGCGGCGGCGGCAGAATGGTTGGCCGCAGCCTAGGCTGTGTGTGTGTGTGTGTGTGGTTTTATCAAGATGGCTGTTATCGGTTAGCGCATTGGACCGGCGCGCCGCGCGCGCATTTTCAAGCCTCAAATGGCAACCAGCAGCAGCAGTAGAACAGGAAGAAAGAAAGCCGTGCCGAAACGACGAGAGCGACGTTTTAGATCGTATATGCGCCATGGCTGCTCTTATTCACCGCCTTTTTCGGAGGATATAAGGTATACGTATATAGCTGCGCAATGAGGAAGCATTGAAGTTTCAAAGGAATTTTTAATGATAATAATATTTTAGCTCTTTCTTCAGCATAAAAGCTCGCGTAAGTTTTGAACGTACGCTAAGAATTCCAATTTTTTGTTAAACGGTTATCGCTTACTTTATCTCTGTTTAATATTCATCTTTTAATATTATGGTACTCCTATATTATTCTGCTTTTTTACTTTTCTTCCGCGCGCGCGCGCGCGCGCCGAGCTCTCCTTTACCAGTTCTCGACTCTTTCTCTCTACTGAGGCTCTCCTCTTCCTCCTCTTCCTTCGTCCGTGTCTTTTTATCGCGGCTGGTATTACGCCTCTCGAAACGTTTCAAGGAGATGAAGTCTTTCTTAAGTTCCTGCAGTAATTGTAAGAGAGAACCGGCCACAAGCAGCCGGTGGTTAAGATCCTAAGATTTCGAGCTCTTACGGCTGAGAAAGAGAAGGAGACACGTTTAAGAGGGAGATAGAGAGAGAGAGAGAGAGCTTGCGGCCTCGTAAAGTTTTATTGTATTTATTATATTTTTGTCGATCGATCGGTCGGTCAGATAGCGCGGGAGCTGTAGTTAATTGTCCTTGCAGGAGATGTGGGACTATTATTGGAGACACCTGATAAGGTTTTTCGAGTGTGTATATATATAAAGATCGTTCCGACCGGAGTAATTGAATGTCTCAAAGAAAGTTCAGCTTTTAACAATGCGAGTATTTTGAAGTATTTTCGAAGCAGTGGCAATCTATTATCGGATGCCTGATTTTCTCGTTTGTGCTTTTATAAATTAAATTCTGAAAATAGCGTTTGCCAGGAATTCACGTTAATTATATACGAATAAATTTTGGAAGTCTGGAAAAGCTATTTTCGAAAGGCCAATTAGATGTCTAAAAGGTTCAAACGGTAAATAATACTCGATGAAGAGAGAGAGAGAGAGAGAGAGAGAGAGAAAGAGAGAGATGTCAGCTCAGCGATGCGCAAGAAAACGAGTAGTATGATAGAGGCATCGCACGCACGCTAATGAAGTTTAGATTCTCTCTCAGTATGTCACACAAGAGAGTAGGTATAAGTAAACAGTTGACTGAACTGAATCAGATGCATCGTTGTGGGCTTGGCGAGCTACTCCCCTCTCGGGTGAATCCGAGCATAGTCTGCTGGAGTGTCGGGCACGCAAGTAAGCATAAGGCGCTCGAAAAGTCCTCTAATGGCTGAGTTACTGCATAGCCTATATATAGCGAGCGGCTTCAGATGCGCACAAATTACGACGACGACGAGGAGGAGGAGGATGAGAAGCATCAAAGGCATTCGAGTCTGTCTCCCTCTGTAGTACTGCTTCCGGGGGTAGAATTTTCTCGTTAGATCCGGCAGGAGAAATTCGCAAATTTTCTTTGAATACCTCGCTCATTCATCCTCTTGACTCTCTATACACCAGCAGTTGTGAAAAAAGTATTAGTTTCCTCGGTAATTATACGAACGCGTAATATCCGATAGCCGCATGCTCAGAAAGCTTCGTGGAAAGAAACGCTCAAAGAGAGAACCACGCGCGGCGCGCATCTTCCCTTGAGAAAAAAAAGGGGCAGAGGAGAAGAAAGAAGCAAAACAATCCCCTTGACCCACATAGCTTGCCGGTCTCTTGCATTCGCCACTTTTTTCATTTAAGACCCTTTTCCTATCCCACCCACGCACACATACGCGCCTCGACTATAATATATATATGTGTACATGTACACGAGAAGCAGCAGCAGCAGCAGCAGCAGCAGCAGCTTTGCTCAACGCCAGCTAGCTCGCGCGCGCAGGTATACATTAAGAAGAGAAGACCTTTGAAATCCAGGCGTACAATGAACGCAGCGGAGCCAGCCTCGCTCATCTTTCAGCTCTGTAAAGCAGCAGCCGCGTACATCGGAGGACAAGGCCAGAATACAGCAGCAGCAGCAGCAGCAGGGCAAAAGCGAGCTGCGAGCTCTGCGCGAGAGAGAGAGAGAGAGAGAGAGAGAGAGAGAAGAAGCCGCTGGCTTGACGCCAAAAATGCGCTCGCGGACCACCGCGTGCGAAAACTTAACGAGTAGGTTAAGAAAATAACGTTACGTGTGCGAGAGGTAACGCGAGGGACGAAAACAGTAATTTCTGCATTCCCTCTCTCGACCTTACTACTACTGTTTTATATTCCCCTGGTTGTAGCTCAGGACAACATTGCTTTTCGATTCTCCCAAGCATAACCGAATTAGAAATTGAATGTACTTTACCTACAAGCTGATGCGCTTGTGTGTACGTATGAAAATAAGGGGAATTATATATGGGAAGAAAAAAGAAGATAGAAGGAGAGAGAGAGAGAGAGAGAGAGAGCGCATGGCATATAAACTCGCCGTTGCAGCGCGCGCGCGCGCGCGAGTTTCAAAGCCAATTTACTTTTGGAAAGCGGCTGGCGGGGGGGCGGTGCGCGTTGCAAACTCTGATGGCTTTTCGAAGAAATCCTCTTAGACGGTAACGACTGCAAGTCGTGTGTGTGTGTGTGTGTGTGCTCGTGCTCGGCGATGCACTTTTCCGTGACTCGAGAGTATAATCTCTGCTATATACGTATGCGCGTACTTGGCCTCCGCTGCTGCCGCGCCAACATTTTCGCATATATGCAAATGCGAAGAGGGATTTCGTTTCGCGCTTGATTATTTGCGCGGAAAAGACTTCCGAGTCGTCCTAATCCATATACACTCTCTCTCTCTCTCTCTGACGTATGTGCGGCCTCTCCAGCTTATCACATACGCACCGCACGCTGCTGCCGTGCGATCGAAGGGAAGCGAGATTAATTGAATTTTTTTTTTCTCTCCCGTACCTATATGTATACGTATACGATGTAGCGCAGAATTAAATCAACGTTTATCGCGAGAGTAGCAACGCGCGAGCGATGTGATAAATTATGTAATTAATTAGCCGGGCAATTAAGTGCAATCAGATGCCCCAAGGAATTTAAAGAGGTGTAACTCGTCGAGAGCGTATACGGCTGCGTGTCTGCGGCCAATAAGATGCAGCCCGTTCTCTCTCACGCCTATACTACGTAGGTGTGTATATATATAGTGTGTGTGTGTAAGAGCCGCTTTTTCTCTCCCCTCGTAAAAATGTTTACAAATTCGTCGGTATTATATCACGCGTAGAAGTGTGTATAGGTCTCACTAGTCCGTATAATACAGAGAGAGAGAGAGAGAGAGAGAGCTGCCGAGTCATGACAAAGTTCAGGCAATCTCGCGTCCCCAAAAGTTTTTGAGGGGCCAGTTGAGGTGAAACACACACGTATAGGCGCGAGCGTAATATCCAGAGCCTCGACAGCATTTTGCGCTGGGAAAGTACACTTGGTGGGGTGGAGGCTTGTATAGCCGTATACACGTATAACGTATATATAGTCGCGCGCGAAACTGAGGCCGGGGTATGTGTAGGCAGGGCCTGCTTGCCGAGACGAACGAGCCGTTTTACGACGAGGGAAGGTAAAAAGAGGTAATCTGCCAGGGAAGGCTAAAAGGAAAATGAAAGGGGTCGCACGCTGGCCCGAGAGAGAGAGAGAGAACCTACCCCTGGTGCGCACGAGCTACGGGTTACTGCGGTTTTTATAACTAATTTTACGCTTTCGTGAACGGAAATGTGGACGCAGTAAAATGTGATTAAGAATACGTTAAGCCCCGAGCGCACCCACATAGCGAGTCGAGCCTCTCTCTCTCTCTCGACTAGATTAAAACACAGCGACGCTCACAAGCGAGAGAGAGAGAGATATAAGGATACGCGAGCGGGCATTGGAGAGAGAAAAAATTATACATATATAACTCGCGATCGTAATAAACGAATGGAGTAGTCGAATAAAATTGCCTTTTTACGACTCTATCCTCTCTCTCTCTCTCTCTCTCTCTCTCTCTCGTCCCTCTTACAGCTACGTGTCCACGCATAAAAATCCGTCCTCGCGACTGTTAAGGATCTCTCGAGCCGTTAAATGCTAAACATCATGTTAATAGAGCCGAGCGCTTTTACTGCGTCGCGTCTCGACGCTCCTCTATACTTCGTCGAGGAACTTGTTCGCACGGATGCTTGCTTCTTCGACAAACTCAGACCGCTTTTTTTCCTCTCGATGAATTTCCCTTGCGATATTATTTTCGAATATATACGCAGACCCGTGGAGTTTCATATCCGGTGAGCCCGGCGCGAGATTCAAAAATTTGAAAATCAAAATTTTTTTTTTTTTCATTACACATATGGAATGAAGAATACGAAGTTTTACACGTTTTGTAATTTACGGCGAAGCGCAGGACATTAGGATTTTGAGTACGTTAAATACGATCGCCGCAATGAATTAACCGCGTGTGCGGCGTTGTAAAATTTAACGAGTGCGCGCACATATATCCGCTTTATTAGCGGTAAAAGACCAGTCTATTTATTTTTTGATTAACGCTCGCTGCGCATTATATACATAAACGGGTAAAAAGCTGTCGCGTTACGGGCCATTAGTCGAATTAATTGGTTAATTTGATAAAATTTGAGCTCAGGATTCGACGCTATAGAACGTCCAAAAAGCAGATCAATAGGCAAAGGGCGTAAAGGCCAGTGGCATATCCCAGCGTATAGAATAGGAGAGAGAAAACGCTTTCCTATTCCCCATGTCTACGACGGCCTCGCGAGCGCTCGCGACAGTCGTTTGCAAAACCACAAAGTGACTCCATTTCACAGCTGATGTAGTTCATGAAAGTATAAGTGGACGCGCCTCGCTTTCGGCCAGAGAGAGAGAGAGGGAGACAAGTCCACAGCACTTGGACGGCGTCGAAGCTCGCACGTCCATTGTTTGTCGAGCTCCGTAAGCTGGGAGAGCAAAGCGGCTCACACGGTATACTGCTGCTGTGACTTGCGAACCCCCCTCCCCCTCTCTCTCTCTCTCTCTCTCTCTCTATAGCACCTATACACACGAGCTAACTTATGCAGTAGTAGTGGTCTCGCACGAGTCAGCCACGGCAAAACAGAAGCTGTGCGCGCAGAGAGAAAGTGAAGGGCCAATTCTACTTGCTTCTGCGCGCGCGCGCTATCGGAACAACAAAACTTGACAACTCCCCGAGCGTATGTGCAGTGCACCGCAGTGACGCGATAAAGCCCCGACTAACAAGAAGAAGAAGAAGAAGCAGCAGCAGCAGCGGAGAAAGATCTTCAAAGAGACAAAGGCACATGCACACAGGTAACACGCGCGACAAAAATAATTAAGCTAGTTAGCTATTTTCCCTCGTCGTCGCCGCATCTGGAGCGGCTAGCGAGAACAAGCTTTTGTACGGGCTATGCGCAGAGGAGAGAAGATTTGATTAGATGCAGTTTATTATTTAGGTGCAGCGGGTTATAAAGAAGCGTATAGCAGAGAGAGAGAGGGAAAAAGGGATTACCGCCTACTCGCTTCCGTATCTATACGCCGGCATCAGCAGCCGAGCGTTTAGTCCTCTCGCTGGCAGTGTGCGGAAAAAGGGACAAGTTGTGAGAGCTGCGCGCAGAGGTCGTATCAGCCAAGTCTCTCTCTCTCTCTCTCTGCTGTGTATCTCGTAAACCGGGCCGAGGGGATCCGGTGACCGTAAAATTATATTATGGCCGCTGCTATCCGTCGGTACCTAATACAATAACCGCCGGCCAAGCTCCATCGTGCAAGCTCGAATCTCTCCGTCCATGACTCTCTTTCAGCCGGCCAAGTGTTTATGTGTCTGTGCGGTGCAGCTTTTACACTATCTCTCTCTCTCTTGTCCTCGTCCTTGTCTCTCTCCACGTCGATCGATATTATACGCTCTTGTACACAAGCGTTGTGGAGAGAAGAGAAGAGAAATAAATCCTTCTTCGCTGAAAGTGTAACAAGAGTCTAATGCGATACGACGGCCTACGATATTTCTCAGCCGTCAAAACTGCAGGTGCGCAAAAGTATCGGTGGCGAAGAAGTTGGAGTCGTCGTCGTTGCCGCGTACGTCCGACAGTTTGCCGATGCTGAGAGAGAGAGAGGAAGGATCGGGATGATGGATGCGCGAAGCTCTCTTCGTCGCTCGAGCGCTTTGTCAGCTGGCTACGAATAAATTGAACGATGATCGACGAGTGGACCGCTATGCTGTATAATATCTACATAGGGGCAGCAGCTCTTTCGAAACGAAATAACCAGCTATAACACCGGCGAATATTCCAAGAGCGATAACTCGATTAGCCGAGTAATTCGTAAGCCGCACCGTCCTCCCAACTGTGCCATTGTGTATAAAACGCTCTTGCCATGAGAAGCACGTACGATACGAGAGAGAGAGAGAGAGAGAGAGAGGGAGGAAAGATCGAGTACGAGTAGTACAGAGCGAGCGAGCGGCTGCGGGTAAAGAGAGATGATAAGGAAAAGTACATTTCCGCCGTTAAGCCGCATCGCGGAAAAATGATGCTCGAACGCGATCAAAGAGAGATTCCTTTCCTTTGAAATCTCCTCACGTGTACGATGCTTCTGTGTTTTATATATAGTATGCGTATGGAAAATCTGAGTTAAGCTCGATCGTCGCGGGAAATAAGCTTATACTGAATAATATCTGATTTCTCGCGCACCAGCGTAAACATTGTAATTCAGCAAAGGCGAGAGAGTCACGACGAGCAGTCAAAAGTAAAAAGCTGCACGGGCCATTTATTCTCCCGACGTTTGTTCGACCGCTTTGACTAACGAACCGAGAGCGAGAGAGAGAGAGAGAGGCAAGGGGGGGAGACTTTGGCTCCGAGCGTTCCGGGGAGCAACTACACTGCGAATTACCATATTCTTTGCCAGCCCTCCTTCTCTCCTTCTCGGTCTTTATACGCCAGGCTCGTGAAATTTCCTTCTCGCCTATCTTGTATACTTATACTACGTTATATACCTGTGAGCGCAGCGTGGAACTTTAGCGGCTCTTTTCGATAAACAAGGCTGTTTCAATTACGTGAACAAAGACGCGACGCGACACTGCAGCCAGTGCTGGAGTTATTTTATATTTGTGTGAGAATCGATTTCCGACCCCCCTCGTGTGCCCAGCACCGCTTTGCACGTGTTTAGAGGCGGGAGAGAGAGAGAGAAATAATATGCGCGCACGTGCGCTCACCCCTCGCCATCACCGCCAAGTAGGTACGAAAATTCTGAATGTTATTTTCCGAGCTATTAAATTTACGAGAGAGAGAGAGAGAGAGGAGGACGACTTTCGATTTGGCCGCGCTCGAATAATAAATTCCGTTTTCTTTCTAACCCTTATATATACACCTGGCCATAACGTTTCTCTCTTTACTCGCGGGACTATTATGCCAGTTTTTCGAGACCGATATGAAACTGCATACAGCAATGTGTTTCGCATCCGACTGGATATTTTTCTCGCATCAACGTGTTCATTCTTTAAGCGTATGTTTTTACGCTCGTACAATCCAAGCGCACAGATTCGCGCAGCGGGTGAAGGGAAGTTTCAGCTCTCTCTCGGATGTGGAGCACTAGGTGGAAAATTGAAATTTCGTGCATAAATTTAGCATAAAAGGTCGCCCGAGAGTAGCAAGCGCTTGTGTGTACGCTGTATACATCGTCTCCATCGACCCGTTATGATTCTGCAATTATTTTATCGTCAATCTGCAAACTTGTTGGCGCGCGTGTAAAAAATTATTAAAAACTGCACTAGCAGGGGACTATCGATCGTAGAACTGAAAGAGAGCGTACGGGACAGCTTGTGTAAATCACGGGAACGGGAGAGATTTTTCTTATATAGCCGCGCGATCCTTCAGTCCCCCTCCACACGTACCCAGGAACAAATTTAATCAGCCTCTCTCTCTCGCGATGGAAACTATGATCGAATACGGAATATATATTTTCGCCTCAGTCATTTCTCCCGACGAAATGAAGCGATTTTAAAACTTTTGCGCTCGCTCGCTCGGAGTAAGAGAGAGAGAGAAAGCGCTGTAATTTTTGCGCCGAACACATCCACTTTTCGCGAGAGAGCGTATACTTTACGGCTATATAGGGGCTTGTGCTCTGAAGCCCCCTAAAGCACGCGAACTCGCTCTCTCTCTCTCTCTTGCGCGCAGCGCAGCTCTGCTTTTTTTCCCTTCCGGAAAGGGCCGAATGGAGCACAAGCTGCAAAAGAGCCGGAGAAAGAGCGGCATAAATTAATGAGAGCGTAATTAGCAAAGTGTAGAGTCAGGGGGGGGGGGGAGAATTTTTCTTCTTTTTTTTTTTTGGCCTCATAGCACTACTACTGCAGTAGAGCGAGCTTCAACTATTAATTCTAATTGTGCAGTTAACACAGAGAGACATGCAGGAACGTATAGCCGCAGCTGGACGTAAAATTTGACAACTCGATTACTCGGTGGTGCAGGCCATGGAGGTATAATAAAAAAGGATCTTATACATAATGCGTGTATAATATATAACGCGCTGACGAGAGACAGAGTGTAGAGGGATTCGCTCTACGCGCACACTGGGTTGCATTATTCAGCCGACGTGCGACTTAATCGTGATTGACGCTTACATGCGCGCGCCTCTACGGTAGGATTCGCACCTCACTCGCTGAATAATATCAAGCTGGCACAGCAGCTTCTTCGCTCATTAACTTTATAGCGTTGACGTTTCCTCCTTCTCGCTTTCGCGTAAGTTTCCCTATATAGATAAAAAGTGAGCAAGCTGTGTCGTGGCAAACAGTCCCGTTAATTTCTGGCATAACAATGAGTCGCTCGGAGGATTTCACGGAGAGAGAGAGAGAGAGAGAGAGGAGCGTTACGAAACCAAAGTACACTGCAACTTTACGGGAGTTTATTCATCCGGCTATATTCGCGCACGTCTGTTCTTCGTCTCTTTCTCTCTCACTACTCGCTCACTACTTCTTGCCCACGTTTCCCTTGGCGCCAGGAAGTGCTCGTCGCGCGCGTGTGTAACTTGGAAGCTGCTATGCTACTGCTGCTGTGCTGCAAAGCAACGTGAGAGAGAGACTTTCAAAAAATACACACAAGACTAGGTTAGTTAAACGTTTGCTTATTATCCTATCCTGCGCGCCAGCTCCTTCCTGAAAATTAAATTGTATTTTACCGGCTTTTAATACACTTAGCTCCTCTCGCGTGAGCACACATTACTATACTTGTTAATGAACGCGTTAGACGAGCGGCTCCTCTCGAATTAGTTATATATTATTCTTGATAATAATCATCGCTCCCGAGCACCTCTCTCACACACAGACGAGCAACTGTAAAGTAAACTCGTTCGCTTGATTAAAGTCGGAAATTCGTCACAACTTAATCAATTATACATACACTCGCTATATACAGCTATATAGGTATACCGGGACGAGATTATTAGCTAAGTAACTGCAAATTTTATATATAATATCCATATAGATCTATAGACACGCAAAGGATACAATAATAAAGAATCGAGTACACGCTTGAGCGGTCGCTTGAGCAATAAGCATTCTCTGTATCACAGGACACAAAAGGCCCTCTCTCAATGGGACAGTCGATAAAAGTCCCGCGGTAAGCGGCTTTTTACCCCCGTGACATTGTTAAGGGAAAGCTTTTGAAAAGAGAGAGAGAGAGAGAGAGAGAGAGAGAGAGATCGTTTGATAAATGTCCGCTCAGCTGATTGTACTCGCTCTCTCTCTCTCTCGTTGAATCGAAGAAAGCATTAGATATATATATAGCTCATCGTGTGCTGTTTACCACCGCAGCTTTTGCTCCTCTTTTTTATTATATAATTGCAGTGAGCATACACGAATTTTCGAATAACACACACGCGAAGTAAAGGGCAGAGCTTTTTCCAACTCGTTGAGCCGAGCTGTGTACGCATTCTTTCACGCTTTGTTAGCCGTATAACCCGGCGTTATATGAAATTTAAATGCGAAGCGGCTCTCTCTCTCTCTCTCTGCAGCTTTTTTTTTCCCACCACCATCCACGCATATATATACACACAAGTGAAAGATCGATGGGATTTCGACGCGTGAGCGAGCGAATGTTTTTCGGATGTAGAAATTGAGCCTTGGGGCTGTTTTTTGGGGCTGCATATTCGTTTATAAAGATATCGGACGCAGGTGCAATCCGCGACGTATACTCCGATACCTACGTATAGTGCAGTAGTAGGTGTATATATATATATGCGGAACGGATAGTTCAGGCTCAATCGCGGGGCGCGGATTGAATCGGTAATTACCCTATAATTTGGCTTATCCCGTTCTTGGGCTGTTTCCGGCTCTTTGCCGTCTGCTGCGGTATTATGCAACCCAGGGAGAGAGAGAGAGAGAGAGAGAGAGCGAGAGCGAGTACAGAAACCGTGTGCAGCTGCAGCAGGAAGCTAAGTGGTCACTTAGCGGATAGAACCGTGCTAATGTCTCGGCAATTTCCAAGCTCGTTGCCGCGTTCAGCCGACTGTCTTATCGAGTGCCTTATACTTATCGAAATACTTTTCGCCGACTAATTTCTCTCCTCCACGTGTGTGTGTATACGTGCAGGAGTAAAGAGAAAGGGAGTAGAAAAAATTTTTTGCGCAATTTTCCGCGGTATATACACGTTTGCGGCGGTGGCGGCGAATGGCCCGGAAGTAGGATTTATGCGCGGGAGACGGAAAAGAAATAGATTTTCTGCCTAACGAGACGGAAAGCAGCAACAAATACCGAAGGCAGCTGGAATCTCGCCAAGCTGCGCACATGATAAAACATGTCGTGTGTGTGTATGCGCTCTGCACCTATATACACACACGCGTCGCTCGTTTTCCCTACATTTTCATCATACGTTTTACGTTGTGAATCGGCTGAAAGTTGACGGTGCGGCTTGCAGGTTGTTTCGAGGTCAACATCGATAATAAGCCTAATGAGCTCGATAATATCGACTGGCTCTCATTATTAATGACGCCGCTGAAATTCGAGCGCAAGCTTTCCCAAACGAGCTTACAGAAAGCTCTCCTGCACGAGCTTGTCTACGACGACGAAGGCGACGGCTTTAAGACTTTTATTAAGCACATCAAACTTGTCTCGTCGTGTGTACAGTGGCTTAAAGAAAATTAATATAATACATCGGCTATAAGGACGCCAATATGTCAACAGCGTATAACGAACATACAAAACTCGCTAATTTCTCGAAAATGAGCTCTCCATTACTCGTAATTAAAAGCTCATTATCGGATGCGTTTCTCAAGCACGTATTATTACGCTGGATTTCGCCGAGGAGGCACGTAATTATTTCGAGAATCGTATACACACAGAAAGAGAGAGTATACTCGTGCTGACGCTGCAGCGGAAAATGCGGTGGCAATTCGTTAGAAACTGCAAAAACTTTCGGCCCGTGTGCTAAGAGTACACCGTGAGGTAGAGAAGAGAGAGAGAGAGTCATGCAAGAGCTACTACCGCTATTATACACTCGCACGCGCTTGCCTGGACCACGGGAAGATACGTTTCGAGATTGCGAGCATTCTTCTTCCCTCTTTTTCCTCTTCTACACACACACACACACTACCCGCAGAGAGTAGAGAAGACAGCCAGCCGCATCACGAGAGAGAAAGACCGAGCGAGCGAGAGCAGCTGTCCAAACCGAAACAGAATCGCTTTCTTCAGCGAAATTCGTTCTACACGAGAGGTACAAACAAAAATTCGTTTAATCGGCAGCTTTGACGCGCTGTTGCAGTGTATAGCTATACGTGTTATATATACAACACATATAAACGCGATTCGAAGCTTTTGTGCGCAAACCGCGAGGTTGTTTGCAGTGTCGCTCAATCTTCCTTTAGCAAGCGCATGCATACACAGCACTCGAAGCGCGTGTGTATTTGTATTCGCGTACGGTTTCTCTACTTCCTTCTTCTTGGGAGAGCTTCTCTATAGTAGTGGAACGCCGGTGTGACGTTATTCCACCTGGTCGGATCCAACGATTTCCCGCGGCGTGCTATAACCGAAGGACCATCCAAGCGTGCGAACCCGAGGAGGTTATACAGGCAATGGCGTCTCTTTTGCTAATATACACATATACACACACACGAGGTTGTCGAGGTGCGAGAAGTGGATGAGAAGAAAAAAAATCGCAAAGAGCGAGTAAAATACACAGGTTAGCCAGAAGGAGGGGGAGAGACATTGATAGGCCAAAGTGCTATCAAAGTGCAAAGTTACCCCCGTTGCGCTCTGTGCTCGGGTTAACTCGCCTAGTCGACCATAAGCACCAGCCATATTCTCCCTCCGGCGCGACCCTCTCTCTCTCTCTCTCTTTCGTATACCACTCCTACGGCCAAGGGTTAAGTGGCTACTTCTTCGTAGCAGCTACAGCGCACTTCTCCAAGCTCGATGGTTCTTCTGCCCTCGTGTCGGCGGAGAAAAAGTATTGTTCTAGCCCGGAATAGCTAACCCCCCCCCCCCTCTCTTGCTTGCGACAAGGCTAAACTATCGCGTAACTACTACTATACTCTCTTTCTTTTCTGTTTTTTTTTTCTCGACTCCCGAACTCCAGTGCGTTATTATAATCGTGTTCTCATACCCCTAGTCTAATAAGTACACAGAGCTGACCTGTAGCGAGAGCTTCTCGAATGTCTTTTGCAGGATCGCAACGCGCTTCGTTTAAAGTAGTATAGCGAGTGTCGTGTTCCGCGAGTGCTTTGAGCCGCTGAGAAGCTATCACAACAGAGACCTGCAGCAGCAGCCATGTCAAACGCATAACGACTAGTTTCTACGCTGACGGGCGATTCTGAGCGGCTCTCTTCTTTTCACACGCGCGCTTTATTTCGAAACTTGCTCTTTGGGTATATACACACACAAAGCTATTATACAAAAGCTGCATAAAAAGCTGGACGACGAGTCGTACTTTATCGTCGGGTGAAATTAATAAAGATCCAAGAGAGAGATAGGAGGGCTATAGGGCTCCCCCGAGAAATCATCAGGGGGGACGTTTCGAAACGTCGTGTAGTAGTATCCCCTTCCCTTCCTGATTAGTGGAGTAGTGGAGTAATTGAAAAAAACGACTCACCTGACTGGTACGAGAGGACGGCTATGATCGAGCAAATGGTGCTCAACCATCTTCCTCGACTCTCCTTCATCTTGTTCCGATTTCTTTCTTCTCTGCAGTCTACGAGTAGTGCAACGACGCGCGTGTGTGGTCTGCAAGTCCTTCAGTTAGAGCTTCTATGCTGGGACTTCACGACGTTGATACTGCACCGACACATTGTATACACTCACACAGATATATATATATACTATACACACGCACTATAAATCGCACAGAAATATAAGATGCACTGTTCGACTGTTCCACTATTGTCGAAGTAGTACGAAGCTGGTTTGGTCAGACTGATGATTACTTTGCAAGCTCGAGTCTCACATTTTAAACGTTAGCCAAGGATGATTGACCAAACTGTTCTGCTCTTTGCTTTAGCTCTCTCGTATATGTGTATAATATAGAGCTGACGATATACACCTTTACTCGCTGATGTCCAGCCGGCTATACGGCTGCCGCTGTACAAGACCGCCGGACGATGCCGTCACCGCCACCGCCGGCGGCTTCAACATCGAGTTTATCAGCTCGTCCAGTCGCCTCGTCATGATGATAGCCTTGTGTACGATGTTCTGCTTCTCTCCTTGCGCTATTTACCGTAGCATCTCATCTGCAAGAAAATATTCGATCAATCGATATAACGTGCGTGTATTATATATATAGGTGTACGAACGTTGCGCGCGAAGTAAAAAAGTAGTTTACGATAGAGCGATATCGAGGCGTTAGGAAAAAAAAAAAAAACGCGCGGCGAACAAGGAGGAGGAAGAAGAAGCGACGAAGAGTTAAAAGCACGTAGCGAGTTGCGAATTGAAACCTTTGCAATTTCGCATGGCTTTAGACAAAAAAAAAAAGAGAGCGAGCTTGCGCGCGGAAGTGCAGCAAGAAGGAATGGATAGGAAAAAGGAGAAACAGCTCGAACGCGAAATCTTGTAGCCGGCGTTTATCTCAATAAAGCTCTCTCTCTCTCTCTCTCGTTTCCGCTAGTCACTACGCTCTATCTCTCTCTCTCTCTCTCTCTCTCTCTCTCTCGAGCATATTGGGAGTTTCAGGACTTTATATACGTGTGTTAGAAAGGGCCCGCGCGCGCTGCAGTAGTACTACGACGAGTTCCGAAATCCTTGACAAATCCATTAGAAGCGACGTAGTATACGCTGTATAGACCGCGCGCTCGCGCAAGTCGTCTGACAAGATAATTCGCTTGGTTTATCGGCTCCGTTGCTCTCGGACAGCGAAAACAAAAGTATATAGAACTATATATACAGCTATACTACTGCGGCAAGGAGACAACGACGAAATCGATGATAAAGTCCGACGACGAGATGAATCGCTCGGTAGATTCGACTGGAAATTCATAAATGATGCGCCGCCCGTATAATCTCCTCTCGATCTCCTCCTTTTTTTTTCTCACCGACGACGATGACTACTGCAGTAGTAGAGAGAGAGAGAGCGAGGAGAAACAAGAGTCGAATGGAGTAGCTGATAACGGAAATAAGGAAAGCTCAAGGAGCGCTTCGCTCGATTCCCTAGACGCATTTCGCTTGCTGCTGCTGTATTAAGCGACGAGTTGCACTGCAGCCGGATTCTAAAGCGACGGGATGTAATTGGGTCTTCTCTAACACGGCCGCCTTCCCGATAGAGGGAGAGAGAGAGAGAGAAGAAGAGTGTTAGCCATTTCCTCTCTCTCTCTCTCTCTCTTTCGCTCCTAGTCTGCCCCACCAATTTTCCAAGACTAGCATGTGTGTGAGCGGGCGGCTGCCCCGTTCGTGGATTAAAGTGCTGAGGCAAGAGAGAGCCTCTTCGCTGACTCGATTACGATCGAAAAGTTGGCACGGCACGAATAGGTTGCGCTCTGTCTGTCCCTCTCGTCCGTTCGTTCGTTCGTTCGTTCGTTCGTTCGGACGCTCTATTGCAGGGAAAAGCTGGACGACCGTCGAGCTTCCAGCAATTACCTTCCGACTGCGAGCTGCTTCTCCTCAGTCGTGGGAAAAAGTGACGCTGCTATTTCACATATATAAGAAACTCGTAAATCAAAAGTCGCCGCTCGGATAAACGGGAAATTATCTCGCGAGCGTGTGACCTACATTCAAAGCTCGTCTTTCGCATAGATTAGAGACTGTTTATAGGAGGGGTGAGAAGGAGGAGTAGAGGAAATAATTTATTTCTCGCGTGTAGGGGGGAAAAAAAAAGTGTCGCGGATGCTTTCTAGAAGTTTGAATCTCCTCGCAACTTCTCTCTCTCTCTCTCTATCGACGATGTGAGAAACCACGCGAGAGCTTTTATACCAGCTGTGCACATCAGCGCCGATATCTCTCTCCCTTGACAAACGATCTCGCGTATACGGGCGTGCGTCCGATGGTGGATTCGTCTTTTTGTTTTTCGGAATCGCTGGAAAATCAAGTACGCCAAAAGCTTGTTTTTTTTTTCGAGAGAGAGAAACAAAAAATCATCTGATATATCTCCGTCAATAGGTCAAAGCTTCGTGCTCGGAATACAATTTCCCCAGCCTCCGACGCTTATATACATATAGCTCTGCGTCTGTCAGGCCTGTGTGTAACGACGGAGAGAGCGTGAACTCGCTCTGCGCTTGATTGATTTGGGCACAGAGAGACGGAATTAGGTCCAGCCGTAAGCAGGACAGCCGAAAATAGAATCTCGACAATATATCGACGCGCGCGGGAGAGTTTGAATATCGCTTTTGGATTGATTTTTCACTTCCGCGAAAAAAAAAAAATTTGATTGAGCTGTGCACAGTTAATGCACACATTACGAGAGAGCGGAATACGAACAGTCG
Source organism: Pteromalus puparum (assembly GCA_012977825.3). NCBI lineage: Eukaryota > Metazoa > Arthropoda > Insecta > Hymenoptera > Pteromalidae > Pteromalus > Pteromalus puparum. Next base: position 2,802,369 of record CM053168.1, on the reverse strand, counting down.
TTGTCGCAAGCGAGCTGTCACGGAATTTCCAGGAAACTCCAGTATCCAAAGCTTATCGGCAACCGGCTGCCGTCGGCCAAAGACACGAAAGCTCCCCTACTACTCCACTTCGATAAGCGGCGCACGAATCCCGAATTCCTGGAATGATAAGCGCGCTTCGGCGTGTACAGCGCAGCTCCTCCCTCTCTCTCTCTCTCTCTCTCTCTCTCCGCGTATACATGCGATTGCCAAGTGACTGCGCGCTTTTCTTCAATGTGTATTTATGGCGCGAGACGACTTGTTTGAAAATCTAGCTTATATACTAGATTATCAGAAAATTAGAGTATAAATATATAAGATGTACGTGAGTGACAATTACCAGAACGTGTGAAGCACAACAGGAGCCGAATCAGCAGCAACGAAGAGTAAGAAGTAGTAGCACGTGAATATCGCATTCGATCACACACACACACAGAGCAGCGGCTTCGCGGAACCTCCGAGAGAGAGAAACTGAGAGTAAGTAGTGGGACGTTCTCTCCGTAAGCGCGCGCGAGCGCGATAACCTGGGGGTTGCAGAGAGTTAAAACTGCGCAAGCGCTCTTGTCTCTTTCTCACTCGCTCTCTTGCGTCAGTGCGACAGCGGCGGTTACCTCGCGACGACTGAGCTTTCCCGAGCGCCCAGAGCTTGTTTCCTAGCTTGGCCACCCTCTGGCGCCACTGTTGAGGCATTACTAGTATATACCCCCTTCCCTTTCTACCCACCAGCAGCTCATTCGATCCCGCCGCGATTCCTTGTCAAATTCTCCTGTATATATACGTATACACGAGGTATATATACGACTTGTTTTTTTTTTTCCCCCCGCGCTGCTAGCTCACACGCAAACAACGTCGTCTCCGGCAACGCGCGCGCGCGATGTACTCGACGACTTGAACGCAGCGATATAGATGTATATCCTACTTATATGTACATCGTGTTCCGCTCGAGCAAAGCTTGGAAAGAGAGAGAGAGATTTTTATCTCCTCAGCTAGAAACACGTGTACGAGTGTATATATATATATGTGTATGCAGCCGCGCGCGAATATAAGCCTTCGTATAGATATTTCTCTCACTCTCTCTCTCTCTCGCTTTCGGAATTTTATTCAGCGTCGCGGTAGCCGCGCGTGCTTTTATCTATAATTACACGGCCCGCCGAGACATAAGTCGCTGAGATTATCTTAATAGCGTCGCAACTTTACCTGCATTTCCTCTCTCTCTCTCTCGCTTTTTTTTTACCTCCGTCAAGCTGTCCTTGCAGAGCTTCTTCTTCTTCTTCTTCTTCTATAAAGCTCTTCTTTTTTTTTCCCTAGCGAGGTCCGATGCGTTGTAAAAAATTTAGAGCGGCGTTAAGTATAGCCACGTGCCGGGCCTTTCAGAGAAGAGACACAAGAGACGATGTCGGCGGCTGTGGTATAGCTACGGATATCTTGGTGGCCTTTGAGTCTGGAGCTTTACACACGATGCAACGCATATACGAAGAATTAAGCGTGAAAAGCGATAAATACGTTATTATTGCAGTATAGCTAATGAAAAGAGAGGCGATAATCGTCCTATGCACACAGAGCCGCTTATTCTCTTTATCGGCAAAGCACAGCAGCAGCAGCAGCAGCACATACGTGCGCATTGACTATGCAGCAGCTGTCTGCATACTCTCTTTCGAGAGAGAGAGAGAGAGAGAGAGGGGCGTGCAGTGGTTGACGTGCAAGATAAATCAGAAAGGCCTAGGCAGCATTATGTATAGCCAAGCGCTACTCGCGTTGCTGCAGGCGGCGGCCCTCTCACACGCTGTCTGTGTACTGCATCAGCTATCGGATCGTCTCTCTCTCTCTGCATAGTGGCTCGCGGGTACTTTCGCGCCCCTCTTATATCTTGTATATACGTATACTGCTGCCGTTGCACACGTCTTAAATCATCGGATGCACTCGAGCTTAGCGCGACTTCTTTATCATACACTCGTTCTATACTGGGCTCTAATGCTTGTTTACTACTTTTCCGCAGTCACGGCATGCTTCATTATATAGCTGCTGCTGCTGCGGCAAGCTTTTTTCGATCCGTGCGAACGCGTGCACACGCGACATACGAGGACTTTTCAACGCCACGTGGCTACTTATATATGTGTGCTCCTCTCTTGACGCAGACGAGATATTAAAAGGGACTTAGCGATGCACGCGTTAATTACGCTCAACTTTTTATCGCGAGAGTGAGAGAGTAAAAAAGCGGTAATAATGCAAAGGTTACTCTGTGTACGTATACGTACGTATATGTATGTAGGTAGCTATATAGCGAGAGAACTTTAAATCACAACTATATGCGCGGTATCCGTTTGCGGCGTGCGGTGGAGAGAGCAGCGCAAGAAACGAAGACAAATGTCCTAAGGTGAGTGTTATGAAGGGGAAACGCGATAGCTCTCTCTCTCTCTCTCTTCTCTAAGATAGCAATGCTGCTAGGAGGAAGACGAAGTACTTACCAAGCCGTTATACACGCGGTTTACTTCTTTTTTTCTCTTTTCCTAACCGCAGGACACACACACACACGTGCAGAAAAATAATTACACTCGGAGGAATATAAGGCCGAATTCTAATCTCGCGCGCCGCGTAGCCGTTTTCGGAGCTAAGTAGCGCGGTAAATCAGTCGTGAAAAATATGACGACAACGAGTATAGCGCGTACCGGAACGAGACAAAAAGGAGCGCTACTTTCAACGCTTCCGTAGCCGACGACGACGACAACGCTGCTGTTACTGCTACAGAGGAAGATATTGGATGAAGCAAACTAGCGCAGCAGCTCCTTATGCGTCGTACAACCAGACGATATGAATTCTTTCTCTCTCTTTCTCTCTCTCTCTGAAGATATTTGTTTTCTGTTAGCGCCGTACTCGCTCGCTCGCTCTCAGACATTACGTCGTATTTGCATTTGAATTGCGCGCGGCGGCGGCGGCGGCAACGGCGGGTACAGTACCATCCGAGAGAGATATATGGACGCGAGCGAGCTCGCTTGCGCGAATGATGAGAGAAAATAACAAAACAATAGTATATACCTCGTTTATTGTGTGATATGCGGAGAATTCGTTAAAAATTCCGAGGGAGAGAGAGAGAGAGAGAGCGTCGAATTAATTAACAAGCTTGTGTCCCTCTCCCTCTCGGAGGAAATTAATGGGAATGCAGGAGAGAGCTTTAAAAATTTATACACAACCTCGTGTGTGTGTGTATATTATACCTATACCCCGCGCGATTTTACGCTTAATTGGCAGGGAGAGAAAGTGCGCGCAACGAATTTTACGCCAGAGCGAACATCGTAATGGAACCAGCGATGATTTCTCGTAAGTTCTCTCTGTTATTGTGCTTCCACCATATATACACCTGAGCCGTCAAAAGCTCGTATTTACGAGCTTAATGAAAATTAAATTTCTACGGATTTGGCATTTCGAACGGGCGAAGGGATGAGGGGGAAAAAAAAAAAAAGAAACGAACACCACGTATGAGTGACGCGCGAGCGCGCTTCGGTGGTAACGAAGATTAACGCCGCACATTTCAATACATCAAGAGCATCACGCGCGTGTTCTCGATGCGGGAGTAGTAGCCGCTCTCTCTCTCTCTCTCTCTACGATCACTCGTAAATTGCGGCCCAAATCGCGTTGCGCTTTCGCGAATCGCCGAAAGCACCCGCTCGAATGGAGATATGGGTTATGAAAGATTAACCGATGGGATATAAAGTACTCGTTTTTCATTTTTTCAGTTTTTTCCTTGTTTTTACCGATATTGCATAAACGCGAACGTGTGTGTGTGTGTCTGTAAATACGCTAATCAGCGGCTCATTCAGAGGGAAACGATAGATTCTCATGCAAAGCGCGCGCTGCTCTCTTATACGACTTGTATTATAATGCACAATCGATTATCTCCGTGCGCTGTAGAGTAGGTGGCGTATTATATACGATTCCTGAATGCCTAACTACGTCCGCTTTTTCTCTTATCAGCAATGCATTGTTCTCTTGTGAAAAATACTCTTGTATTTCTCTCGTCCAACGTCGTGTTATATACTCGTCAATAATTCGTTGTTCGGGTATAAATATAAACGCGTATAGTGTCGTCCACTCTTGATCGATTGTTATATCCATCGAATCCTCTTTTTCGCATTTCACCTCATTATATATAAACCCAGCCCCGCGCAAAATTGAATGCATCATACATCTGCAGCGGCAAAAGTGTATCTCGTGCGAAAAAGCGGGGGGAGACGGCTATTGTTTGAGCGTGAAATCTTTTGTCTGCAAGAGAGAGAGAGAAGAGAAGAGAAGAGGAGCGTTTCGATTTTGCGGTTTTCCCGAGCAATAATTCTCGGCCGGAGTAGCAGAGCAGGAGCAGCAGCTCTCGCAGAAAGTTGTGGGTATAACTGCACAACGCACGTCGAGGCGCGCGACAATGGAGCCGGCGACAAGGGACAAGAGCACGGGGCTAGATAGAAACAGGGCAAAGCCGCAGTGTCGCGTGTATCTCAGCTATACTCCCACCACCCTCCGGCTGCTGCTGCTGCTGCTGCTGCTGCCGGTCCGAGAATAAGCGAGGGACGTGTGTGTGTGTGTGTGTATATATATATACGCGTAATAAATTCAACTCGCCACCGATGACAGGTGCGCGACTTGCATTCGATACTCGTACAGCGGACTTGTCGGAAAATTCGCGCGTTTTATCGCTTATATAACTCTTCGAGGTGAGAGCTGAGCTAGCGACTCGGAAAATTTCACCGCGTTATTGCGATCTAGTCTCCTCTCGTTAATTCAAAATAAACGACTTGGCTTGAAAAAATCTCCCGTGACATCAGGGAGGGAAGGGACGCAGCAAGTTTTTGAGGATTAAGGGGGAATCCGGTAAATTAAAAGTAAATAGCCGCTGAAAAAAGAGCCACCGCCGTTGGGAAGCTTTTCACTGAGTGGGACGGGAAATCGCCGAGATAAGGATAATCAAGTCCGACGTATACGTATACATTCGCGAAAAAAGCATCGCTCGAAACTTTTCTCGGTTATCGAGTGCTGTACGAGAGTATAATCGAGTTGTAAGAGTTTCGACTGCTGCTTCAAGTACTTCTCTCCAATGCGCGCCGAGTTTACCGGGAGAGCTTCGCAGACTGTTGAAAAATTGATATTAAAAGAGAAAATTCGAATTTGATCAGTGGAGAGACGTCGATGTTTATTGGCGGATGTATAGCGCACAGGCAAAAGAGCCAAAGGTCCGGCCTGTGTATACCAGAGAGAGAGAGAGAGAGCGAACGAATCCCTGTGTATATCAGTGCAAATGAAAAGCAAATAAGCGAGAGCGCGATTAGCGCGCATACGTGCTTGGCACGCTCAATGTTGTCTTTAGCTATTTTGATCGAGTGCGAGTAATCCGCCAGCTGATAACGATAAATTATACGAACCTGGTTGAATTACACGCAGTGACGCATACGCCTCTCGTCATTTGCATCTGTGGCTGCGAGACCAGGGATCGGGTGATGGAAGTTCGATTTTTGGGGAATTTTGTTTGTCTTTGCATCTTTGGTAATCGGGTTCTGACCGAGAAAAGTTGACAAAGAAAGTTAGCGAAAGCTGAGGGAATCGCGAGTTCATTTTTCAGAATCAGAATCCAACAAGATAAAGTACTTAACTCTAACGCGTATTTCTGGGGCTCATGCACACGGACTCCTGGGACTCGAGAAATCGACTTAAAACCGGACCTCGAAAAACGCTCACATACGGGGCTTTTTCGATGCTCCGGCGGGGTAGAGGCTTGAGAAGGATGACGAAAAAATAAAGTAAATCATTTAGTGGGCCTTTATGCACATCTATACTCCGAGGGCTCGAGAAATTCACCCTGTACCAGACTTCGAACATCGTGTAATTTTGGGGTTCTCTTATCAGGCGATTCAACTCCAAATACCCTTTTTTTTTTGCGGATTTCCTCATACCTAGGTGTCAGCCACGTAAATAAGTCGTAAATAATGAAACATCGTTCTCGAATAAATGACGACGTTTCATCGATCGATTAATTATTTTCCGATCCGCTGAATAAAACACACGAATATAAATTCGAGAATAAATATACGCTCGGAAAACAAACGGGACAACATCAATATTAGATGAGTCCACAGGGTTGTCTGACGCGCGTAACGACGCAACTTTCTACTTCTACGCCTACTTTCATGCGGAGTTTCCGCGAATAAGCAGCCATCAGTGCACATAATCCGGTCATATATATATAAGCGAGCGTGTAAATACGTGCGGGTATAGAGTGTGTATCGCTTGACTAGTAAAATATCGCTTCACTATCCACACATCTCGTTTGTCCAACTACTGGAAAATCATCAAAAACTCGCTCTTCGCTGCAGCGATATTCCCGCAGCTTGAGATTCATCCCCAAAAAAAGCCCGCAAGCTCTGCGCTCGGAAAAAAAGCTGGCTAAGCAGAAGAATAGGAGTCGTCGTTTGCAAAGTAAAAGCGCGAGGCTAGCAGCAAGAGCATAACACCCGATGTAAAGTTGCGCAGCAGCGAAGGGAGAGAGAGAGAGAGAGAGAGAAGGATAGCGTAGCATTAGTTAATTAGCTTGGCCAGGAGGCGTGACGTCGTAATTATTGCAAGGTAACGCGCGCTCGCCTGCCAGGCTACCTGCCAAGCTAGCTGCCTGGGCTGCCAGGACAAAGTTATTAATTGCTTCCTACCATTCCAGCGCGAGCTCGCGCGAGCAACACACGCCGATCTCAACTAGCCCCTATCTTTATCCGGCAGACAGCCCACCTGTGTCCTATATACTACTGCCATATACGTGTTATAGTGTGAATTCCAGGCTCTTTTTGCAACTCGAAGCTTTTGAAATGTCGATCGCTGTGTATGTTTCATACATGCCCATATAACACGCGGCATGCATATGCGCGCTGCCGCAGTATCTCTCTATCCCCGCAGTAGCTCCTCGTCTAATAACCGTTGCTATTCGTCATTGCATCCTATTATGGCTAAATACCTCGATAATGGACTCGGCGTTGCTGCTGCTACTGCTGACCCCGTGTGCGCAGCTATTTGCTTGTAATGCGTTTCAGACGAGAATGGCGTATACATCACCAGCGGCAACGGTAGCCTTTTTAAACGGCCAATCTCGCTACCGATCGTTGCGAAATTGGAAAAATCCCAGCGCAAGCTGTATATCGTAATGAGGAAAAAGCTCTCGCGTATACACACGGAGTCTATTACGCATAGCGAGAGAGAGAGAGAGAGAGGACGTAATGGCGGTGTATAAACGTGCTCGTGACGATGTGACGGATTTATGTCGCGGAAGCCGTAAACAAAGTACGCGACTGTCGAATAAATAGTTGAAATGTCAGTGTTGTTAGCGCACGAGTCGAGCAATGAATTTTGCTCGCCTTCATCGACGCGCCGCGCGCGTTTACGTTACAATCATAGACGACTCAGAGGAATTTGGAGATATGAAATTTCTCGAGAGAGGTCCGCGCGCGACATTTTTGTCGAAATACGGAGAAATTCTTTAAGCGAAAATAAGGGCGTGTATACACGTAGGTATGAGCGCGCGAATGCCGAAAGAGAGAGAGAGCGTAGAGACATCGTAAAGATCAGACTAAACATTCCCGAGTGGCTGGGGGCGCGCTGGAATTCCCTTTTCTGCTCTCTTGCGCATTACCGCATCGGAACGAATAGCCTGTTCCATCGCTCAGAGAGGCTGGCGGCAGCAGCTATAGCAGAGCGGCTTCTCTCTCTCTCTCTCTCCTCATTGTTAATTCGAATTCGAAATGGTTCGAAAGCTATGCATCGAAGAGTGTCCGTCTTCGGGGCGTTTAACGGCACCCAACGGACCACGTTCTCCTCCACCCATACATACATACACACACATACTTCGACCACATCCTTCCTCCTCCACCTCTCTCTCTCTCTCTCTCTCTCTCTGCCTCACGCTCTCGTGATATCCGGCTTATTCTAATGCAACTCTGCTATCTTCCTAGCGGCCTTTCCCTCCGCAAATGCATAAGGTATGAGCTCGCAGACCGCGCACAGCCCCGGACATTCGCTCAAATCGCTTCTTCTCCCTTCTTCCTCTCTCTCTCTCTCTCTTCTGCTTGTTTGTTTGTTTATTTCTCTATATTTCAATTTCAATGAGAAAGAGCTCGCGCGCGCGCGATGGAACAAAAAGCCATTCTAAGCTCGAAAGAGAGCTTTATTCATCGTCGCCCAGTGCCTGCGTCGAATATTCTTTATCAATTAGACTCCGCGCTCGCGCTCTGAATATAAGCCTCGGCGGTGTCGATGGCAGACTGCCAGTTTTCCTTGCCACGCTCGCGCGATTGAAGACGAACAAAAGCCAGCTCCAGTCATAGTTCTCTCTCTCTCTCTCGTGAGAGCGACACGTCTCAATCGTTCAATTATACTTGCAGCGGCTGAGAGCGAGATAACCGCTGCTGTTTTTCCGTGCAACGATATATCCGCCTATACTCTCAAACTGTTTACTGCTCCCTCAGCGGCTGGAATAACATTTCAGTTGGCTGATACAGCCGAGCAAACAAAAATTTTCTCTCAACGACGTCGCGCGGTGAGTGAGGGGAAAAAAAAAATCTTGCCCTATATATTATAAGCCAGAGGGAGAACTTTCAAAAGCTCGTAAGGCTACGCGTACTTGAGAGAGAGAGAGAGAGAGCTAGCGGGCTAAAAAGGAAAACACATCCTTAGCTAATTTCGAGAACGCGCCGTTGCGGGAATCCATTACACGACTGCGCCCCACGAAGCTGGATACACCCACCTGCGCAAGAGCTTTACGGCAATGAAAAGGCGTACGCGCAAGATTGTCCGTCTTTTCTCTTCGTGTGCAGCTACTTACTTTTTCGAGAGAGAGGTATAGTGTATGGAGTTAACTTTTCGGCTGCTTTCAGACCTGGAGAGAAAGAACGCGCTATACTGGTATTGAGGCTAGCAGCGCGAGGTATCGCTATCGTCGACTCGAAATAATAACGAGCTTTACTAGGTGAAAAGAGCGGCTCTTCTTTCCTAGTATATATAATATAAAATAAAGACAAGAAAAGGGTGTAAGGTGCACACGGGCCCATATTTCGCTAAGAGCTTCTCCGTATATGCATACGATGGAGAATAGCGGGCGTGTATTGCTTTCGCCATCACACGGCGCATCTCATATGCTCTCTCTTTCTCATGAACTGCCTATATACGGCTAAGTAAGAGCTGCTGTTTCTCGGCCATTCACCGAACGCCGCTCTTGTATATATACGGCTATGGAACGATATTTTTATCACGAGCGATACACTTTTAGAGCGGCTATATTATATACTGGTATATAAGGGAAGGTAGTAAGTCCCTCGAGTACGCTACCACAGCTTTCATAAGTGCGAGCGGCTCTTCTGCCCGCGATTTTTCCTCTCGTTTCACGCTCTCGACTTATTCGTTTCATTACAAGACGGCAGCCTCATTTTGTTCTACTTGTGTTCGACTGTACGCGCGGCGTCTATTCTCTTCCTTAACTGTAGCCCATTGTCCCATTTAGCTCATTTCGCCATCGATCCATTCGTTATTCCCTTTCGTGGTATTCGCTGGCGTCGCGTCGTCTCTTTCATCTATATAGTCGTCGTAGCTTCGGGACAAAGACGGAAAGTGATCCTAAAAAGAAAGAGACGAGAGAGAGAGAGAGAGAGAGAAGTGGAGGCCGTTGCCGCGCACGGCGTATGCTTTAACCGAAAGATATCGTGCGGAATCTCTCGCGCTTTTGTCCAGAAAAGAGGCATTTCTTATCTTGCCTTTGCTCTACTCCCGCTTGCTCGCAGCAGCAGCAGCAGCAGCAGCGTGTCCACTTTACTTCGGCTCTTCCCTTTCCCCCCCCCCCTCCACATATATCATTCTTTCATTCGCGATCTCGTAACTGCAGGTGCCTTATTCTTTTCAGTCCCGATGGTTTATGACTTTTTTTTTTTTTCAATTTTCGCTTAGCCCTTTTTTCCCCGAATTGGAAATTAAAAACAATCTGATTTCGCGGCGCATTCATCGAGCTCGTCCGCATTATACTCGAATAATTTAAAAATTGGGTTATAGATATACCGTCCGAAATTAAGCGTCGCATTACGGTTTAAAAATAAACCACACCTCAATCTCTCGATCCACAATAGTTCATTCGTCACGCGCAACATTTGCAAGCTGCCTCCCTCTATACTATATAGGGGTCGAAAGTAGCCTAATCGCTCGGTTAGCCAAAAACTCCGTGTGGAAAGAAGAATATAAGAGAAGGAAGATCGCGCGCGCGTCACGGCTCTGTGGCAGCATAATATACAGTATACCGAGGAAGTATTATATTTTATGGACATGCCTGGAAGCACAAGCAGGCAAGGGAGGTTCGGCTGGCGCGTTTTATCCGTGTATAGAGCTTTAGCTACTCCAACGCTTCTCTCCACGCCTTTTTCCCTTCCCTCTTCTTTATGAGATCTTTTCGTTAAGATCGCAATAAGATAGCGGCGGGAGAGAGCCACTAGTCGAGGCCGCCTCGCGCAATCAATTTCGCGTTCCATTTTCGTGAGGCAGCTGGACGTCGACTCTATCTCTTCCCCTGCAGGCACTGCCGACACTCTGATTTCGGGCTTGTCTGAATATTCGTTGTATACGCTAAACGCGAACTGCTTTTTTTTTTCTCCCGCAGTAACTATATAGTAGCGAGTTATAATATCCATAACGCGGTGGTTGATTGAAATCCGTAAACAAGCGGTGATGGCTGAAAAACGAGTCGAGAAAGAGAGAGGGGACATACCGGAGCATTGAGTAGTTTTTCATGTATTCCACGCAGTGCACAGTGTCTCGTACAACTGCGCGGGTGGTATAGCAGCGACGTTGAAACTTTCCAAGTTCTACGAGAGTCTCAAGACTAATAGAGAAAGTTGAAAGAAAAGTAGGCTATATAGAAGTGCTGTTAATCCCTGTCATGCGTGGCAAGGGGAGAAAAATGTCAAATTCATTTGAAGTGCCCGTCGGGCTTGAGCTACGTGCAATATAAGTGGAAAATTCAAAGATAAGGAAGACGGCTCCATATATGCCCGTGCGCAAGACTCTGGAATTCTGCCATAAGTAAGGCCAGAGACCGGCCAAGCGAGCCGGAGGGAGCCGACGACGCGTATCCTATTGCTACTGCGTCCCCCATTTACTAGTTTCTCTCTCTCTTGCTCTCGGAAAATTAATAGCCTTCCATTCGTCCTCGGAGAATTCCAGGTAATGAGGGATGCAGCCTTACAATTCTCCCTTTCTTGCTCTATATCTCTCTATCGATTCTATATACAGAAGCGTGTAGTAGCGTATAATATCGAAAGGAATCATCCACAGGTATAGCACAAGAGTCAAGTGGTTTGGACGCTTTGGAGTTCACTCGGCAAACAATCGAGGGATAGTCTCTTCTCTACTCTCTGGTATGACACGCTGGAGAGAGCCGACGACGAGTTCCCAACCTCCTAATGAGGACGCGAGGTGCTGGATTAACGACTGTACCCCAAGACCGAGTCATTACAATTTCATCGGCGGCGTTTCATTAACATTCTCCGCTGTCGCACTAGCTCTTACACGAGTCTCCCTCTATATTCACTCCCAAGCACGAAAACGCTCTTCATCCGCGCGATCGTTTTCTCAAATATATATCGACGACCTACTTCTCTCTTACACACATATACACACACAAGCGCGAGATGAGTGTATAAAATATCAATACCCGACAATCAGCGATTTCGCTCTCTTGACTCTCTCTCTCTCTCTCTCTCTCTACTGTGTGTGTGCCACTGCGCGCAAGTCACAAAGAGATATACGAAGCTTTATTCTCCCTCTTTCACGAAAAAAAAAAAAAAAACAAGCGAAACCATTTCCACAAATGAGATTTCACCTCTGCGCGCTGCTCTCGTCCGCCTCGTCATCAAGCTCCCATTTACGTTGTCGGCGTGGAACGATTCCCGCAGGCTCCTCTAACTCGGCTAGTGTGCGCACATAGTCCTCGTGTAGTACTTACTTTCTTACCGCTACGGCCTCAAGGCAATCGTGTACGAGCCGAAACAAAAGTACGCCTGTCGCCTTTGTGTCTATATACTGTATACGCGTATATATACGTATGTTTGGAGGTGCGGTCGTTCCGTGAGCCGCAGTCGTATTCAATAATGTAAGCTCTATATATACGAGCGTTTGATATGCCGCGATAAATCCTCAGCAGTATGATGATGAAATTTAATGGAAATTGATGTCTAATAATGTTACGTCTATTATGGACTCATTGAGTGAGCGCATCAGTGGCAGTGTAGCAGCCCAGCTAGCTATATAGCTCCCACTTGAGGAACGAAGGGGAATTGCGAAAGGAGTAATTTTGCACCTCGCGCGCGCGTCATATCAATCTTCGTTAAGCGTCCGAGGAAGCCTCGCTGTAATTACCCTTTAATTTCATTGACCACAAAGTGCTTCTCACTATACGGCTCTCGCCACTGCCGCGTCGGATAATCGAGAGTCTTTCGTGACCGAATAAAATCTCCTTCCTTTATATTCTCAAACTTTGTACACAGTATTTTATTCACCGGCACCGCTGCTGTTGCATCCATGGAAGTATCAAGGATGTATCAGTGCGAAGAAACTCTCTCGCGAGCGAGCGAGCGATATATATAGCTGAGCTTGAATCAGTAAATCCCGAGGGAATCGTTTTCCTCGTAAATCATTAAAGCCGAATATAATTTCCTGCCGAGAGAGAGAGAGTGGAGCCAAGCGCGGCATCTATACGAATAATTCATTCGATAAAGCAATCATACAGTACAGAGACGCTTAGGTGGGCGCGAGTGCATTTCTATATACAGCTATGAGCTTGCAAGCTTGAGAGAGAGAAATCGGCGCTTGGCTCTATAGACGCGTGAAACAAATGGAGTGTGGGCCCCGGTACTTGCTGAAATCGTAATGACCCTTACTCTGGCTTCGTGTTTCGCTACTGGGAGAGAGAGAGAGAGCGCGCGCGCCGGGTATCGCTGAAACTTCTGACACCTTCGAGCCGGCACGAGCTTCCTCCTTTCTCCCCACTATACCCCTATACCCTCGTTGATCCTTGCACTAGCCTAGCTCGCCCTTTCCTTATATACGTGCTATACCTACGAAGAAATTTCGGGAAGGAAGTTTGCAGCTGCGAGGCGAACTTGCTCTAGAGAGAGAGAGAGAGAGAGAGAGAGAGAGAGAGAGAGAGAGAGAGAGAGAGAGAGAGAGAAGGAGGTAAAGAAGGCGTAGGAGGAGGAGGAGGAGGGAGTATGGGCGGTTTCAAGCTTTCTCGCCGCGCAGCAAATCTGAAGAATTGCCCGGCTAAAGCTCACTCCATTCAAGTTCTCTCTCGCTCTGCTAATCCCGTGGCTTTATACACTTTATATATGTGCGCGCGCGCGCGCGGGCGCTCGTGGGATCCGCTTCGTTCTCTGTTCTCTGTATAGAGCTTGACTATACAGTAGCGGCGGAAGAAAAAATTTTATGCTTCGAATGAATTGAGTGCAGGCATTATTTTTGCCCTCTCTGCAATCGCGAGCTTGCAGAGAGCATCAGTCCTCGAGAGAGAGAGAGAGAGAGAGAGAGAAAGAAAGACAATCAATTGAAAAGCAAAGCCGTAAGCGCAAGCGAGGAGGGAAAGACGAATCACCTGAAAAATGGAGTGTGTGAAAGCGAAGCGAGAGCGCAAACAAAAGGAAACACTGTGCCGCTGCGGTTGCAGGTGTGAAGCGCGCGCGACTTTTAAGAAATTGGCCGAATTTGTCTCTTTTCGCACTTCTGGCCAGATTTCGAGCTTCCGATTTCACACGGAGATTGTATAATATGATGAAACTTAACTCATCACATTAGCGTGTGTCTTATTATTTGCGTCAATCGAACTTGCGCACGTATTCAAAAGCCCCGGGCTTTTCAAAAGAATCATCTATATATAGAAGAAAAAAGAACTCTCGTGCGGGCGTGCGCTTGCGCGGGTATAAACGAAGCAGAAAGGAATCAGCGAAAAAACTTCTTAAAATGAATCAGCCGAAGGTACTGTAGGTAAAGTTCACTTTTCAAACTCTTCCCTCACATGGACGTGAATACCGAAGCGGCGTAGAGTTGCAATGCTGTATATATATATATATATATATATATATATATATAAGTTACCCTCTCTCGAGCTCTCTCCTCTCTCCTCTCCCCAGTCTACACTCGGAACCTTTTAAAATGTCGAACGAACGGCCATCCCTATACTGCAAGTCGTCGCAATAGTGCTGGTCAGCCACTAGGGAGACACCGTCCCAGTTCTATCTATGTCCCTCTCTCTCTCTCTCTACCTATATACTTCAGCTTTATAACTCAAACAGTTTCATGGCGTACGAGAGAACACGAAATAAACTGATGTCTTATAGGTTTAAACCTCAATAGTTTAAACTCCGACCTTTGATCTACAAAAATTGATGCTATGATAGTTATAGCATGAGCGGCTCAAGCAGCAGACTAGACAAGGCTATATTTTAGCATATAGGAGACTCGCAGCTGTATATGCACTCCGTGGGCAACTTAAGATGAGGGGAATGAGAAAGTACTTATGCGCCACCTATCGCCGCTAGCCGGAGACTAACGGCGGAAAGTCGAAGAGTTGAGGGAACGGCCAGTCCAAAACTTTCTATTTTCTTCGGGCATGTTTTCGTGAGTATACTTTTTCGGAGCAATTTTAATCTCTGTAAGAGAGAGAGAGAGAGAGAGAGAGAGATTATCAAAGGTCCCAAAGAGGTTCGCTCATGAATATCCATTAGGACGTCGTAGCTCTCTCATCGTGATTATTTCGGTCCTTACCAGTTTCGTTTCTTCCCTTTATGCAACTGCGCATTGAATAAGATTGATTACTCGCAGATTTCTATCCGACTTATAGTTCTTTATTTTTAAACATTGTACGATAATGTTATACGAGTAATTTGGAGATATTTTAAACGTAACCAAGAGTGTATAAATGATGCATATTTCAATTACTATTCATCGCTGCAATAAGATTCCAACTCTTTCAAGTAATAAATTTATATTCAAATAATTAAACTTCTCATGTCAAATTCATTCGGGTAATAGAATAATAGCATATAAAACGACAACAATATTTCACCTTCGCTATCCATGATTTTTTTATGAATCTGATCGCAAATCCTATTATTCGTCTCGGCATTTGAGATAAATTTGAATCTGTCCCAAATAAATGTTGTTATCGCCTACCATTTCCGAAAGCAGAGGAGAAGAGAAAACTATAAAGTAAAGTACAAAGAAAGCCAGCCAGGGCGAGAGAGAAAAATGAAAAGCAGAATGAACGTCGTATGATGAAAACATTCACGTGATACCTACATAAGCAGCTTACCTCAAGAAGAGAAAAGGTTAAATATAATAGAGAGACAGAGAGAGCGTGTGTGTGTGTGTGTGTCAGAGAGATTGAAGAAAAGTTAGATATCGCCACGTGTTCTTTATATGATAGCATGGCATTTTCCGCGACAACTACGTCTTTTCTGTTTATCTCCTTCTCCGTGCATTTTCTCCTCTTTTCTCGAGTCTTTTATACCTTTCTCTCCTATGCGAACGGTAATCCTTTGGGCTTGTTTATAACATTATCATAATAAAATAATCAAACCCACAACCAAAAAAAAAAAAAAAAAAACGATAAACTTTAATTAAAAAGCGCAATCGGTGAATTGGCGGTTCGATTTTTATCTGACAATTGAGAAATGGACGATTTTATGTAGTTTCCCCAATGGTCCGGGGGGTAGTGATGGCGAGCGAAATGAAAGCCCTCCTGAAATAACCTCGTCCACGCGCACACGTGCGTGATAACTTGTGACCAGAGAGAATCGGACGAATTTTAAGTGCTGATCGAAAAAATCCAGGCTCTATCGTTGAAAAAAAAAAAACAATGACGTCGCTTCGAACAGGTCGCTATACATGCAAAGAGTGAAATTCAGAATTAATTCGATTCCTACACACACGTGTCGCACCAGCAGACTGGAAGAGAGAACTGACAAGGAAACGTCGAATAATCATCGGGAATTCAACGTTATTATATTCATAAAAGTAATAAAGACAGTTATATGAAACTAGTAGCTAGAGAACTGGACAATACTGTACGTGTTATTCAAAGTTTTGGGGGAAAAGGTGGACAAGTGGGTATAATATACGTGAAGTTGACGTTATACGGAGGGAAAATTAGCCGCGACGTTTTACGCCATCTGGCCTTAAGCCAAAAGCCTAATTCACGTACGATACGCTTTGGAGATGGGTTATTTAGTTGGAGAAACGAGAGCGATACGTATAATATATCTCGTTGTTTTATCAAAAGTATACGGGAATGTTTTTTACGACGTGTATATGATATTCTCTCTCATATCTGTTTGCCTTTGTCTTCCCATATATACACAGTGTTTCTCCAAAAGCTTTGTGAGCCGGTACTCCTTTGACACGGTGTTCTATCGCTTGTGAAACACGTTGAGGTTTCAATCTGTTTACTTGATGGAGCTCAGAAACGTCTCGATGTTCATATCGCGTATATGAATAATCAAAAAATTCGTAGTTCAAAACGTTATATCACTTAGCATATGCGAGTAAATCCATCAACATTCCGCGTGCCTGAGCAATAATCGAAAAGTGAAATGGTCTCTCTTCCGGCAACCGCGAGCTCTCTCTCTCTCTTTCTCGGAATAAAGATAATTTTTCCATTGGAGCTAAGGTCATAACCGGGGATCCGTAGCGAGGTACATTCCTAGCTATACCTTCGGCTTTTTTCCTTTCTCAGCTCTGCTACGGCGTAGAGTCTTCTCCTTTTCATCTGTCGCACAGAGTCGACTTTCCCTTACGGAAATTGGCAATGGAACGATCGCGAAGTACCGCATTCTATATTTGATTCCGATGCACTTCCGGCAACTGGATGCCACTGCTACCTTCTCTCTCTCTCTCCTCTCTCTCTCTCTCTCTCTTTTCTCCCATCGGGTTCGCGCTGCAACCGTCAGCAAAAGCGCTGCTATATAGCCTCGGGTGTTTCGCTATCGAGGAACTTACCTATACAGTGGGTATAAAGATGGGATCTCTTCAATTTTCAGAATTTCGCGACTTTTACCCTCATCCTCTTATTTACATACGCAGGTATATACGCGTGCATACGTCCTAATCGTTGCAGAAAGCGAATGCATCAAGCGGCTGAATTTGGCGAAAACATAGCTGATGGAGCTGTACAGAACTGGCACAGCGTTGAGAGAATATGGTCCTTCAGCCAGTGGTCTTCGTAACGCAAACGAGCGACGGTAATTGAATGGGAAATGAAGGTGCGCGTACGCGCGCGACTCTGACTATTGCCAGCAGTCTCCGATGGTAATACGTAACCCTTCTCTCTCGGATTAATGTCTTGAGATATAGTCCTCACGACGTGCAGTACTGATTCGACTCTCTCTCTCACTCTCTCTCTTGTAACTTTGAGGAAAAAAGCTCGGGTTTATAATATACGCGTATAATAACGACGAGGACTTTTGCGCGACTAACTAAATATTCGCTAATGACTCCGGAAAAAAGTTTCGCGCGCGCAGTTAACGCGAACTTTTCTTCGCGTGCAAGCACTGATCAATGGGCCAAGGAAAATTTTACTGCGCCAATTCTCACAGTTATTGGAGTCGAAAGCCGAATCTCTTAAATTTTCTCAATCGCGCAATACGGGACTCCATAATGGCACACACACATAGTAGAGCAACTTATACTGTGGCTGAAATGTACGCGTTATATCCCCGATTCGGAATTGCGAGTCAGTTTCGAAATGAGCTGCGCAGTAGAGACGAAATGTTTTATTCCGTTTGCAAGCGCGCGGGCGGCTCGTGAGAGAGAGAGAGCGAGTAGACGGCTTCAAAGAGACCGATGGCGGCATAATGAATTACTCGCAATCTCGCGCGCGCGAGACTGTATACGCAAGCGAGTGGGGAAAAGCGATTTAAAAAGCGCGCCATTCGAGCTATACAATCGAAAGAAAGCTGTGGCAAGTTTATTGGAGGCAAATTTCAGGGACAGAGCTGTGCCGACGACGACGTCATCGTTCGGCGTAATGCAAGAACATTAGCCGGTTTAATTATTCGTCGTTCCGCCAGCTCAGTCTACAGCCGCACCGCCATCAGCGAGTCCTTGTTCCTATAGCTCGCGCTTAGCTCTCGCTAGAGACAGGTATATCTTCTTCTTCCAGTCCGTGCTTGCTCGCGAAAGTGAGCGTATTCATGACCTCTTTCCATCACCTGACGAGCTTCCGCTTTCCATTGTCCCCCCCCTTTGTCTGATCAATTTCGTCACCTATCTCCTTCTTAATCTACCTGTCTTACACCTTTCTCTCTCACTCGAGTTCATTTGATAAAAACGGCGAGATTGTCATCTCCCAGTTAACTCCGTCAAGTTTTTCATCCCTCTGTGGATTTACACAGGGCGTAAAAGAAAAACTGGCTTGAAAAAGTAGCATAAACCAATGAGACGCGAGTAGCCGCCCTTATACTCTAATGGAAATGCCGCGTTCCACGCTAAGGAACACACAGCATCAGAGAGATAGTGCGTCATCACCTGCGGCTTGGCTCTTTTAATTTCCTCCGTCTAGCTTTGTTCGCTTTTTATCCACCGCGCGAGCTTGCGTGTTGTGTTCTCTCGTATACCTTATTTTTTCAAATACGCGCGTTGCGCGATGGTATTAAAAAAAAAAAAAAGACAAAAATTCCGGTGATATGACCGCCGTCAGAGAGAAAGCCCCAGGGCAGCAGCGCCTACGAGATGGAGAAACGTTAAAGCGCTGGCGCAGACGGTACGGCCGCCAAGTCGAAAGCTCCAGGGGAAAGAATGGAAAGAATGGCGATAAGAGCAAAGGTTGGAAAAAGAGAGTTGCTCTTTCATTTGTTTAACTCGAACTTTTAAACACAAGTGTATATAGTAGCGCGTGGGTAGGAATTTTTAATTTATGGAGTATACCCGACCGCGTTTAAACTTTGCTCCTCTCTTATTCTTCATTTCAAAACTGGGAGAGATATTTTTTACACAGCTATACGCATATAATGAATGCGCGCGCGGTGTTGATAGGTTCCGACACACACACACACGTGAGATAAGCTTGCGAAGAGGATGATATTGTCGGAGCGGACGACAGATCCCAGGGCTCATTTGAGGGGCAGCAGCATAGCTCTTTGGGACTACATACTCGACCCTGTTTAGACAGTGGCCGCAGCGACGCATGCAATAGGGCAGCACCAGCAGCAGCAGCGACGAAACGCAATCAAAAACTTTCCAGCCGTGCTCATACCCGCGCGCACACACAGCTATACGCTTCCGGCTAATATCCGTACGGGCAATGGAGCAGAGATAGTTCTGCGGCGGTGACAATTTCCAATCAGCGCGAGGAAATGGCACGCTGCTATAATATTTCGCGACCGCATTGCTCCCCCTTTCGTTCTCTCGACTTATAGCTATATACGCCTCCGTACCTTATCGAGCATCTCAGACGGATATGAGATTCTTGGCTGCGTCCGCAAAATGGCAGGCCCGAGTAAATTATTTGCTCGCGACGCGGACGTTCTCCACTGCACGTTTTATATATATATATATATAGCTAGAGACAGATGTGATATTTTAAAACTCACAGTCGTCAATCGATCTGTGCACATCCGCCCGCTATATTCTGCATAAATATTTCAAGGATCTCGTCGCAGTTTTATCCGTTTTTGTCGTCATGCATGACGCCGCCGCACTTTCGCAATCGATAAAACTCTTCTTCCCACACATACTGCACAAAACAGAGCTTGCAAGCACGGTGTGTTTATTTCAATCATTTGAGAAATCCATTAAGCTCCCACCGGACACACTTAAAATACGACGGCTGCAAGCTCTCTCCCGACTCGATTTATATGCAATTCGCTTTTTTACACCAGTCGTTTGTAAAGTCGCGCGTCATATGGACGAGAGAGAGAGAGAGAGAGAGAGAGAGAGAGAGCGTAAAGGGCCACGTGTCGCGCCTTCAGATTGTACTGCTCTTTATCACGCGATGCTACGCTTTCTTTCCTTACTTTTTTTCTCTCTCTCTTGCGCTCTCCTTAGCTTCCTTTTTTCGTCGCGTGAGATTCGAACACTACTTGCCGCGTCGAGTCCAGGCCGTTACATGCAACGTTTCGTCACTCGTGATTCCCTCTTGGACTTCGATCAAGCTCGCGTATATATATATACTATAAGCGACTCTAAATAACGAGAGCGAAAATCCAAAGGTTGCATTGTTATTTCGTTCAATTGTATGCATACTGCAGAGAGCAAAAGCTCTGTGTCGCAAAACGTGTTATCGCGACAGCATCTACAAATACGTATACCACCTCGCTATATATACATTCTATACATTGCGTTGTAAGATTCAACTCTTTGAATGCGAGGTCGTGGCTTCGCATTGTAAATTCAGAGAGCGTTTCGTCGTGGAAAATACAGCAATATGCGCTGCAGTATCGCTCCGGTGGTATAGCATAGAGCGTATATCGCGGTGCTATGCGCAAAAAAGGATCGAGGATATTTTTTCTTGTGCCTTCGAGAGTGCACAACCATACCCAGACACCTGACTTGACTTGGCTTATAAGATATATCGCGAGGATATTGTCGCTGTGTGGATTTAATTACGGATATTATCCTCGTGATCGAGACGTCGTATATACGTATTTAAAGAAATCAATCGTATCGCAATGCACATCTGATGATTATAACGAAGCAATTTTTTTTTTAAGAGCCCGTAGCACTGCATATATGGACGAATGGACGAATGGAAGCGAAGAACGAAGGTATACGGTTGAAAAGAGAGCGCGTTAACGTGATTATCATTATCAGGCATCGCCGCATAGGGTATAGAAGAGAGAACAGAGGGCTTGTACGAGCTCGACTCACGCAATCGGATTCGTGTCTGTGTGTGTTGGCTGTATGCGTTTCTTTTGCTTTCGTTGCCGGCAGCAGCAGCAGCAGCAGCAACGGGAGCTGCTAACACACCCGATTCATACGTCCGGTTGATGGGCGCATCGCATATGTGCAAATCCACGGCGAAGTGGATACTTCTTTGGGTCTAGAAGAGACAATTTGAAATTTTAAGGCACGCGTACCAGACCAACTTTTTTGGGTTCCGTAGGCCATCTAGAAGATGAAAAAATTTTGCGTTCCCGCGATTTCGAAATACTTATTTTTTTGCCGGAGTATATCATTACTGTAGATACTCAATGTTTGGAGTCGCAATCCAAACATGTGTATTAATACGATCAAAGTATCAGAAGAAAGCTTTAATTTGAGCCCCGGTGGATTAAAATATCGTTTTTAATCGGATTTATACCCGCGTATTTCTAGGCTTGACTCTTTGGGCTTTTTCGATACCTCCAACCGTTTTCTGATATGGGTCGAAAAATCGCCTCAAAACGGGACGACTAAATCGTCTTGAAATAATAAGAATTTTTAAAATAGGAAAAATCGCGAAATTTTTCATGATTTTTCGCTATTTTTAAGCTTAGACAACTTTTGATCTAGGCAACCATTTTTAATCCACTGGGGCTCAAATTAAAGCTTTCTTTTGATACTTTGATCGTATTAATACACATTTTTTGATTGCGTCTCTAGACATTGAGTATCTACAGTTGAGTAATGGCTAGTTTTTGTTAATCTTCCCCATTTTAATTTCACGAAATCGAGGGGAACGCAAAATTTTTCTAGATGGTCTACGGAACCCAAAAAAGTTGGTCTGGTACGCGTGCCTTTAAATTTCAAATTGTCTCTTCCAGACCCAGAGAAGTTTTCACTTCGCTGTGGATTTGCACATGTATACTGTTCGCTGTGTGTATGTGGCATCTTCCACTATACTTGATGCTTGCATGCACTCGCTTGTTCGTCAGATGAATGGAAGCAAAGATTGAACTTTACGAGAACCCCGTCAGGAAACGCATTTTGTCCGTCGTGAAGCGATGACGCAGTTATAGCGTGGGCGGTTCAAGTGGCAGGCCAAACAAGGCTGTTTTGGCACATCAGGTGACATATATATGCACTGGGCCTGCAGGTAATGAATATGGGAGATGAGAAAGCGCCTATACGCCACCTATCAGTGTTTTTCGAAGAACCGGCTACTCTATGCGGTTGGCTAAAGGTCGGTCCAAAACTGTTAGCTATACTCATTTCACCAAAATTCATCACAAGTGTATACCCTCATTCTGTTCCACCACGAGATTATTTTTCACTGCGTCCAGCTCTTGCCACAGTGCAACAAGCTCAACTCTGAAAATTTTTTTTTTTTCGCAAACGAATTGATGACCTTTTCCAATTATCTCGCCCGAATATACACTCTGAAGTGTATACGGGGATGAAAAAAAAAAGTGCTTTTTTTTCCAAGCGAGGCTTGACGAGATCCTCAGCGCTCTGCATGTAATACTCGATGGCAAAAAAGGGGGCAAGTGGAAGCATGAGGGGTTTACGGGGGTTTGGACGAAGAGGCGCACGGTAGTACATCATTTAGTAGTCTCCCTCTCACACAGCGTAGGGCCGAGCGATTCGTGGCCTTTTTACGGAAAGCCGGACAAGATAAACTCCGGTCTGCAGCGCGATCAGGCGATGGTATACTTGTGTGTGTGTGTGTGTGTGTGTGTGAGGCGCGTGGCGTTCTAGTACTCCTGGGACTAAAGTGCCAGCCGGCCGGCGCATGAGAGCTGATTTACGAGGTCCGAGCTTAACATCTTCACATTCTTCAAGCAAGTATTTATCGCGTCGGGAAATCCAAGTTCAGCGATACACCGCTCGCAGTGGTTAATAAATACGGACAATCGAGACTCTTCTCTATATCAAACTTTCAAATCCACACGCGCGCAGTTAATTTAACGAAAGTATATATCATAAAAGCGGCGCAAGTAGCGGTGCTTGAAATTGTTATTTCCCATTGTCCAAAGGAAATTAACTCGGCCCTTTTGATTACAATCGCGCTTACGATCCATTATACACCCGAAGAGTGTAACGGCGTCGTCTCGTCTCTCCGGGTATACTTGTGTATCTCGCCGAAAGACGACTTCCTTCTCTATTATAACACATACACCACTATATACTGCAGCTAACGGATAATAAATCGGCGCTTCCACAGAACAACCCTAGGGAGCGAACTGACGAAAATATAGCGGCGCACACACACACAAAGGCTAGCCGCAAACTAGGAATTGTTAGTTACTGCTCTCGGGCATGAAATATACGAAAGAGCTGTACGGAGAAAGAGCAGCAGCCAAGGTAACCGTGCACCTAAGTGGGATAGAGCAGCAGTAGCAGGAGCAGCCTCGCGGATTCTATTCTCCGGGGCAGCGACGGCCATGCGCGCGCGCGCGCGCTAGTCCTGGCCGCAAATCGCTTTGCTCTAAATAGTCTCAGGAGAGAGAAAGAGAGAGAGAGAGAGCTGCGTGCGTCTCTCTCTCTCTGCTCTGTTTTGCTCCCGGAACATGGAATTAAAATGATTTCCGCGTGCGCGCGCGTGTGTAGTCCCGAAAGCCGACCTCTAATACCGCTGTCACACACGTTCTGCACACACGAGGGGGTTATATATGTGTAGCGCTAAACCCTCTCTGGACACTGTGTGTGCGGTACTGCAAAAAAAAAAAAAAATTATATACGCCAACGTTGTAAAAAGGGAAGCGAGAGTCAGGCCGCGATAATTCGAAGAAAAAGAGGAGTGCGAGCGAGCTGACTTTTGTGTCTATAGGGCTATAAATAAGGGAACAGATCAGAATCAATAAATTTCCTGAGCGAGAGCGAGAGAGAGGGAGCACACAAGGTACTTTACAACTTGAGTTGAGGCGAGAGAGATCGATCGAAGCATAAAAAGCGATTGGTCTCTTATTTACTGGCCCTCGTATACGTAGATAACGGCTCGCCGGAGATCAGTCGTATTTTCACTGGCTTGTGAAATTTCGCGAATACTCGCTGCATGCAGCAGTATATATATCCAGGGTATTGTGCGCCTATACGTGTGTGTGTGTATGTATGTGTGTATACGCCGGAGAGAGGAGCCCGACGCAAAAAGGGCGTGGAGGCATATTATGCACTGTCTATTTATTAGTCCCGGGAAACACGAGGCCATTGTGGCAACTCTCTCTCGCTCTCTCGTCGCTGGTATAGCCGTGGGATGAGCAAAAAAGCGTCTCTCCTCGACGGTCGCGACGACGACGACACACGGGGATATGGGCGTGGAGGATATACGACGACGTTCGATTCGATTTCCGAAAAAAAAAAAAAAAATAGTTGCCTGTGTGCATAGGCAATAACAGCGTCTCTCTGTCCTTGGCTATATGAGGATCTCTCTCTCCTCTCCAGGCGTACTGATCCTACAAGGAAGGGAATGCGTTCGATTAGGCACTTTGTGCCCGTAACACGATGGGGCTAGTCTACGACTGCGTAAGCGCACCCATCACCGGATTGAGCCTGTACTACTGCTTGCAACCCCCTCTCTCACCTCCTATGTTGATAGGGCAAATCCTTACTTGCTACCTAATCATCGCGAATTGGCTTTGTTCCCTTTGATCGTCTCGGCTATTCCTCATCACTCTCGAGCCTCGTGATTGGCCTCGCAGGTTTACATTTTAATTACACGCGCGCGATTTCGATTGTGTATATATACTGTATATATACAGCTCTCTTTATATTGGTGTAACTCTGTGACTTTACGCGTTATTAACTCACCTCGTATGCGAGCTTTATGCTCCGCTGGATTCGAGAACTGGTTTTTCATTCTCCATGCGCACAGCGACGTCGCATAGCGAGTTTTTGTCGTAGTGTAATATACGCTGTAAAACCAGGACATGGCTCAAAAAAGTATAGATTTTTTCGTGCTTTTTCATTATAACGAGTTTCAAGAGAGATCACCAGCCAAAAATAATTTTCTACTCCATTAACTGTCACCTCATGTCGTTTATAAAGTATTGAAGATTCAAACGGAAACCTAACTTCGAAAATCAAAGCTCGATACTCGCTCAGCATAATTCAAGTACCGATATGTAATGAATAACTTAATATAACATCCATGATGGTATACTATGTACATATTATATTGAAATAGCTAAAGAGAAGTCAAGCCTCTATTCCCGACACCAATTTTCAATTAATCATGAATCAACGCAACGGCCGCAATCGATGATGATTCTCAAAGGAACGTCTAATTCAAATAACTTTCATCCTAATACCGTGATGTATGAGAGACGCAGGAGCAGTAGTGGTGGCAGCTGCGACAATACACATACAAAGCAGAGAGGCGCAGTTGCAGCAGTGCTTTCGGAGGTCACGTAATCCAGTCGATATCGTTTTATGCTCCCGCAAACAGTGTAATGGTGTACTGCATCATTGTCGGGTGTAAATGGACATAGTATGAAAAACGATGCTAGCTATGTATTGATTTGCGTTCTCTGGCATGCGTACGTCTATAGATTGGCGCAATGTATATTGAATACGTTTCCAGTTCCTTGCACGCTTTACTCATCTAATCTATACCGGACTAATAATATCGCTCGGGTGCATTGTGTCACGATCGCATCGTTATAGTGATGGGAGAAGCTTCTTTGCAAACGTGAATGACTGAAAGACGTCATTGTGGATTCCGTTTATCGGCTCTTCAGTAATAGAAGCTGCGAAATTCAATCGATTCTCTCTTCATAGTCTTTGAAGCATACATAATTTACCGGTGGTTACAAACAAAGCCAGAGCTTTGAATCCTTCGAAAATAAAGCAACAACGTAATTTCTACAGGGTCGAGTATATAGCTTCAAAGTCGACGATAAAGTACAGTCGTAATAAGTGACACCCCCATAACGAAGTGTAGCCGCTCTCAGCATCGGCGGACAAAGAAAAGTGAGCTTCACTGCTTTCCTCTCACTCCCGCAGTAATCTATATATATATATATATATATATATATATATATATATAGAGCTACTGCTAGCTACTGCACTCCCTCTATAGCAGAGCAGCAGCGTCGCATATCGGCCGCAGGGACGATTAATCGTCTCTCTCTCTCACTCTGCGGGGAAGCAACGTTCGCGCTCCCGTCTAATTAAATTAAACTTTGCAAGAATTTCACTTTGCGCGCACCATACCGACATCAACATAGACAAACGCTAGCTTGGCTGGATAGAGAGCAAGCCGAGCCGAGCTTGCAGCGCGTTCGTGAGAACTTGCCGATGTTCCTTATCCCGTTTATATAACGTTTCCACGACTTTTACTGCCAACTTTGATATTTATGGACTCATAATAAAATACCATCAGCACCTATACATCCTCAGCGAAGAAGCGATGCAAAACGCCGCGCTCACGCGCGATTGGCAGTCTTTCTACTCTGACCTATGACCTCGTCGGCGAACTTGTCTAATAAACCGAATTGCGAACTGCTTACATCGCGGGGAGAAAGGCCTTAGCTCTCTCTCTCTCTCTCTCTCTCACAGATGATGCGTCGCGATTTATGACCGGGCTTATGAGAAGGAAACGAGGGACTCTCTCTGTCTGACAAAACGAGCTCCGATGTCTCTCCTCTCACTCTTGGAATGCCTTGCATGCTTTCGAGAGCCAGAATTTAATATATCTCTGGCTTGTGTTATCTCTGAAGACACAGGTCGTTTGGGGCGTATATACAATTTTTTATCCATTCGGTCGGGTTTCGAAAATAAACGATCGTCGGGCACGTTTTTTATGCAACGTTCTGGCGGAATCATATATGGAAACAAACTTTCTTCAATTATTCGAGCATCTTGAGTGGCACAGTAAATCCATTAGATATGTTAGCACGTCTACCCTGGAAAATCCACAATGCTGAGTTAGCGAGAAAGTCAAAATTAAATTAACGTGACAATTACTGACAAAGAAATATATAACTGTATAAGCTCTGAGGTCGCAAGTGATAAAGCTTGTATTTTTCTTGGCTATATAAAGCGCGGGAAGGAAAAATATTTTCATAAAAATAAATTTAACGAATTCAATCAGTAGATAATAAAATGCCGAATATATTTTTATTTGAATTTCCCGCTCAGAACTGATATATTATGATTGCGCGCACGACTAGTTGTCAATTATTTACACCGCTTGAAAGCCTTGACACTTCCATTTCAGTCTCGTCCAATCAACCAACTATTGGATAATTTATATTCCTCGCAGCTTCGGGTGAGTTTGAGTAATTCATTCGAGGAAAAAAAAATCCAGAAAGTTAAATTGCAAGCTTCATTAAAAGTTTGTCAAAAAAAGAAGTTTATACGCTACATGATCCTACGCGACAACCACTTGAAATAACAATCGCTGTATTGGAGTCGGTAAACCAGAATCGGTCATCGACGTTTTATACCCACTAACCCATCGAAGCTGGCTCTCGAAGGCAACAACAGAGATAGATACACTTGTAGCTGCCTTTGTATAGCTACGTGTATATACACGGAATATTGCGCTTGCGCGCGTTGTTTGCGGTTTTCCGCTAACGCTGTTCCCTCTCTCCGCAGGTAAGGTCCAAGAGAGAGAGCTTGCAGAGGTGTGCAGCCGGTGGTGGTCCAAAGCAGCCGGTCTAAAATTAGCTCGCGGAGTATAGTGAGGAACGAGTCGCTGCCTCTGAGAGAGAGAGAGAGAGGCCTATACCACCTGAACCGCAGCTATGTGCACACCAAGATTAATCCCCCGCGATTCTACTGCACAAGAGACCGAAACGGTATTGGTTTAATATTACACTCGATTGGGCTAATGGGATCATACGTATACGCGCGATGCAACTAAAAAAAAGCACTTGTTTCGAGCCGAATTATCATTGTAAATCAGGCCGCGCGTATATATACGTGCTCGCGATGTTTCGTAATTTCGTTAACGGGAATACAATTGGGACTAGAATTGATAATTAATACATAATGAGCGACCAGTGCTATACAACTTGCCTGAATTTCGCGATATTACGATTGCCCGCGCACTCTCGCGCTTTTCGCTTCGTCGAAGCGATCAAATAGTAATTGAATGAGCTATATGTATATTGCGTGAGTAAGTTAAATTTACGCAGTATAATATCCTAATCATTTGGATGATTAGCTGAAATAACTCGGGAATAGATAAACCTATTAGTTGTATCGGAGTATTATATATACGTATGGGCAATTTGAATGCTAGATGGTTCTTAATCTTTAAAAAACTCGTCAATCTCGAGAATGATTCTTTTATACAGTGAATATTGCGTTTGCGTTTTCAATAACTTAATCTCACTATATACACTAGTCTAGTATATTTATTATTGAAAACATCGTCTGCCTTTCAGAGATAGTCTTTTTGATAAAAAATTGTTACACACTAGCGTATGTGGTATGAAAAAAATTGAATTCCCCCACGGCGTTCATATAACGCGTACGCGCTCGCGAGGCTTATATAAAATTGAAAAAAAGTTTTTTAAAAAGACAGTGAAGAACCACTCGAACAATTTTCAAATTGAAACATTTCAATTGTAGTATAGATGCTCCGTTTTTTTTTTTCGAGCGACGCGCGCTTATCTTCTAAATTATACAGGTATATATAAAAGCAGGAGAACAAGCCATCAACATTAATAGCGCTGCAGAGAGTAAAGCCGAGCGCGCTACTTTTCGCAGAATAAAAAAAAAGGAACAAACAGCTTTGAGAAAGTGGTCGTGATTACTGATGCCGTTCATGGATTTCAGCGTGACGCGTGTGCCGAATAGATATAGACATGCTCCCGTGCGCTCTCTACTATGCCACTGCGGAGAAAGAAATATATAGCTTCCTCCGAGATAAAGCTGCTCTCTGTTTGCCGTCTCACGAACCCACGCTTAGTGAAACACGTGGTATATTCTCTCTCTCTCTCTCTCGCTTTTGCTTTTATTCCTTCTTTCTTTTTTCGAACTATCTCTGCGAATTCTTTGTAGACGCTAGGGTTTTTTTCATTGCTTTTTCTCAATATGTATACACTTTATTTCTCAGACCGAAAAACTGGATGAATATTGCAAATGAGCTTTTCCGAACAAACGTATATATATACATCGCGTATACACGAGACTATTATGCAATGGATTCGAGCTGATACCCGGTATGCACGGAGAAGTTCTCGCCAACTTGCTTTGGACAACAAACTCCATTAGTGCGAGAATCACCTATTTTGCGTACTTGTTGCGTAATGCAGCGTTGCGTTAATATTACAATGTATTATAAACGCTTCGTGGTTTAACTTCACGGGGAACGCAATTAAATAGAATCGATATCAGTCCGATGAATCCTTAAAATATTTACTATTTCGTATCGAATAGCTGATGGCTTCTTCATATTATAGAGCTTCAGCAATATAAATGAATTTTACTATTTACTATACGGCATGTCGAATGAAATATTGACTTTTGCACTTTTTTCCACAAAATCGAATCTACGTTTTTTTAATTTACCTGGCAGCACTTTCCCAAATTGAATATATAATACTCGAATATTGACACACGATATTTCGAAAAGCTTTAAACAACGTTCGTTTGATACGTTTATTTGTTTTGTTTTTTACTGTTGTAAATTTAATTCGCTTCATATTTTACCAAAAATGCGCGCGTAACGCATATCCACTTTTTATTTCAATCTCTGCAATAGCAAAAAGCATTCTATGATATTTGAAACAATAAATATGAATAACTTCAAGCAATATAACGTTCAATTTGAGGAGGTCAAAGAGAGGCCAAACTAAATGATTGATTTATCGAAATAAAAAATTTCTCGAAAGACGACCAGACGACGGCGACGGATTATTATATGACAAGAAAATTGCGAATTTTGTTTATTTTATGTGAAAAAGATTTCTGCAAGGCTATTGGAAAACACAGAAAATAATTGAGTAAATGTGTCGCGAGTTAACCGTATTTATAATTGTTATACTTTCAGCAATGAACGCGCAGTTTCATTCTACCGAATTAATGCCTTTTACACTGCAGTGAGACTTGTTATCTTCTAAAAAGTTTCTTCTTATCAGGTCTGCGATAAGCGGCAGGAAGAGCGATTGGTAGACGGCGGGTGAGCCAATAAAATGAGCAGGACGATAAATCGCTCGAGTGGTCTCAGACGGTCGAGTGAGTTTTCGATCGACTGGCCACCGTTGCTACTGCTCCCTTTATCCTTACTCCTACTGCTCTACTGTTATACGGTTGTTATTGCTGTTGCGACGTGGCAATAAGCGAACGTCTTAAAACTGCAGACGGACGAGTAAGACGAGGAGAAGCTGTTTCGGTGAGAATCGTCTAAATAATGCAAAGACTGAAGTAATCCGATTCGTACAATGATATTAAGTTCACTTGAGCGACGCGTCGACGAATGTCAAGCAGACAAATCAAAATAGTTTTGTACACTTATACGTCAGGCGTTAAATAAATTTTAATGTAATTGAAATCTTATCTTGGTTTTAGAGTCAAGACAATGAAGTTAGGAGCTTTATTCTGATATATATGAGCGTGTTTATAGTAGTTTTATAAAAAGCGTGCTATTCCATTTTTAGTAATCTCGGATGTGGTCGCGAGATAGTCTAGAGTAAGTATAATCGTCTATCCGCACGTGCACTTATTAGTCATCAGTTCAGCAGATGTTCACATTCGAACATATCGCTATCGGAAAGAGTATCGAGTCTGTATAAGTGTTGCTTTAAAGAATAATAATTTAAATGATCCAATTTTTACTAGTATGTTTTGAACAACAATAATAATCGCACTTGGTTGAAGCACAGGCTTTTGATCATTCACTTGGGTCGAGAAACAACGATAATTCCTCCCGATCGGTCGCAGGTGTTTCCACTGTGCTTGACCTACAGGAGCAGTCGCTCCTGAACATACACGTTGGCAAATTAATGCATCATTAACGAGACTGCTTGTGACGGGTTAGTGATACTCCAGGTAATAAGTGTTCCGGCACGTAACCCGTTAACTAATATTTGTGTATACATCATTACTGCGCTATACGTGTTTACGCATAGTTGAGCAATGTTATTTGCAAAATTTTTTTAACGAGTTCATCAGCACTGTATTAGATCACTGATATTTCAAGTTGAATTAAGTAAATTAATTTCAGAAAAGCTTTCTTCGTTTAATTCGAGCTTTAAAAGCTGCGATTTTTCATTATCAACAATATCGACTCGTTCT
Source organism: Pteromalus puparum (assembly GCA_012977825.3). Classification (NCBI taxonomy): domain Eukaryota; kingdom Metazoa; phylum Arthropoda; class Insecta; order Hymenoptera; family Pteromalidae; genus Pteromalus; species Pteromalus puparum. The sequence continues at coordinate 2,771,202 of CM053168.1, read as the reverse complement.
CAATTGACTTGTATAAAATTAACTTCTTCGAGAAATACGTCTTGACAAAGATTACTGCAACTAGGTTAAAATCCGTATATAACTTTGCAAGAATATCCATATACTTAACCACTTTTTCATAAGATATTTCATTATACCTATATAATGATGGCACTATTCATCTTATACATAGTCAACATACATAAAAGATATGCATCGATCGGAACGTCTCTCATTCCAGTTAATATTCACTTCTGAAACGATGCGTACACGTTGTATTATTCGCTGTGCATCGAAAAGTTTCTTAATACGACAAAGTATAAGTAGTAGAAAAATCAAATGCAGACTTTTCGCGCGAACTGTATTGAGAATAGCCTTCGCTTCTGCAGCTGACTTGCAGCTATCGAGCTTTAAAACGCGACATTTCGCCGAATGCATTTCGGATACCTTATGCTTGGATGCAGATAAAACGTTTTAAGCAACGACATGCTAACATTTTATTCTTTGTATATTCTTGCGTATAATAATAATAATAATAATAATAATAATAATTTCGAAATTCGGCTCTCTAGATTATACGTATAAATCAAGTTTTGTTTTTCAGGTACTATAGCTTGCGGTTGCTGCGCATTAATTGGATGAACTCGGCATAAAATAAATAAACAAACAAAAACAACAATACGATCGTTCCATCGATCGGACGAGTGGCAGGTAGGTAGAAAAAATATAATAATAATAATTTTAATCTCACTATATTTATTCCCTTACTTTTTTTTCCACCCAAATTACGTATATACGCAAGCGCAAATCTCGCACAATCAAACAAGAAAGATTTCCGATTTTTGCGCCTCCGTATACGAAATTCATTGGTATGTATGAGAAAATTGAATTGCATCCAGGACTAGCGTGCGAGCAAAAGCCCGAGCAATACGTGTCTCTGAAACAACAACGAGTTTGTAATGTAAAGCAAATATGCCCGAGCGTGTCGCAATTTACAATCGCACTCATAACGAATCTCCGTGCCGTTTATTCCGAGTGCGAAACTTGCGCATTGCCCGCAGCCGCTTTGCCTGCTGCTACTGCACACACATATATATATATACACACGGATGGAGATGTTCAAGCGTATATCGGCGCTGGCGCTGTGCGTTAGGGATCTCTCTCCCGTTTATGCATCGCTGCCGCTTTCGCGCGTGCTCTTTACGCATTCTCGAACATTTTACTCTCTCTTTCTCTCTCTCTCCGTTATCATGTTAAACAGTCATAAATTTCACTGCCATTAGTGTTTATTTCGTTGGTGGAATAAAGTTTCCGAAAATGCGCGAACACCTACGGCTACTCTCCGAAAGCGTTTTTAACGGTATAAAACAAAAGTGTATAACATTCGGAAGAAATGATCAAGGGAAAAAAAAAAAGAGGTCGTGTGTAATTGGCTAGTTAATGGAGCATTGCCGTGATTTGGGGTATATCGGGGGGGGGGGGGGGTTCGCGGGCACTGAATCGACCAGCGAAACTTGATTAGTTGGATCTGAGCGTTATTGGAAGATTCCGCATCAGCGCG
>CM053168.1:2672857-2768989 GCA_012977825.3 Pteromalus puparum | reverse complement strand
GGGGGGGGGGGGGGGGGTTCGCGGGCACTGAATCGACCAGCGAAACTTGATTTAGTTGGATCTGAGCGTTATTGGAAGATTCCGCATCAGCGCGCTTTCGTGACCGACTGGACCGGACAGGCTCGAGAAGAGGGAAAAGGCACTGAAAAATACGATGTACCGCCGCGCGCTCAAGCTGCACTAAGAAAAAGAGCTTGGGCAGATGAAAGAAGCTAGAGAAGGGGCTCTTTAATCGCTTCCGAGTTCTCTCTCTCTCTCTCTCTCTCTCTCTCTCTCTCTCTCTCTCTCGGCACGGGTGTAAAAAGTTCGTTAATCACCCGTAAAACTCCTGAGAATTTGCCACGTTCTATCGTTACGACACGCAAATTGGAAAGGCACGCGATTCCCCAATGGAATTTTTCTATTTCGAACGCCATCACCATTATATAAACCTTTAAAATAAATAGGCAACTAGCTCGATCACTCTGGAAGTATTTTCTTTATGTCCCTTACTCTCGTTCAACATCGGCTGGCAGTAATCTATCCGCGATCGAATCAGCGAACCAACGAGAGAACCATCAGCAAGCTAGTATCATCAGGGATGGTGATGGTGCGCGGCAGCAGTGGCAGTGGTACTGCCGGGCCTAACCCACACTGTATATATAGGTATGTGTAGAGGGTCGTGTGATCAAAAGCCGTACTCGCATGTAGGATCTCGCTGGATAACGGCATTAATTGAATCTCTATCGGACGTGCCGCGCGCGGCCTCGTGTTATTCTATTACTGAATCGCGCGCTCGCTTGCACCGGGGCCATTGTCTTTCATGGTTTATAGTCAACCTGAAATTCACGAGAGATAGTTCAATTTTCCCAGGGGCGATTTTGTGGCAAATCGATCGCACCCGCGTGTGTCTGTGTGTGTGTGTGTGGTATACTCCGAAGACTTTGGGGATATATAGCTCTATGGGAACCAGCTCCCACTCAGGATATAGCGGATCTAAAAATAGACCGCAAAGCCATTAGGACCTTTTATGTTATAGGTATACGTTAAATTTTAACGCGATGCCCTTTAAACGCCGATACACAAGAACAATCCGAGTACGCGTTTTATCATCGCGTATTATAAAAGTACGAATACGCGTAAATTCCGACGTCGAGAGTTATGCGAATAGAAATATAAGCGCACTCGCGGGGGGGGCAAGCGTCGACGTATGTGAGACAGAGAGGTGCCAGTGCATGAAAAGCATCAGAGGCTGTGTACAGGGACGAGAGGCGTACGCAGAGGAGACGGGATGGGCGCGCGCGACACAGTACAATGCAAACAACAATACGCAATCAAGTAGTTGACGGCTGACGTTCACATTACCGCGGCATTGTTGAAGTCTCCAGCGGCACACTCCGAAATTACGAAAGCTCATCCCTCTCGCACCCCTCCCAACGCTCTACACTGACTGACGACTGATGACGGCTGTGCCTCTGTGTTATTGGTTGCGGATATACGGCCAACACACCACGATGGATATGCTTAGTGCGAAGGTCAAAGACCTTTGCGACCAGTTAAAATCAATGGATTATATCATTGCAACTGAGAATCCACAAGCGCTGCCAAGGACACAATCCTGATATAACCAAATTTCTCCAGGCTTATGGAGTTTACATTTTTTCGCAGAGTTTTATGGAAATATAGAGCAATATTTTTGCAAGGAATCGAATGCCGGTGGTTAGAACGCGCTCTGGCTCTCGGTTCGGCCGCGGCGAAGGATTTTCCGAAAATCAAAATTTTTCGGATTTTCGAAATCGGGCTAGATAGACCCCTTGGCTGTCGATTCGAGGGATCCGCTAGGCCTAGAAAGTTGTGTTTTTCCGAGCATCTTAGTATAACTATCGAATTCAAATTTCATCTTAAAAAAAATAAAAGTATATACCTATTAAAATATTGTGACAAGCTCGCATTGATCTTTCAAATACTGTCAAACTTTGAACTACTAAGACGGGCTCTTTAATTAATTTATTTAAAATCAAAGATTTTCAATTATCTCAAGTAGCAATTATACCCGTAACAATCGAAGAAAAAAATATGCGCGCGCTCTGTTGATTCTAGTAAGTAATAATTTATGTTTAGCAAACAATTGAATCACGAATAAAGATCGATATAATAAACAATTTTGTATACACACAAAAAAGCAAAACTCGACTATTGACGCTATGGGGCTAAGCTACTGATTACAAAGAGACCAAGTTTCGAATCAGATAGGCAGAAACTAGTGCTACTGCATAGTCGTTGCAATTTAAACTTGTTTTATGCGGCCCTTTGCATGAACAGCTATTTGAATATACAGGCGCGCAACACAGGCGTTACCTACTACCACTATCGTGTAACTTTCCTTGGCTCAAAGGGCATCCGAAATGAAGCCATGCTGCAAGAGAGAGTACAATGTGCGTTTAATAATGCAATTATATTGTAGCGTACAGTTCAAAATTGTGTGCCTGATTCAGCGTTTTCACATCCGTGCAGCCGCTTTATTTGACACGAAACTACAATTACGTTTTTATCAAAAAGGAAAGTCATAGAATAAAATTTGATACACATGTAAAAATAAAAGATTTCAAAAGCAATAAATAAAATAGGGCTTTGTTGAATACGTTTCAGTAGTCTCAATACCAATATATCGATCAAAAGAAAGAATAAAACAAATTTTAATTTTAAATATGTATCTAATTTAATGCACTTAGAATTGAAATTACATGGACAGTTTCGAGCAATGCTTCACATAAATAATTTTTCAAACAACAATGTATGTACAATTAGTTTAATTTCTTTTTAGTTTTGTACTGCTATAATCATATTATAATATAAAAATGATCAGCAGGAAATTAATTTTTTACAATTGAGAACATTCATTTTAATTAATTTTAAATTATGATAACACAATAATCCTTACATTTTTTTAAAATATTACTAATTTCAACATTTGTATTCGTCGTTGCATGCTATTGCGACGTCGGGATCGAAAGCAAAAATATTTTTGAGAGGAAAATACATTTTCTGAAATATTTAGTAACGACTCTATAAAATATTAAGAATAATAACTATCGAGAGATGACAAATTCTGAAATGGAAATACAACCATCGGCTCTATTAATAATATAAGTATGAAAATAAAGCTTTGAATAAATTAAAATCTCTGGCAATACTTTCAAAAGTTGATTCATTTCTCCTTTGTTAACAATTCTTAAATGTATTTAAATATTGAAATTAATAACATTATTTTTTTCATTTAATCGGTAAATAGATATCTTACTTTTCAATCCATCATTTAGATTTCATACATAACTACATTAATAATTTCCAACCTTAATCTATTATTATACAAAATATTTCAATATAATGCTTCATGTAATATTGTAATCATTCATTAAACTACGCAGTATAGTTCAAGACATTGATACTCAGTACATTATATATTTATTATTTAAAAACATATTTAGATTTTATCACTATGATAAACCAGATGCAATAACAATAATAATCCAAGTGATATACATAAAATCCTAGACTTCTGTACAACATATTATTACAGTTCACGAATTATTAAATATTTATTCACTAATAACACATTTGCTTATCTAATAACGTTTCTAAATCTTTGTTATTTAAAAACGTACACTTATATATTACTACGATGCTTATTTGAAGCACACGCATTAATAAAAACGATTTCTATATGATTATGATGTATTCTATTTTTAACCATATGCATCATTTTTACCGTTGATAAAAAAAATCAATGGTAAAAATACGCTACTCGCCTACGTACAACGATTAAGTGAAAAATTAAAAACTAGTACTAGAACAAAATCATTCTTGAAAATCAATCATTTGGCAACAAGGAGTTTATTGTGTACGCTTTTAAATATTACAGTCCTTATATAATTTACAAAACTCAACAATTGTGATATTATTTGATTCAACAAAAAACTGATATGTTTTTATTTGTCACAGTTTTAATATTTGAGCAGATTATATCAAACTAAGGGATCTTGTAGTACCCGCCGATTCAAAAATATACCAAGAAATGGAGTCTGGCTTTAAGATGTTGATGAAACTTTAAGAATTGATCGTATTTTCACTTATTTTTCCAACTATTTATTCATTGGTTTTGAAGATTTTGAACAATAAAATCAAAATACAGGTTTCAGATTATAGAAAAATTCTTAAAGTTTAATCATAATCCATATTCCAAGCGCTATGGTCTCCCTTTGTAAATATTTATCAAGTATACTGATATGATCTCACTTTTGTTTTGATTTAATTTAATAGCGTTTAGGTACTTTTTTCTGTACTATCGTTGTAGCCTTTTGAAGGAACTATCAAGTAGAATAGGTACATTTTTACATAATTAGTAATTAGTATAACAATGCAAATTTACGTAAATAATTTTTGTTGTTTTTTAATACTGTTACGTATGCAGTATGCATGCTTACAACTCTTTGTAACAATATCATATATTTTTAAGTTTTTATCACAAACAAGAAGTTTGACGATTTGCTGTTAGAAAAATTCGTCTAATACAGTAGAATCGAAGTACTAATCTGTTTTCTCGATTGTATACCCTACTGATTGTCATGTACAATCTTAAATTGATTATGTTGTGCTGTCTAGGAAGTCTTAATTTGTGTTGAATGTTGCATTATCATCTTTCTGATATATATATTTTTTTTTTTTCATAAAACCTTGTTGTGTTCGTAAACTTTTTCACTGTCACAGTAATAATACTGTGTATACGATTTAATATAAAATCGATCATATAAGCATTATTTTATTTTTAAAAAGATTAAGTGAGACTTCAGTTGTGTTAGTTACGTTTTAGTTTTGTTATACACATCTAGATAAGCATCATTCTTCTGGTGGAAGTGATTTCAGTCTTAAAATATAAATAAGATTCTTGAATTATCTGCTCTTGTTAGTAATATTTTATAAAATAAGTATATAACTCACAATTATTAATATAATAATACTCATTACTCACAAGATCAGATCGCGTTTTTTAGGAATGAATTAAGAGAAGAAGTTGATTTCATTTTTAAATACTGTTCCTAAATTGATAATAAAAGACATAACTGAAGCTAAATACGCAAATAGTTCATCATTGTTAGAAAAATATTAGTTAGCGATAAATCACTCGTTAAAGTATGATTTTGAATAAGTTAGAACAACATTGTGGTTATAGCAAAATATTTTTCTTAAAAGTATAAAATTGGCATAAATCATTCAATTTTTCAAGTTTGATTATTTCGAATCCTTAAAACATTTATGTTAAAATTAAAATTGCATATGACTTAAAATGAGTATTATTTAATCATTTTTACATTGATTCCCAACTAGTTATAAAAATCACAGTGACATTAGTAGATAAAACGAACACTATGTTATAGAAAATGTAGAACAAGTAAAATATAGTTAGTAAATCACTGACCTGCAGTGATATTTATAAAATAAATTAGTTTCTATAAGTCATTATGAACAGAAAGAAATGATCTCAGTTAAAAAATATGAAATCTTTGGCACTTATAAAAAGTCTAAGGTTCAAAGATGTACAAGTCTTTGATGATGTGAATATCAAATAGCTACTAAAGAATAATAATAATACTAACATGTCTATACATCAAAATAGTATTGATGTATATTTTTTACGAGATTTTAGACTATTTTGACGTTGAATATTTTTTAAGTTTACTTTTCACTGATTCAATTTTCAACTTATAATGACACGAAACCCTGTATATTATTGACAATTTCACAAACTTAACTAAAATTCTTGATTTTTTGTAAGCCTAGAATTTCGTTCGATTTGACTAGAAAAATTAACGTTGCCACAAAATGTTAGTTGACAAAAGGTGTGTACCTCAATTATTCATAGTAAGTACTATTAAAAACGGCACAAAACTTATAAAAACATTTCATTTACTGTTTCTATCAATTATCTCTTTTCAAACTTGCACCAATGTTTGGTGGAATACCAATTAATGCGGCGCTACTTAGCCTAGATGTTCTCGGTTCAATTTCTAGAGACATTCTATACAAATCTTCTTCTTCTAATAAAAGTGAAGAATCTAATAGATAATTAGTAACTTTTGTGATTAATTCAATTTTGTATGGAGTTTGTTGAAAGTGTCGGATTTCACGTATCACATGGGCAATCTGCAATAATAAACAATGTATATTTTTCAAAAATTGAAATTATATTGCAAAATGAAAAGCCTTTTGACGATTGATTTAAGCATAGAAATATTTTCATTTAATTTACCATTCTCATTTTTGAAAAATTAAGTAGACCATCATCCGTAAAGTTAGGAGTGCCTTCTTCAATAAATGAAAGATCCGTCAGATATAATCCAAGATACGGAATGCACGGAGGGTCACACCTGTGCAAGGCATCTCTTAAGTTTCGGAATCTGTGTTCCGATGAAACAATATTCTGCAGGCGCTCAATTGTTTGTTTTGTCTAAATCACATCAAAACATTATTTCAATAGAAATATATTTAGAACTAATAATACAATAAAAAATAATCATTCTTTTTGGGTTTTATTACCGTTTTTGAAACCTTTTCCCATGTTTTTTTCAGTCGATAAACACTGCTATTTGTAAAGGCTGCACAAATTTGTAATACTCCATTGTAATTATGAAGTACTCTACTTATGTCTGCAACAGCTGCCCATTTCTCGATGGCACCAACACGTGCTTGCATATTCGATCTACGTATAATTTCTGATACTACTAACTGCGATACTTCATTAAACCTTTTGGTCATTAACGTTATATGAGGTGCTCTTGTAGCTTTGTCTGTTTTCATCCAAGCTTGGCCTAAAAATTCTCTGTAAAATGGATTCGAACAAAATTAAATGATATTAATTGTTAAATAATAGTCAGACTTTCTTCCAGTATGCCAATAAGGTTTACAAAATTAATGATAATTTTGTTTTTTATTTAAAACAGTTATTACTTACTCGCTTGCAATCGAGATGAAAATTTGATGATCCAAATAAGTCATTTGTTCAGCAATTTCAAGGGCTGATAAAGTTTCAATGCTTTCTTTTGTTGGTGTCTTAAAGAATAGAATTTTAATGAAGTTATCGTAACGTAAAAAAATAACGAAATCAATATTTGCAAAAGTGTGTGTTCATTACCAAAGGTGGTGTTAGTAATTTCTTAAGGTCGACTTTGTTGCTATCGGTTTCTTCTTTTGTGATCAATCTTAAGAGTTGGCTTGCTGCCTTATGTTCCGCTGGCAACAAATTTGGGCTATAAATAATATCTTCCAAAAACTCGATTGTCAAGTTTTTTAACTTATTATCTAACTCGAAATCTTGCGCATGCTTTGACACCCAATGGCGTAATACGTTAAGCACGCGCATGGTGGCTGCTGTTGACATAACTGATTCCTTCCGTCTATTTTTTTCTCGATATGAGCCTCGGTTGTTAGTATCACAGCGAATTGACGTTCTATCAGGAGGATTACTTGATGCTGATGTAGCTATGGCAAAAGCTGTTGCAGCTGTGGAAGTGCTACTCCTGAAGTAGAAAAAATAATTTTTAATTTTATGCCAAGAAGTAATTCAATAATGAAGTGTTTCAACATGTTTATTCCGTACAAAGAGAGTGACTAATCTTTCTCAAAAAACAAAGTTATTTTCTTGAATTTCATTTTTAAACACTAAAGATTTGTTTACAAATGATAGATATTAGCATATATTAAAGTTTTGTGTTTATGATAACTATAGCAAGACAACTGTAAATTAATGGATATTGGTTTTTATTTTTGTTTTTTAAGGTTATTTAAGTTATTTTCTTCATTCTTACGCGATTTCGATAAATTTTATTAGACACTCGCCTGCTGAAATTAGTTATTGATTAAACTATCACTACATTGTAGAATATTATAAAAATAAAAATCATTGTAGAAGGTATGAGAAAATCATTTGTTTCTTGTGGTGCATTACTCATTGTCGCTAGAGACTAATTGATTGCATGCACGATCTATAGCTAAGTGACAGTGTTGCTGTCTCGGTTGCTGTCTATAACAATTTTTGCATATGTAAAAACTAGTTCTGTGTATGTACATGCAGATCAATACCAGTAGACAATTTCAGTCATTATAGTTGGTTTTACATTTTACGATCTAAAAAAATACAGTCGCATTTAGCCGGAAACTTAATGCTTACCAGATAGTATCAGGTCCATTGCTAGGTAGGTATAAGGAAAAATAATACAGGAATCACAATTATTTTTTGAACAAAAATACAGGAACTATGGATGTTATTTCCAATTTCGTAATGCAATCTTATATTAGTAACTACTTTAATATAAGCTATGAATCCACATAAAAGTACGCGATCCCTGACGGTGTGGATTTTATTAATTTAATGATATAACAATCAATATAAACCTATATCGTTATAAAATAATAGCTTTTCATTAAAATTTTAAGAACTGTGGATGTTTACCAGTAAGAAAGAGGGAGAGTCTATGTATATATGCAGATTTTTTGATTATAAGAAAAGTTAGTAACGTACATACCATTGTAAACCACCAATCGTGGTTAAATATTTTGTAACACAAATAAAGGAATCACAACAACATATTTCAACAAAAAAAAAAACGAAATAATTATCATTATGTATAGAACAGTAAGAGAGCCAAATTATGGCAAAAATAGAAATAAATAATCAATAATTAATAAGGAAATATCAAAGTAAGATTTTAATTTGATAATTATTTTAATTAAAGACGTTCAAACTACAAAAAAGTAGCTTTATATAGTTACCGAACTACAGTATCATTGTTTATGTTCAGAGACTGATTCCAAACTGAATGTCGGTTTGATACAGGTTTGCCTTAATTTTAGCAAAATCTGTGCCAAATAAACATTGGATTGGGATGCAGCTTGTCAAAATATATAAAGATGTAGTTGTATGGTAGCTAAATCGAACTACTTTTTTTGTGTAGTAGTGTAATTATAGTTTGTGATATGTAGTACAATTCGAAGAACTTGTTTTTTATTTTTGAAATAAATGTGATAAAAGCGAGCATTCTTACATTTAAAACGGCCGCGATGAATTTGATATCATTTACAATTTATGAGATATGTATTTTAAAAAGTAGATTTTGAAACAATTAATCTCATGCAAAATATAATTTTAAAAAGTTTTAATAACACAAAATAACTCAATTGGTTTTGACAGTTGAACGTAATTATTTGTAATGTTGAATATCAAAAGAATAAACTGACCTTCGATGGCTTTGACGAAAGCTAGTGATACAGACACCAGCTTTGCTGGAGGATTGAGGTATGTCATGTTGATATGAACCCCTTTGCCCGTCGGTGTTAAGTTCACAATCTTGAATAGAACGCCTACTTGCCCAATAATTCTAGAATAATAATATTTATTGTACTTATGAAAATGTATGTATTGCTTTTTTCTGGACTTTTCCAATCTAGTATGTTATTAAAAAGTAAACAGAAGTTCTAGATTATTCTCACGAGTGGGCTCACTTCTTTGCGTATAGAACTATATTCACAACTGCACATTAAAAGTGCGGGGCTAAACAATTTATAGCACTTTGCATATTGTATTGATTAATATATATTATATTCACCCCTGTGATGGTCGATATTGATCCACTTCTTGTAGTTGAAGGAGGAGCAGAAGCAATTGATGCTCGATGATCAGAATAAGTGTGATAATTGCGAGGATTATTGTAACGGTGTATGGAAGATTGGCACGACTCCGCTAATGGTGTTGTTTCATCATCAGTCCAACTTTGTTCTTCTTTATCAGATTCTAAACGTTTATTTCGTGGTGGACGGCTTAGTGGGAATTTTTTCGCATGATCCGGTTTTGTGATCTTAGGTGATAGAGGGCCAAGATCTTCATATGTAAATTGTACTTCTAAAAGCAATTGATTGACATTAAAATCAAACAAATATTTAATTACTTTATCTGATATTGTATCGTTTAATTAACAAAAAAATATAAATGAATGATAAATAAACAGGTAATATTAATCAGTATCGCTAACATACCATCTTTTAAATTATCTCCTGTGGCAATAGGAGTATCTTCAGTCTCTTCAGAAACACCACGTGAGTACACAACTTCCCCGCTATCTTGAGGGCTTCTGTCTGAACCAGATCCAGAGCCTGATCCTGTAGAACCGACTAATGTTACAGAACTTAAATTGCTTGGAGATGATGGTGCACTAATGACTGTTACATCTAAAAAAAATTATGAAATTTAAAGTTTGCAAAACCAATAATGGAAATAAAACAAATAGATTAATTTAAACCTGTAAGCGTCTCTGCACTGGATGAAACGGCGATTACTTTCGGAATAGTTAAATGACATCCATCGTCTTCCGAAGTACTTTTATCGCTTACTCGAATGCTAACTTTTCGTGAAGTAGCTGGTGATTGTTTATCGGATAGTGTTGTCGGTGGCTGTACACTGGGATTTCGACATTTTACTATTGGTGTTTCAGCAATCAAACCCAGTTGCTGTTCATCTTCTTCTCGTTGTACAAAAATACAAGTGCATTTAAATATCATTAAAAATATTTATTTTCACATGATTAATATTCTTTAAAACAAATAACTTCATGATACGTTTTCAATTAACAAATTAATAAGATCTGTATAGAACAAAATGTGATTACAGTATCGTTTTTTATTTAGGATTGTAGCAATTATTGATTTAATAATTTAATTAGTGTTTATACAAATAATGCACAAAATAAGTGCATGAGTTTTGTAGATATATTTAAAAAATCACAAAATGCGAAAAATAGTGATCATTTTATACACTAAAGCCCATTTTCGTTACTAGTTATACATTGTACTAATTTGCATGCATATACTGGCGCACAAAATGATCATTTTTCATTTAATTGTGCTTCACATTTTACATACACCATTTAGAAAAAAAAAAAAAAAAACGAAATAGTTAATTTGATAACAAGAGTGTAAAATTTTGCATCCTCGCTAAGTCACTTGAAATCAAACACAGGTATAAAGTTTTCATTTCAATTTGCAAACACTTTTATTTAATATCGTGAGTGTGAAATTGCATGTAAAGTTTATGAAATGCATCAAGTGCAACATTACCTAGACTACATAAAAATAATAGTCAAGTATGTAATGTAAAAATTTATTTGCATAACCGATATGGTGCTTTTACGTTTCAGAGCACTTAGTATCAGATACATAATTCATGCGTCGTTATATTATAGTCGATAAGAAAAACTTTACTGAAAATCTGCATATTACGACTAACAATATTAAATGATGTATACACAATACTTTGAATGATTTGTGAAGCGACACATGTAAAAAATATTAAGTAAATAAAAGTGAAACTACAGAGCTACGTCTCATGGGAAGTTCAAGAAATCTCACGTTTTTTGTAGGTAGTGCGCCAGTGAGGCTTAGTGTTGGCCATAAAAGTACTTGCAGTTGATTCAAATATATTGGAGTTCCCTGTTTCTCGACTATCACTCACTTCTGATCCATACCCTATGTATACAAGTAACTAGTGTTATCTAATTTCTTTTCAAAATAAATCCTAACTAGCTTTGTAAGAGAATTAATTTTATACTTTTTATTTTATTAATTTTTAATTTTGCTTTCAATGCTTGGAACTATAGGGCAGAAAACCAATAATTAAAGTGAAAACATTTACCGGAAACAGAACTAGCGCCACTGGTTCGTCTTGGAGATGAACTGCTTCTTCTTCGATCATCCAAGAAGTTGTGTGATTCTCCCGTATTCAGTCCCGAAACATCAAGAGAACTAAAGTAATTATAACCATTAATACTGGTATTTCAATATACACTAATATTTCTTTGTATTAATGTTTTATAATGTTTATATGATTTAATAATTGCGAACTTTTCAGTTCATTATTGAACACCATATGAATGATAGGTAAAATATTAAAATGATATCTTACACCAAAGAACCGCTGGGCATATGAGCGTCGGGTGGTTCAGCATCGTAAAAAACTTTCTTAAGTGCCTCGAGTACAGTGACACCATCAGTAAAGACACGGTATGTTAACAGAAACGTATTTAAAAAGTCTATACTGAGAAATCGCAGGTCGGTGAGCCGTTGCAAAAGTCGATCTGGAGTTGCATATCGAATTTGCGGTACTTTACACGAATTAAGAGTACGGCTGAAACGTATATCTACGTCATCCTTAAAAAGTTTTGGGTCATTTCTGATAGATTGAGGCATTGTTACAGAACTTGTGTCCGATAATGAACCATGTAACAAATCATTAAAATGCACATTGTCCATGCACTGACTTATATCACTTATCCAAGCAGCTTTTTCCTGTGAAAAGAATTATTAAGTATATTGTGAATATGTCTTTTTAAATCAACTAGCAATTATAAAAAAAAAACAGTATGAAAAATTTTATTTGAATTTAGTGTTACACTATGAATATTGATAAATTGTGTAATTGAGATGTTAACGAAAGTACCTGCATTGTTGGCGCAACAAGATGAATCGTGAATGGATGATTTTCCCCTCCAATTTTCAAATCAATGACAATTTTAAAATCTCGATTTTGTAATTGAGATGCATTGGTTGTTGTTCCAGTTGTACTTCCACTACCACTACTTTCACTTATCCCACTAGACAGTGAGCATACTGATAACTCTAAAAAGTTGAATAATCAAATCATTGTGATTCCAAAAAAAGTGTCGTAATTTTAGCCAAATGTATATAATATATTACCGTCATCATCTGCAACAGTTTGTTCACTAGGATCTTCTACTAACACCGCATCAGAAAGTGGTATTTTGCCTATTTGCGGCACGAGATTAAGGCGACCATCATCATCTGACTGACGAGTTGTCAATATTAAATGATTAGAGAACAAAAAACATTGTCTTAAAGTCTCCTTGTCCGCGCTACCTTTGCCTCCAAAAGTAGCGCTTAATCGACTTCGAGCCCCCTTTGGTCTTTCTGAAATTTGTATGAGTGCCCCTGTAAAATGAAAAATACAATTAATCGTTGAAAATAATACATAATATTATTTAAATGTAATATTCGCTTTTATGTTGTTGTTATCAAATGTGCTTTTTTGTTTTTAATGCAATATTTATTCATTTGTTTAATATTGTGTCTAATGTTTATATTCTCTCATATCTAAATAGTCTAATGTAGATAATTTTTATGGTAGAAAGTTGAATTTTTGAACGGTAATGATGCTATGAGAAAACAATATCTGATAGTCTGTCCAATACAAATCATATTCATTACGAATCCTTGATATGAAAATAATCATACGTTGAATTAATGTAAATAGTGCGCAGGAAAAAATGAAACGACATTATTGCCAGTAGATTTCCCAAGTGAGCATAATAACAGAAGTGGATATTTCTGTAATGTTCGGATATTTTTATTAAGAAAAAAACAAACTATCTCGAATTACCTTATGATATTCTGCAACATGAGTCATGTTTATATGGTCCCCAAATTAGTTGTAGATAAAATATTAGATTGGCGCCAGCAAATCCATTTGATTCTTAAAATTTAAGTTGAGTCCCAAGACCATTTACCCAGCACTTATTAATTTAATAACTACCTTTTTTGGCCCCCAAAGCTAATTTTTAGTTTATCTACTTTACCGTCTCATATATTTTAATGTTGATATTGCTCACGATATTTGGTGGAAGTCACGCAGAAAATATTGTAGTAGCCACGCAAGCTTTTTGAACATTATTTTATGTTTTAGCATTCCAGCCTTTCACTTCTCTTTTTTTCCTTTTCACGCGCACTCTTTTAGATGCTTTTTTCATGAAGCTGAAGATATAAGTTTAGCAACAAAGCACAACACTAAGTATTTAACAGCATCTTTCATCAACTTCGGCATTTATTGTGAGATTTTAATACCATACTAAGAGTAAGACTGGCCAGACGGATACACTTCAGTAAACGAAAGAACAGTGAAAATGTTGTGCTCTCTTTAAGCTTACAGATATATAAGACAGAGAGAAAGCGACCAACGCACGTCGCTTTCTCAATAGGGCTAACCATATAACGTTTTATGGAGAAGGGAGAAGACGCGCTTGTACAGGGCCGTACTAAGAGAGGTGCTGGACACAAATTCCAGAAGATTGTAATTGTATTTTAGTACACTTTATATTTAGTAATTGCTTTTAATTCCACACCACAAAACATCTAATTTTCAAGAATTGGCGTTTTTACTCAAATAATAAGAGATATGATCTATACATTTGATTAAGGAATCGAATAACAAAATTCCCTTGGAACCTTTATTTTATCCAGCCCTGATGCAAGCAGGCCGTTGCGCGCACTTCGACGCTATCTGAACGCGCCTGCGCTCATCAACCTAACACTCTCTGTGATGTGCGTCCAGATGGGCACGCTTCCATTCCTAGTGGTACACCATTGATTTAGTCAGGCATCGTTTGCGCTTGCGCCATAAAAACCATGAGACTCACCGGTATAAGGGTATGAATATTAGTTTCATTTTCAAAGCCCCAAGACCAAATATATTTATCTATAGGTCCTTGTAAACTTGTAGTCATATCTGTTAGGGCACCTCAAGTTAAACGCAAGACCTGGATGAATTTATTTTAATCTAATAGTCTAGAAATTATAATTTATAATAGACTTTTTCTAAAATTTACTGGTACTTATTACGAGCAACGATTTCTGCATGTTGTTGAACGTAGTAAAATAATATATGATACGCAATATCTTTATACATGAAATTTAGAATGATGAACTAAGCTCTTGAAATATATTTTGGAGTTATTATCTATTCTTACCTTGTCTGACAAAGACTTGATTAACGTCAAGTAAAATGTCACAACCTTCGGCGATCATTCTTTCAACTGCTAAATTTTTTCGTAAATTTTCCGTTTCGCTAACCTAAAAAAAAACGTTGAGTAGATAAATATTGAACTAACTCCGTTTTAATTTTGTGTACATCATGACTTAAACACACCTCATCGTGCATTTGTCTTGAGAGATCCTCCAGTTGTTGACGAGCATTCTGCAGACTTTTGCGCTCTACATGATCATGCGGAGTATGAGCTAAAAGCTCATGAAGCGTGATAATATAACGAGGTATCTAGAATATGGGTATTATTATTGAATAGTTGCTTTTAAAATTTACTAACACAATTGCATATACTAATAAAGTTTTGCTTACCTGATGCATCGGATAAGTTAGAAAAGTCTCGAGAGATCTACCGTGACATGCAGTCTTGTTTTCAAGGCGAGATAAAAGCGCAGCGAAAGAAGGTGATGACTGCTTACACTCGGTAAGTACTTGAAGACTGTAATGATGATTTCTCACATACTCCTGATAGATTGATAGCATAGGTAAAAGCATGTCAAACAAATCGCCTGTAGACCAATGAAAGATTAATCAAAAAAATGTTAAATTAGAATGAAGGAAAAATAATGAATCTTCAACGAGATTTACCTAAAACCAATGTTGGCCAACTTTCCATGCGAGAAGTCAAACCTTTAAGAAAAATCTGATGCAAAAATAGTACAGTTTCACTGTTTAAAAATATACTGTTAACATCCTCATGACTGCACGGTGGTTTCTTCGAGCTAGCTGCCATTTTAAATGGTCTTAGAAAACAACTAACTAATACTTCCATTTGTTCAGTGTATTCTTCTTCTGCCTCCACCATTTGAAATACTAAGCTATTTCTTTTTCTCATGCTCTCAGCGTGTGGGCTCTTGATATATTGCTCAACAATTTGTTTCCAGCGCCGTCTACATAACCAGCCCCTGAAGAAACTTTGAACTTTCTTGATTTTTTGCATCTCAGTGCTACCTTCGGATATACCTTTAAAATCAGATGAGTTTGTGCACGCTGAAGTTCCTTGCATGCCCAGGTTACCCACATTTATTAATGCGGAGATACTGCCTCCGCTATTACTTTGCGATGCTGTACGCTGGAACGTACCACGAGATCCATAAGCACTTGTCATACTTGGTCGGAGTTCCTTCTTCAAAGCGCATAGCTGATGGAAACATAAATTTGAATTACAATATTATACAGATAAAAAAGTGACTTTGATTGTAATTAACTGCGATTGAGCCTTACCTCGGCACGTAGTTTCTTGATCTCTGAAGTAAGTTCTTCGCACTGCTGAGTGTATTGCCATTTAGCAGTTTTTTCGCTTTCTACAATTTGTAATAGGTGCAAGTGTTTCTGCTCCAGCTCTTCTTTTTGTAGAAGCATTTTGTTGAAGCTGGAATCAGTTACAAGAAGACATTAATTTACGTACCTTCTAGTTATAGCGATCCTAAAAGGTCTTATTCACAAACTTTAAAAATACAATAAAAGACTAGTTGTTGAAACGTTGATATGATATATCAAAAACAATTACCTAGCCTCTCGTATCGCATCAATCCACATTTTACAATCTGCCTCCGTTGACGCTTTCAATTCATATTGTCTCTGATTTTCCCTTCGATACGAGATTGCAAAGCATATCTGAAAACATACAAGCAAAATGTGTTGAAACTTTCGCTTATATGTATGCATAACAGAAATAGTATACAAAGAAAAAGATAATAATCGTATCAACATCATAAGTTTCGTACACACATAATATTATCGTTTTAATTTCATTTTTTTTAGAGCTGTATTTTTCGAGAAAGTTCAGTCCTTAAACCAAAGGTATTTCCTCTCTCCCTTTCCTTTCTCCCCTATCTTTTTGCAGTCACTATTCCGTAACACGCGCATTAAAACACCAATAACTCAACAGATGAAGAGCCTGTATATAGAATAATGTAGATCAAAGGCAAACAGGATCCAGTCTAGATTTTGATTTCTTATTTCTTTTGAAAGCTATTTTATGATAAAGCCAGCGATGAATTATACTTTACGAATATATCTTTTATATTTTTACATTTGAATACATTTTTACAATTAATTCTTATTTGTAAAGTTTACATGCAGGAAGGCCGATTCTCAATACTTCTTAAAGTTTACCTCGAATAGAAAAGATATCTGCAGCATGCATTGTTACAACCAAATATTAGCTTTCTAAGTTCCGGCTTATATAATTACCAAAGAATGAAACCAACCTGCTTGTCCGAATCTTTGCCTTTCGCTGTAATCAAACGATCGCAGTAACATCCTTCTAGTAAGATAACACCGCTTGGTCGTGAGCAAGCTTCATTTTCGTAATAGAAAAGAATATTCTGAAAAAAAAATCATATTAGAACTTCGTTGTATATTTCTGAAAGTTTTTAATTTTGTTATTGACCGCTATCTCCATCAAAAGAATGATATTACGTGCATGTAAAGCTCGTATACAAAGTGGTTCTTTTATGATCCAGGACATGCACTTTATAGAAACTTCCGGTACAAACGCTGGACAATAAAAAGTATTGTGTGCATCACGGGTGAATAGGCGATTCTGAATAGCGCAACTTGTACACTTGTCAGTAATCGCCTTCTTTTCACCCTTTATATTATACAATATACTGTTAGGGTTTATTACAAATTTTCGAAACAAGTCGGTTCATTAGAATGTATCTACGGTAATGTATTGCAAAGAATAATTGTAAGCTATCTAGCAATATTCCTCATCTAACAAATGAGTTCAAAATGTAAAACATGACTTCACTTTTTAGCTTCTATTAAATTACTATCCATGACCGAGAGACTCTGTCGCGTGTCTTTGTTAATAGCGTTAAACGTCACATCGTATATTTTTAAAAAGCTCCGCGACAAAAGGGGAGAAATAGCAGACAGGATGACCGCAATTAACTCACCTGATAGAGGACAAACCAGCGTAATTGCCATTTAGCAGAGTCAGCGGTACGCTTATGCAAATAACCAGCTGCCGAGTGATCGTAATGCGCTTTTTCGGACAGCATCACCAGTTGCGAGTCATTTACTCGCACTAGAAAACATAACAGAAAGTGCACGTCAGTTCTTGGAATTTTACTTTTTTAAAGAAATTTAAGTTTCAAAAGAACTGCGGATATTATTAGCGGTGACAATAAAAGTATAATAAAAGCACAATCGACCACCACTGTTTGAACTAAAGCTGAAAAAAAAGGCACTCGATTTCCGACGTCTTCCGTTTCTCTTTCGCAAGTTTCCGATTTCAAGCCACACTCTCGAATAACACCACTGATGGATGTATGAATAAACATGACCACTTTTCATAACCATAACACCTGTTAATCAATACTTCGACGAACGGTAGGATAAAGGATCCGTTCCGTTCGCGCTTTTTACACGAGGAAAAACAAACAAGATAAACACAAGCCAGAGCTATATTTACTTAAATAAACAAATATCATCACGTTTCTCACCTGTTCTTTGCATCTTCGGACTAAGCATGATTAGTGTACGCTTCTGATCAGACTTGATTCTTGATTATCATGTATTGCAAAGCAAGAGCTTGATTGTCATGCGATGATTTATTCATATGCCTGGAGGCTCGAAGTCGTTTAAAACTGCAGCCGAAAGGGTAAAGCAACATAGTCACTGATCTCTTCTCAGATTTTTCATAGCAACGCAGGCACGTTGAAATCGCTTCCAAGCGCTTTTTTCCATTCTCATCTTTGTACCTACCTATCTTGCTCTCGTTCTTTTTCTTTGTTTTTTAATCTCGCGGCGAGTTGTCCTTTTTTTAGTCGTTACTCTGTAAATATTTTGAAAAAAAAAAAACAAAGGAGGTCAGCCCGATCGATTGCTTAAAATTTGTAAGCAGAGTGCGTGCATATCGTAAGGCGCATGAAAAATTATTTTTGGTTTCTGATAATACGTTTTTTTTTTTAAATTATTGCAAACAGTTGAGGAAAAGTAGAAAAATTAATGTAGAACTTTCAAACTGAAGTTTCAATCGAGTTTAATCACGTCAGTGGGTCGAATGAAATAACGGTCTAACTAAGGTAATGCATTCAAAACAAATAAATTTCTCTCAAGCTCCGAAGTTTGCTTCGTTAGAAATAATCGAATCTAGAATAGCTAAAATTTCCATGTCATCCTCTGACGTATAGAGAACAAATGCCTCGTAAAAATTAAATAACGTCTAATAATTCATCGTTTAGATTCGAAGCTCTCACCAACAAGAGTATTATTTACAAACGTAGTAAATAGTAAAATAGTAATTTTAAAATATCGAACGGCAGCCCAGTCGAAAAGTAGTAAGTATATAGTACAGAGCCAGCCAAGAAGGAAGAAGCTAGGGCGCGGGCGCGGGCACACACGATTAGAATAGACACCTGTTAACGGTGACCTTCGACGCTGGCTTGCATAGATACGCTCGTATTTTCCCGCCCGTATAGCCAGGAGAGCGATAATGAAAACGGGGGGGAAAAAAAAACAAGGATATCAACTGTGCCGTATCGTATATCAATTGCGTTTGGGCGTTGTTCTGCGTGTGATTGTCTTTTTACCTTGTTCTATGCCTCGATCATACAGCACTGAGGCTGTGTCCGCCTCCTGTCATAGCCTCTCGGCACAGAGAGAGAGAGAGAGAGAGCAGTAGCGAGCTTTTCGTGGCTCGCCCCTATTTCTCTGTAAGCTCGGTGACCTCGACACCTCCTCTTGACACTTCTCTCGTTTCCTCAGCTCTCTTTTCGTCGAACTGTCGCTTCATTTTCTCCCTTGCTTATGCTCTTCCTCTTGGCTAGCTACTTGTTACTGCTTCTTCTTCTTCTTATCTCTCTCTACTGTACTAAAGCTCACACATTACGGACAGGGACACACATGCGCGCGCAACAGCATACACTGACGTTATAGCTACACGCTTGCCCTGGTAAACTCTCTGGCTATTGAAAACACGTGCGAAGCAACAATGTATAAGCTCTAATTTGAGTTGTCTCGAGCGCGATCGAACTTGGTGCGGTTAAAAACTATAGAGGAGCTTTTTCTTTCTATACACAGAACAACGAGCAAGACTTGCGATAAAGAAGACGCTGTTTGGAGGGTACACACAAGGGACACTAGCTAGCTGCTACTGTACCGGGTGCGAGGCAGCTGCACACGAGTCGGGGCCAAGGCGAGTCGCCGAGTGAGCTGCGCGAGCCTCGCCTGCGTGAGCTTTCCTGCGTCTCCCTATATATATATATACATACACACTTCTATATACCTATTTCTCTCTTGCAAGCGCGCCTGCGAGCACATCCCCACTATTCTGCGGGCTATATGCTACCCCAGCTTTCGCTCGCTCGAACTCTTCCCTACTACCCCTCCGCAGCTTCGTTTTATTTATCCCTCGGCCACAACGTGTATACTTCAGCATCCCTCTCTCCCCTAGCGATCCTCCTGTTGCTTACTCTTGCTACTGCTGCTATGCTACTGTTACTGATTAGCTCGTATTACGACTTTGGTATTACATGTCGTGGAGATATGAGAAATTCGATTTTCTCATCTTACGCGCCTCGTATTTTTTCTTTCTAATAACGAGCATGCGGCTTAAGCGGGACAAATTGATTTTTTTTTTCTTCTTCTTTCGTATACTTTGAACAAACACGCTGGAAATGCCTCGTTTTTATCATACTTTCAAGCGTAAAGAGAACTGGCTATTTTGTAGAGCTTGCGGAAGTTGTGTCACTCGAGCTGAGAACGTGTGCTATTTTTAGCAGCTAGCGGGTTGAAAATACCGCATTGCGGTGTAAGACTTGGACTGTGCTGTATTGAAAAATTAATTCGATTTTGATTAGATCATGACCTTCTTGTATTTCTGAGCGGAAATTTCGTACATAAATGGGAACGAAAAGCTCGGAATTTTATTTAAATAATACACGATTGCCTAATAGCTTTCGCCCGAGGTGGAAACGTTGACGACTTTTTTCTAATTAGTCATATGTACTGAGCTCTATTGTGTGATTATGGTGTGTGTGTGCAGTGCGTATGTGAACGTAGGTGCCTTTGAAATAAAGAAGCTTAACATCAAATGAAACTTTATTGTATACTTGAATGTCTTGATTAAAAATGGATTATAATTCAGTTGGTTTTTATTATTAAATTCTCAATGTACTTATTTTCTAACGTAACATATGGGAGTCAGAAATTATTGTATAAATAATTTAAAGTGCATACATTTGATACTCGAAATATCAAATTTATCTCGGTTTAAATTAAAAAGTACGTGTGGTTATTTTTTGCGAAATTTCAAATTATTGTCCTATGTTCTGACGACGATTATGTCGAACGTGTTTTCGCTTCTTATTGGAACATGTTATACAACATTTCTCACGAACTACTGATGATACGTCGCACATATGCTTGTATGCGGAACACAGCCAGACCGGATCAATGCTGTCGTAGCAGTCTGAAACAGCTGTAAAAGAAAAAAATTAAATATTTTACAAAAATTAATTTAATCTAATTTTTCTTGCGAATTTATCAAATATATCAAATATTACTCACCGAGATTCGTATCCAAGCAAGGTTTCTTGTGATAGCAACGTCTAACTTCCACGGGTTTCCTCTCGGCATTACAATCTGATGACAACAAGTTAGTTTGCCTATCGTAGCAAGTCACATTTCTATGCTTATGGCCAGACTTGAAGGTGCAAGTTGCATTGCAGGCACTCCATTGACCTATAAAAAGTTTGATTATTTCACAATACTATTTTTTTGTTCAATTTTGATATTAAATCGTTGCTTCTTACCCGTTGTCCATTTGCCGCTATAGCACTGTTCAGATTCAAGTGGTTTATTATCTGGATCGCAAACGACAGCATCTCCAGTCGCAGAGCAAAATACTCTTCTAGTCCTTCGTCCCTCCAAGCACTGACTCCATTTAGATACCTGCCACTTGGGTTTTTGATTATACATAGAATTTTCATCGGGACTGTCGGCATCGAGAACATTGTCAAACTCGAGAATCTCAGGATCAGCCTCGGTACTGTCCAAACCATCCAGTGTTGTCGGAGGAGCCACAGGCTCCCGTTCGTTTGGACTGATATTATAGAATTCCAAGTTTTTATTTTCGGCGTACACGATTACCGGCACCTCACTACTGAGTTCGCAAGTTGGCAAGTTTGGACAAGGTTCAACTTCCTCGGGTCGTGTGGCTTTGTTGCACTCGTGGTCAGGAACAGCAAGCTCTGGCTGATCATCGCCACGACCGGCGGAGACACACATTACCGAGCGCTTGCGTAGAGCTTTATCGCCGCAGGTCACTGGACACATTTGCCATGGACCTACCCACCATCTGAAAATATATTGACATTACCAAAAACGGCGGGGTTTCCAATGTAGAATTATACGATATCCTAATAAGTGTTCAAAGATTAAGTGATATTAGTTTATATATATAGCATGAAGCTCGAGTAGCCGGAAAATAGAACAGTCGACTAGCGCGATAGATGGCGCTTAGGCCCTTTCACACAGTTCCCGAATCGCACGTTCCGCGCCCAGACTGTATAAGACTGGGCTCATGCTAACACTTGCGCAAGTAGTGATCTTTGACAGATAATCCTATAAATCTTTATCTATATAACAAATACCTAGCCGGGCAAGGCTTCATGTTGCACTCTCGTATGATGGTCCTAGGTTTTGTTATGCCATCGCAGAATTTGTCTTCAACAACACCGCTCTTGCTTTCATTACAAAGCGCGTATGAGCTTTGTTTTCCACCACCACAGGTTACCGTACAGAGAGACCAATCAGAGAACACCCATGAGTACTCTGGAGCCCGACCAATATCTTTCTTCGGTAATGTGTACTCGTAACGCAGTCCAAAATTTCGATAGTGTCCGCGATGTATAAGCTATAAAAATAGTATTATGAAGCTTGAAAGACAAAGTCATTATTGAAATTTCCAAACATCCTATAGATAAATCTTTAAAAATTGATGAATAATTTTATTATTTTATTCTTTCTCTCGTAAAAGTGTATAATGCGTATGATACTATTCATTTTGAATTTAGTTTAGTTTTAAGCAGTTCAAAGTAGTTTCACAACTCTACGAACCTATTCGATGATTCATATGTTATCCGTATTTTCAACAGACATAAAATATCTACTAAAAATAATCACAATTGAATTCTCTGAACATTCACAAAATAAAACTTTGATAACTGTTCTTTTTTTTCGGATAGAATTAAAGTTGCGATAGAAGATTGAAAAAAAAAATTTTACTAACGTATACGGAGATGTCTTCTTTAGTAGGTCCTGGAATTCTGACTTTCTCTTTGTCACGATCGCGTTCGTAAAGAGCTGGCGTGCCAGCGACCTGATACTCGCCGGCCAAGGTGATCTGCCTGTCCGAAGAAGATTAAATACTTGCGTGAGATTCTTTTACTTTAACTATTCACGTCATCTTTCAAGGCAGTTTATATTTTCTCGCTAATTATCTCTTACATTTGCTTAACAGTCTCGTCTCTGTTAAAAATAAAAAAGAAAATTGACAATTAAAATAAGTTGAGTATGTTTGACACTTATTATCTGGGACAATGAACTTTCTGCAGTTCCTATACTTCGGTCGAATCGCGAGTCTGGAAATGTAAAAGCTTTCTGGTGGTCATTCATCACACAACGAGATTAAAGTCTTAGCTAATAGCAATTTTGATCTGTACGATGATTAAGTACAATAAACCAGTGTCGCACTTGCAGAGACAGTAAAATATGCAAGAACCTATGCAATTATACTCAAAGGAAAGAAATAATAATAACCGTAAACTCTAGGTTTGCATGTAGTTCATCCATAAACTTTATACTCTTGAGACTTTTTATTCTTTTTTTTTATAACGCCATTCTTGAAACTTCAAACTTTTCATAATGCAAATGAGGTCATGATATTATACTTCGTTAACTAAGTTTAATCATCCCTCGTTTGATGATACTCAAAGATGAATTTTTTAAAAATCACAGTAGTTGGGTAAACGTACCGCTTTCCATTCAGAAAATATTCATTGGTCTTTGGCCGACCGATACCAATATAGTTCTTGCTGTTGCCAATCTCCTCGACTTTAATGTTGCGTGATCCCTCAGGAATAACGACGACTTCCTTGTAGCCCAGTCCCTCGTTCTTGTCGTAAAGCCCACGTATCGTGACGCATTGCGTACCATCACCATGGCATATTCCGCATCGATCTTCCGTTGCATTTGAATCGACGACCCATTCACAGCCAACTTTCTGCAAACGATATTTGCTGTAGTTTTTTTTTTTTTTTTTTTTTTAATTAATTAAGAATAATCACGTGCATTT
The DNA here is from genome assembly GCA_012977825.3 of Pteromalus puparum. Lineage (NCBI taxonomy): Eukaryota > Metazoa > Arthropoda > Insecta > Hymenoptera > Pteromalidae > Pteromalus > Pteromalus puparum. The sequence continues at coordinate 2,744,765 of CM053168.1, read as the reverse complement.
TTATCAAATCAGAGTTATTTACCCTACATATACCAGCGATACACATGTCTCTCGTGCCAACGTTGCAAGGTGTTCCATCCAGTGCCGACTCGCCCCATGGTACAATTACGCTCTCTTCTGTATCCGTGCAGTAGAGTTCACAAGGCTCGGCTGTTAGGAAAAAAATTAATTTATAATTAAATGTGATCGTGAAATGTCCATCGTACAATTTAAAATGTTTAAAACTCACTCTGATCAAAATACGGTAACCAGGTGTAATTTTTGCCTTTATATTCTTTTCCATTGTAACTACTGCATTGAACGCTACGATAACTCGGTGTGCCTTCTGGACAAGGTTGAGTGTTGCAAATCTTGTAACGACGTCGTTCGCCCATACAAAATTTTCCGCCGTGTTCTGGCTCTGGATGATCGCATTTTCGCTCGATTATCGAAACACCTGCGCCACAGCTACGCGAGCATTCGCTCCATGCACTCCATTCTCCCCAGCCACCATTGATTTGGCTGGGTCGATCAGCTATTGGTATGCACTTTTGGTTTTGACACCACTGAGGATAAACATTTTTTAGAAAGAAATAATAAGCTGAATATTTTCAACGCCCACGTAATTTTCATTTGCTTTATAGCAAAGTAAAAGACCTACTCATGCAAATAATTAAGTTTATAGCGTGTAAGTATACAGCAGACAAACCATGTGTTTTCCGCAATGAGTGCCTGGGGCGGCCGGATGTAGCATTGTAGTACAAACTCCGTCTACTACGCACCACAGTTTTGAACATATCTAAAAAAAAAACATTTTATTTAATTTTAATTAATTAAATATATAGGTATTTGAATTTAGTTTAATTTTTTGCTTCATCACCTCTTCTAAAGGCGAACAAACAGACGCATCTTTAACACCGAACTGCAATCTGCATTGATGCTCCGCATTGTACATAGCTCCGGGTGGCAAATCCGGATAAGCATAGTCGTTATCGACCGGCTCATCTTCCAGGCATTCTCCTTTACCCTGACTGAAACGCAATCAAATGATTATAAATTTAAATTTATTAATTGAATATTCAAAATTTGCATCTTAAGATATCATCATATTTCATACTCTAAGAAATTCGTGATATCCCTCCTGGAACATCGAGACCACGCAACACCTACAGTATCAGCTTCAAATGTTGGTGTCATTACGTGTAACTTATCTCCGTCTTTTTTGCTGCATCCAATTTTTTCCGTATCGTGATACATTCCAAAACTGTAACGAGATAATGAACAGATATCGATAAAAATATATAACTATAAAATTATCGCAAATTCGAACACTTAAAAAATCCAGACTCACTTGTGGCCCAACTCGTGAGTAATGGTATGGGCAAGGGTAATGCCATTATCCTCGTTGACACTACAGCTACGATCGGGCTGACACATACCAGCCACATGCGCCACACCTAAGGTACTGCAGGGAGTATTTGCTCTGGAGCAAATGTCTTCCCTTGTTACTAAAATAGCTACGTCATGATGATTCGGATGGGAATCATCTGGTGGGTTAAGTTTTTGTTGCCATTTGCAGAAGTTGTAGAGCGTTTTGTCAGCGTTTATCGTGATATTCAGTCCCGGCTGAAAATGACATATCGAACTGCAAAAATTAGTCTGCTTTATTTTACAAAAATCCAGTAGGACTTTCACAATATAATTTTTATATTCAAAATGCCAACATGTATCCACTGTATCATAAATCATGATAATTGTTGCATTTGCTATCCTACCTCGGCGTCGTCTTCTTCCATTAGAATTATACGGACGACAACGACGTTGATGAAATTTCCAATACTCGGATCGAGGTACAGCGCCGACACCATGTTCATAATAGTTAGAAGATAAGTCTCGACATCTCCGTCTTGGTGAAAGGCCATCATCGTTCTATCGGCTACAACGAGTGCTTCCACGTGTCGGGCTCGACTTACGGACCTTTTGGAACGTTGCTGGAGCTGTCGGCGTCGACCTCGTCCTTGAACTTTCATTAGGCCCGACTGGGACTGCCATTCCAACAGCGTCTCGCTCAACCGTCGTGGCTCTGAGCAAACAAAAAAAAAACAAATAATATCGAGTAATAAATGTTCCTCTTTGATCGTCGCCGATATAAAAGTCAGCTTCGAGAGCTTATTAATGCAACTTTATGAACCTCGCTTGTTTTTTTTTTTTTTTACGCGTGTCAACACAGCGCATAGCGGTTATAAATTTATCATTCACTGTTCGTTATAACTCACCGCGTGTGCCGCAGTTTCTCTCATGTTTCTGCTTGCGCATTCGACGTGGCTTGTTGTGTTTATCTCTGATCTTTAGAGTTTGGCGTAACTTTTGTTTTTTTCTCAGCTTGCCAGGTTTAGTCGGTGAGAGGAGTGTATCGTTGTGTCTGTGAACTCGACGGAATAGCAGATGTGGCCGAGCTTCGTTCACTTTCCCACGATATTTATCTTCGTTTTCAAGCCCAACTGGTTCTAACCAGAATTCGCCATGTTTTCCATACATAAAGCCGGCCTGAAGCACACGTGCAAAAAATATGGTTTAAATATTTATTTTATTTTCTTTTTTTCGGATTACACTGATGGATAGGTTGGATTTTCGCTTGAGAAATAGTTAGATCGTTGAAAAATTACGAAATAAAAGCAAACAAAAAAAAAATGACTCACCAAACCGTTGCAAGCAGACAGGACAACCCGGGAATCAGGCTGGTCCCGGATGACGCCTCGATAATGGCATTGACTCGAATGATTTTTCGCAGGTTGACGCTGGTGCAACTCGCGCTTGTGCCTTTCTACGAGCATACCGGGCTTGATAAATTTACTGGTTGGCTTCAGCTGCAGGTGATACTCAAGACCGCTCATTGTTAACCGATAGTGCAGCATATTCGTTGCCGCCGTTTCTTCTTCCTCTGCCGAAAACTCATTACCGTCGTGGTAGTGGGTCACGTTGTGCGATATTAGCTCGCCGACATGCGTTACCTTGCGCGGAAACACGATTTCATGTGAGCTTATGTGTTCTTCTGCCGTATAGAGTCCTTAGAAGAAAGTTGAAAAGTTATTCGTTTTATGTACTTTTTGAGTAATTATATATAGGTGCTCTTTTACCTTTTGGACGGATGATCGGAGAATCCTGAAGAGCATTCGCGGCGATTATTACAAAGATAATAATTAGGAAATGCATTCTTCACGTTCAATCTTTGTCGTTTCCTGGTATAAAAATGGCACTTTTACTTTATGAAAAAATTATAATAAGTCCTTCCCTACTTTGATAAGTTCTGGAAGTTGGATCACCTATAAGAAAATATATTTTATTCTGAATTACATTTCTTGTTTTAATATCGTAAAAAAAAAAAAAATAATAAAATTGCATGCTCCAAGTCCTCACCTCGCGTGCTGGCTGACTCCTTGCACGACGAGCTGATAAAACAAGTTTTGTGTAACATAGAACGCGCTTGAGTCTGCAGATGCCAATCCATCTCGATCGAAGAACTGTACAACCAGTGTCGTTGTTGTTATAAGGACGTTAACGATGTCCACGACGAATATAATAACGGCAGCATTGATAGAAAGCAAGTCGAATAATTTATCGAATATATTTTTGCTTTACCGCACTGTCTACGCTCCTGCTGTCTTCCTCCACGATGTCTATGTGTCCTGTTCTTAGTTCACAGATACGCCGCATTCGATGACTCACTAAAGATAGTTTCTCGTATATCCTACTATTACCGATCAAGATGAGCTTATTTTCATGTATTATTAGTAATTCTGATGATAATTCACATAACACAGACGTCAGCTTTCCAGTCCACTACATCGTCTGATGGAATCTCCGACGATATTCACTGCATCGTAGAATCCAACGAAAAATTTATCGATTTTTTAGTCAGTCTGAGAATTGAAAAATCGTCAACGGAACATCGGTATCGGTAGAATTATTCTACGTGCACTGCACACTTGAGTCGGCACTCGTACAGGAAACCGGACAAATGTACTTTTTTCAACGAAAACACTCGTGTATAACCTTCGCGAAGGCTCGCATGCATGGACCGTTGCTGGTGTTGCTGCTGCTGCTTGCTCGCCGTCACAACACTTAGTGGCGTTCTTTACTTGTCTGTTTGCCATCCGAGAAACCAAAGAGCACAGCTCTCCGCCCCTCTTCTCTCTCTCTCTCTTGTCGGCTATCGCTTTCTATATACTGACTCTCTGGACACAGTCCTCCTCCGTCTCCTTCTTCTCCTTTCGCCTCCTACTACTTTGCCTCCTCTCTTTCTTTTTATTCTTCATCAACATCTTGGCTTCCTACACGTTTCCTTATAATATATAACGTCTTCGCTATATAATGAGTTAATATCACATTGATTTACTTGATTTATATGCTCTTTTTTTCATTAGCGAGTAATGATGTAGATGACGAATAATCAAAAGGTTGGCTATAAATACTGCGATATTATTTATTTCTTTATTGAATCGGACTGTTTATGAAAAAGAGTAATGTTTAGGCTTTTATCACGGAATCATCATAAATACACAATTATTGCGTCGACGATCCTTTTGAATTAAAAAAAGACCATAATTCAGTGACATTTTTCATCGGCCGGCGCCTCTAAATGCATAAGCAGTTCACACATCGTTCTGCACTTTGAATTACGATAACGCAGTTGTTTGCGTAATTTTCATAATTGAAAAAAGTCGATAAAAAAGTTAATGGCACGGTAAAAGATACTAATTATTCGAATTTCCAGTACATGCATAGGTAATTTAAAAACAGCTGTTTTATCGATAGAATGGGTAAGAAAAATATGAAGATTAAAGATTTAGTATTTGGTGAGAAAAAGTCCTAGTCCTATATAGGTGTATACAATAATTTATCTTGGTTATTAAAAAAAAAAAAGAAAACACAATCACATACAAAACTGTTTAGTGCTCAAATGTTGTTGCTTGAATCGCACCTATAAGAAAAATAATGAAATATTATCCATATTATCATACATGAAATATCAATATCATGTATAGCAAAAAATATTATACGATTGTAAAAGTTTGTATAATCTGTTATCTGTTAGCAGCAAAAACTCTTTTGGTTATTGCTGATAAGTTAGATGATTACCTGCGCAATCCGAACGATATTTACAATGGTAAGTGCGAAAAATTGTATACAAATCTTCGCCTTTTAATAAAAAGTTTATTTGAATATGATAAATTTATAGAATATTAATAAATATAAAGCGTACTAAATATTTGAAGAGGTTATCTTTCTTAGGAAAATCTACGCTATTATATATACTTTTTGAGTCTTTTTAAATAAGTACTTTAAAGCAGTGACATTTCCCAATTTTCAATTATTTTAGGTCGATATACGCGAGATATCAAAGGTGCAGAGCTTTTGATACCCCGTCACGTTCACGAAAATGGAGCATTTCATACTTATAAGTTACCCAAATTTTATCATCGTGAAAAATTGAAAAAAGAGAGAAAGCGGCGGGAGAACACTCTGTAAGTTAAAACTGGTACCCATATACATTATCTGGTTTTGATTATAAGCCTTACGCGTGTATTTTATATAGAAATCCTGACAAAAATTGTTGAGTTATAAAAAACCAAAATTTTTATCTCCCCTTCTCTCTTCAACACGCGTTTCCCTATAGCGCTTACTCAAGACTATTCCTGACAAGGTTAAGTATACCGTTTCTAGCTCTCATACGCTGACTCTATAGTACTCACGTAGCCTTATCTGGCATATAAAGTGACATAACCACTTTTCACTTAACTGCGACGCTCAAAAAATCTTCGGGAAAGAGAAATACTTCGAATCAAAGAAAAGAAAAATCCGAAGAAAAAAAAACTTTATTTATATTTTTAGTTCGTTTATATTTATGACAGACTGCACCTAGTGCTACCATTTAACGGCGCTGATAATCATGTGGAACTCAAGCCATACCATGATTTTATATCACCGGATATGGTCATTGAAACACGATCACTCGATTCCGAAGCTTCTCAGTTTAATGAAAGCAATCTACATTTTAAGTGGCCAAGTGATCATCAGTGTCACTACAGGGGTGCGTTGCGAGGACATGCAAATTCTCGAGCTACTTTATCGCTCTGTGAAGGAGTAGTAAGTATTTAAAAATACTGTTAGTTCGAAAAAGATATTCTTTGATTTCAAGTAGTTAAAAAATAAATAAAAATTACGTTAGGTAGGGTATGTGAGTACTGATTACGGAAGATATTACATTGAGCCTTTGGATGGAGATCTACCTAACGACGATGGTCAACATATTCATCTGATTTACAAAAAGGAAATATCACATGAAAATATGCCTCATAAAGCACCTTTCTGTGGAGTAAACGGTATGATATTCCATTTCCTGTAAAAATACGAAAAGCAAGGATTCCTATTCTAAAATCTCTCATCAATCATACAGATGACTGGGAGACTGCATGGACTGAACAATTGTCCAAACGACAAAGAAATGATGCTAAGGACGGTAGTTCAGTATCGCTAAACGAAAAACGTGCATCTTCGAGTACTCATAGCATTCATCGTTATATCGAAGTTGCACTTGTAGCCGATCGGCGATTCCTTGACTTCCACAAAGGTCGCAATTACGAGCAGTATTTACTTACCGTTATGAATATGGTATCGGATTTTTACCATGACGCCAGTGTTGGCAATCAGATCGATATTATCGTAGTTCGGATCATTTATCTAGAAAAGGAGAAGAGCGAGGTAATATTTATAACGATTATAATTTAAAGGATTTTCAATTTATCATCATCCGTAATTTTACAGATAGATCTGCAGATAAGTCCCGACGCCGAAAAAACGTTGGAGAGTTTTGCTAAATGGATAGAGAAACTCAATCCAACCGATACAGAACATCCCAACCATTTCGACATAGGTGCTCTTGTCACAAGGTAATACAATACTTTGAAAAATGTCTAATCGCAGTATTTTAAATCTCATTACATATCATCTTCAGACACGATATCTGCGCAGAGGGAAATAACTGCAATCTTTTGGGACTAGCTTTCGTAGCTGCTGCTTGTGAAAGAAAAAAAGCAGCTTGCATAAATGAGGATTCAGGACTTTTACTGGGAATTGTCATTGCTCACGAAATTGGACATACGTAAGAATTACACAAATTAATTGCGAGTGATTTTTGAACAATGATCAGCAAATACTTGTTGTTTCTTAGATTAGGCTGTTCTCATGACACCGAAGAAATAAGTGGATGTCCCTCCATGGATAAGGATGAAAGTTATTTCGTGATGTCGCCTATTGTCTTTATCTATACTATCAGATGGTCACCATGTAGCAAGAAATTTATTACCTCTTTTCTTGAGTAATGATTTTATTACACTTAACATGACTATATAATGGACTTGACTGTAATGAATCGCTTTTGCGCTTGTCTTTTTACAGAAGTGGCCTTGGAGAATGTTTAATAAATAATCCAAAAAATCCTCCTGATAAATACAAATTTCCGAATATGTTACCTGGAGCAATGTACGATGCGGATTTTCAGTGTAAACTTAATTACCCCGGTTCAACGCCATGTGAGGCAGATTCAGATGAAGTAAATTGTGAAATGTTGTATTTCAAACGCATCACTTATTGTATTAAAACTAAATTGAATTATAGGAAATCTGTGAAGAACTTTGGTGTAACATAGGTGGAGACAATTGTAAATCTAAAGGTGCCCCACCTGCAGATGGCACAAAGTGTGCAGAAAACAAGGTTATTCTTAAATTTTTGTTTTCTCAATTCAAAATAATAAAAAAAAAGTTTTATACAACATTTCAGTGGTGCATTCATAAAAAATGCGTTGAAATGGGCTCACGTGGTGATGTAGTAAACGGCGAATGGGGTAATTGGGGAAAACTGGGAGAGTGTTCGCGCACATGTGGTGGTGGCATTAAATTTGCCGAGCGCGAGTGCAACAATCCGCCACCGAAGAACGGCGGAAGATATTGCATAGGGGAGAGAAAAAAGTTCGATACCTGCAATACTAAAGTAACTCGATAACGTATTTTATTTGAGGTATGTACATGAATGTAATTTGCAACTGATGCATGGATTCGATTCAAGCCTTGCGACTCATCAAAGCCATCGTTTCGAGCTGTTCAATGCACCGAGTATAATAAGAAAACTGACACTACCGGCGGGCCTCATAAGTGGCAACCCTATCTGCGCGCTGATCTTGATGCATGTGCTCTTTACTGCATTAATGAAAAGCGCAGTTTCATGAAGCTTAGTCCTACGACAAAAGATGGAACGCCTTGCAAGACGGGTACATACAACATGTGCATAAGCGGTGTATGCAGGGTAAGCTTTCAAGAAAACGCTCTATAGACTTTACTTTATTTTAAATGATCAACCTTCGAGTCACTTGCGTTATTTTGAGCGATGATAAGTTTTTAAAGTCCTTTGAAAATAAAAATCACTCACGAGTACATTATATTTCGGGAGCACAGAAAGTCGGCTGCGACTGGGTCATCGATTCAGATGCAGTTGAAGATGTTTGTGGTGTATGTAAGGGAGGCGGTGATAAGTGCACAAAAATCGAAGGAGATTTTACAGAAAAGGGAAAAAATGGTACTTTTACATTACCTTCAATTTCTTATCTTTTTTGTGTTATTTACTTGACATTGAATTAATACATAAAATAAATTATTAAATTTACAGCAGGATATTCCAAGATTGTTACAGTACCCAAAGGCAGTAGAAATATTCGCGCTTATGAAATGAAAGAACACGACAATACGCTTGCTGTTAAGTTAGCAAAGAAAGATACTTACTGTCTAAATGGCAATTTGTAAGTTGTGAAGATAAACGCCTAAAGAACTTGACTAATACATTATAATTACCTATTCTGATAAAAATTTTAGAGTGGAAGAAAAAAGTGGCGATTATCCATGTGCAGGTTCTTCTATAGTTTACAAGCACATTAAACCTAATTTAGAAGAGATTGAAATTAGAGGACCGATAACAGAAGATATTGAAATTCAAGTATTACAATAAACTAATGCTTTAATAGATATCATATATCGGTACGTAATCGAAATGCAAACGAACGTTTTGTACTTTTGTTAGTATGTCTTCTACGATGCGGATAATCCTGGAGTCCATTATGAATATTACGTGGACTCGCCAAATAAATCGCACAAGCCCAAATATTCGTGGGAGTATTTAGAATGGAGTGACTGTGATGCAAAGTGTGGCGGTGGAACAAAGGTATCCCACGTATTATATATATATATGATTTTACTCCATCAGATATTGTAATAATTATAATATCTTTATTACATCAAAAAATCACAGATTTCTGAAGCTTCATGTGTAGAAGAGAAAGCAGGCAAAGTAACGGCTGAATTTTGCAATGGAATCAAACAACCACCTCCTAAAAGCCAAACATGCAATGAAGTACCTTGTTCTCCCAAGTGAATAACATGAATATTAAAAATTGAACATCATTTTCCAATATAGTTACATAAAATTGAAAATCCTTTTTCTTAGATGGCGCGTAAGCCAGTGGAGTCGATGCAGTAGTTGTGGAGGCAAAGTCGGTGAGATGCGTCGTAAAATACAATGTGTTCGTCCTGGACCTCATGTTGGTGATGACTATGTACAGACAAATTTTGACGCTTGTCCAGATAAACCTCCAACACAAACAAAAGTTTGTTTTGGCTCTGAGCCCTGTCGCAAACGTTGTCCACCAAAAAATGATAGAAATACATACGCCTTATCATCATCTCAAAGAGTGTCGCTAAGGGACGAGCGAATGAATAATGACAATGAAATGGTAGCTCTTCTGATAGTGAATCATTGTAATATAAATATCAATAAAATTAATTTATTATTATTATAGGAACATCGTGCTTGTCTCGAGAACAGTGGCACCAGCAGCGACTTTACTACTCCGGTACCGGGTAGCATCGTTGTCGACTCAGCAACAGAGAACATAGAGTCGCGTATGCCAGCTGCTAATTTTTATCATAAAAGTCGAAATAATGGTTGCAATTTACGATGTATGCAAAATAAAAAAGATAGTCAACAAGTCCCATTTCAATAAAAATGATTTACAACTTTTAGTGTTTTCTTGTTATTTCATATAAGATAAATTTAGTTTGATTGTTCAATTATTAAAATGAAATAAATATCAAAACCTGATCATTTTTGAATATTGCGCTTTTTTTTATCGCCTACCTGCGCAAAAGTAGCACACCTAGCGGTGAGCCCCGAAAGCGCTAAAAAATAGAAGAAGCATGAAAGCAGACGACAAGCGGAAACAAAATATAACTATATAAACATGAGTATTAACTTCAGATAAAAAATGCTTGCATAGAGAATATTAAAAATAGGTAACATTAAGTATAGGAATACTCTAATATGGATTTGAATTTGCATTTCTACGTTTTGTATTAAAACAGAACTCGTATTTGCCTCCAAGTATCACGTGATCTCGTTCTATTTTTCAGCGCTGATAATAGCGCCCTCCGACGGGACTGAATATCTTGCAGGCTATATATATATATATATATATATATATATACACACACACACACACACTTCGCCCGTTGACACACCGTTGTCCGTTGTTGGAGATGCGTCATACTCGCGACTCTACACTGGCGCAGCGCAATCAGCGGTATAGTTCCAGAATAATAAAGGATTGTCAAGTGACGTATTTTTGTGAACTGCAGTACTTATATTTTCTACTGTTATTATTGTAGAGTTTGTTTGGTGATAACTGATGGTGATGTGCCTTCTGACTAATCGTTTAGATACCCGATTACGCAGTTATGCATTACTTGTGTATTAATTGCACGTGAAGGCTGATGATAATTAACCTGTGATTTTCGCGAATACATTCGATAAATTGAAAGTGCAAGATGTTCGGTAAAAAGAAGGAAGTTAAAAAAGAACGACGAGCTAGACCTGCAGGAAGCCTTGCCCAGGTTAATATTTCAAATTTGCCTTGTTTATTTTTTGCCATCATATAATGATTGTACTAGTTGTCAAATGATTTTTTGTAACTTTTGCTTTCAACGAATACTCTATTGTTTTAGTATGGGATATTTGAAATACCAGAAAATTTGAGTGATCTTGGTGGTCAAATTGATCATGATGATGACGATGAAGATTTGGAAGCGGAATTAGCTGCACTTACAGCTGGAGATCAGCCAAAGAGACCAGCACCTCGTAGACGTAAATACATTTTTTCTGATATTACCTGTGAATTGATTTTATGTACTAGATTTGATATTGATACAGTATATTCTTTATCCTAGCTCCTCCAAAACCAGCAGCTGATCTGGACCGTATGGTCAGCGAGAGCTTAAAAGATATTGGTTCTGATGAAGAATTGTCTGGTGATGAAGATGATCCTGATTTACTGGTGAGTCATATCTTATATAAAAACTAGCAGTTAAAAAATATTTGAATAATCCATAAAAATTTATCTTTGATACTCAAGAATGAGTTGAAAACAATAACCGGTGATGATGAAGAGGAACCTGCTGATATATCTGACCATACTAATGACGCTGTAAATGACACTACCAAGCTACTGGAAGAACGACTATCAATGTACAAGAAGGCAGAACAGAGAGCCAAATCTGATAATGAGTCTAGTCGAGCAAGGAGGTATAACAGAGGAGTTAAAACCTTGGAACAATTGTTATCATCATGTAGATCAGGAAATGAAATTAACCATGGTGACATTCCGCCTGTTCTTCCGCCATCTGCTTTAGGAGAATCAGCACCAAAACCACCAGTTGGTATGTATCATTTTATAATTTCAATTCAATTTCAAAATTTGTACATAAGAAAAACGTAAATTTATCTGTGCACTGTGTTTTAATGTGTAAACTAGAAAGTGTAACACCGGCTGCTTCAGAACTTACGGATGGTTCCCCTGAAGCTCCTACAAGCACATCAGACGATACTACCCCAGTTACAGATGAAACCACTGAACCAAAAACTGAAGAATCACCATCAGTTCAGGTTGATGAAGAAACTTTAAATATGTTAAGAACTCGTCAAAAGGAGTACAAAATTGCAGCATTGGCATGGAAAAAAGCTGGCAATCTTGAAGAAGCTGTCAAATACATAAAAATAACCAAACAATTTGATGCCGTCATTGCAGCGATTTCCCAAGGAAATACCGTAGATTTATCAGACATGCCGCCATTACCATCACTACCAAGTTGCACGCCTGCTTCAGACAGTCCTTCTAATGAAGGTAAAGAAGAGAGTGAAAATCAACAAACAACTTCAATTCAACCGACTGTACCAGGTTCCCTATAACAACTTTGTAAATTGTAAATATTGGATTGCATAATACTAAGTAAATCAACTTTTTTTCCAGCAAATCTGCCCCCAGCAGAGCCGAATATGGAATCTTTGGAAGGTGCCTTGAAAGAACGTTTGGAAGTTTATCGGCGTTCTAAAACAATGGCTGAAACTGAAGGAAATTCATCCAAGGTTAGAAGATATGGCCGAATATGTAAACAATTTGAGGATGCTTTGAAAATACACGCTAAAGGGAAGCCAGTTCCTATCGAAGACTTACCAACCCCACCTGGTTTTCCGCCACTCTCTGGTATTGGAGGGTCAAGTGCTACTGCATCAAGGCCAGCGCCGCCTCCACCAACAATATCTGTACCAGCAGAACCGTCAGAACCGGCAGAACCACCAAAGCCAAAACCACGTCCAAGTCCTAGTCCATCGCGAGAAACGACACCCGTTGCCCCTCCACGAACTAATTCTGGTATAAACGAAATTCCGATAGCCCATACATCATCAAATAAATTATTATTCTTTGATTTTAAATAATTTTCAAATGTTCCCACAGACCAGAAGAAAAAGTTAACAACTCGAGTTGACAGGCAAATTGAGGCTTTGCAACAACGTCAGCGAGAATTAAAACTGGCTGCTTTAAAGGCAAAAAAGGACGGTGATTTGGATTTAGCCAGAGATTACTTAAGGCAAGCAAAAGGAATTGATCCATTGATCAACGCAAGTTTGTCGGGTTTACCGGTTGATATGAATTCCATTCCTTTATCGCCTGAAGCAAAACTTCAACTGGAGATGCAGGATTCCGATCCAACACAAATTACAGATGATGGTTTCACAGTAATATCTTCTATGGAAGGCACTGAAGAAGCTTCTGGGGATGATCAACAAATTTACGAGAATCTGGAAGCACAACTAATGAAACAAATAAAGGTATGCATCCAATGAAAAATTGATCATTATCATTTTAATAGATATACTTTAAGAGCATTTTTTAAATCCGATATTTCAGCGGTGTGTAACGACAAAAGAGCATTGCAAGGCGCTAGGTGATGTAGCAAGTTACAATAAGTGGGGACGGCTCGCTCTAGATTATGCGAAGGATTTAGATTTTCTGAGAGTCCGGAAACGAGATGCTCTTCCTCCTCCCCAGCATCATTATGAAATAAAAACTTACTCCCTTGTACAGTAAGTGTTAATTTATTGTATTTAACAAATAACGAGTAATTGAAATTATATTAATCACGCATACAAACTTTAGGAGCTGCACAGATTTGACTGATGCTGATATTGAAATCTCAATTCTTAGAGGTATAAATTATCCTAAAGAAGTTGATACCTACGTTATATTTGAACTTCCTTGGCCTTCCGATGCTCCGTCAAGCGATCGAACATCAACAATCAGGGATAGCAACAATCCGGAATACAACGGAACTTTCACTTTGACCGGAATAATTGATCGTAAATCAAGACAGTGTCAAAGAGTTTTCAAACGGCACGGGCTAAAGTGCCAAGTTTGGTCTAAAGGGTAAATTATTTCTATCAGCAAGCTTATTTTTGAAATGTGGCTAACGAAATAGTTTTTTGTACTATAATCGTCCCGTTTATGTCTCATTTTCCATTTATTACTATAGTAGCCCTAACTAACGTTTTTAAAAAAGAGAAATACTTCAAATTGTTTCCAATCCTCATCCAACATTTTAAGTTTTATTTATGTTAAGCCTTTAATATTACTTACATTAAGTTTTTGCGAATTGCCTGAATATTGGGTGATTTTCTAAACTGGATTGACATTTGCATCGAGCATTTTTAAGACTAGACTTTTGACGCAGTGCGCTGCGCGCACTGTAGTAGAATATTAATTCATTAACTTATTAAATGAAATATAAATGCTTGATTGATATTTTTAATATTTGTTTTCTATTACGGAAATATATCAAACTTTACAATATATGATTGATTCATTTCGCGCTCATGTAAATTTCAAAATTGCCGCGGTTTCGTCACCAACTACCTTTTAAAATTTTAAGGTTATGTCTCAACTCAGTTCGTGTCAACGTTCACATCATGTCACTTTTTGTAACAATGATAATATTTACAATAGAATATTATAAATACACAACTAATAATTATTGATATGTATTATAGTAATATATTACATTCTTTGTATTAGGATCAATTTTAGAAATCAAAAACAAATCAAAAAATTCTAACGATACTTTTGACGCATGCGCACTACACGAGCCAATCATATTGACGCATTCTTGGCTTCACTTCATCCGGTCATGACTTTTTTATATAGGGATAATAAGCAATGCAATGAACGTTAATATTATCGCTGTATGAAAGTGCTTGCTAGACCGTAAGATTTTATCGTTCAATTGACTATCATAGTACATAGAGTAGGACGTTGCTTGCAGATGCTCGCTGAATCCCATCCTGTGTTGCACTCATCCAAGGTATGCAAGTTTCACAGAATTGTCAAGTAAAAATTTTCAAATTTGGACTCGTGGCGAATGATAATTTTGTCGGTATTTTTATCCTCATAAGTAGGTTATGATTTATTATTATTTAAAGCACTTGACTTAATCATTACGATTTTTTTCACTCTATTATTAGAATGCCTGTTATTTTTTTATGTAGTTTTTTTAAACAGTTGAATACATTACACGAGCAAACTGTGGAGCAACGTAAGCAAATGTATATCGGTCATAGCTCTCTGATATTAATACAAATATGATTTGCTTTTCGTAGAGGATTTTTCCGGGCCGACAGTCTGGTGGGGACTGCAGTGGTAAAACTTCAACCCCTTGAAACGAAATGTATATTACACGATTCGTTTCCTGTAAGTATTAAAATTTATGTTGGATAATTAATCAAAATTTACGGAAATAAAATAGCGATTGAAATTTTTTAGTTGATGGATGGACGCAAGGCAGTTGGTGGAAAGTTAGAGGTAAAGATTCGTCTACGCAATCCTATAACCACGAAACAAATCGAACAAAACACCGACAAATGGTTGGCCATCGATCACTGAATCGCATAATTTCCATATGCTTTACTCGACCTAAAAGCTTAAGTTTACTGCGCATTAATGTACGTATGTAAAGGATATTTGAAGTGCTTTTTCACAAGGTTGTTTACAAGTAAAATTTGAAGTTATTTGTGTATATAACCACATTGATTATTCTGATAATCTAATACTGCGTGTACATAATTACTACCCACAAAACATGGTATTTTTTTTTTATTGATTGTCAAACAGCGCAAAAGTGAAACGTTTTGCCGGCTCCAAGAGAGCAACAGATAATTCTAAATACGCAAGAAAAAAAGGAAAGACGATGCTACATCGAAAGCAATATTTACATACACATTGTTAATTTTATATAAATGTAAAGTGAAGCCTTGTTACTGTACCATAATTTATAGAAACAAAAAATATACGTATGCTTTGACGAAATTTCAGCGAGTGGAATAAAAATCATTTAAACGCCAGACTGCATGAGAAAAAAGAAGCGTAAAGCAAGCCTGTAGGTGAAAAAGTAATTTACGCGCACTGGGGAGAGATAGGAGAAGGAGGAGGTGGAGGAAGAGGCGAGAGAGGAGGAGTGTAACAGCGGCGATTAAAGCTGACTCGGCATTTTCCGAGCCAGGAACAATACATCAGGTGAATTCCACTAACAAACTATTGTCCGGTAATCGTTTCTGCTTTCTCTCGACCTACACATACACGTATAGACGCTAGCTATTTTGGATTTGCGGCCACTGCTGTGCGACGTGCCATTTGTATTCTTTTCGTAGAATTCACCCGTAGCAGCAATAGCAACGGGCTGATTGTCGCTTGCGAGGGGGGTGAGTGCAGGGTCTATACAGACAATTGTACACCAAGAATCGTTGTTTTCCAAAGTTTCTGCGAACTATTTATGTAACGAATTATATCGCTAAAAAGCATCGATCGGCGTATCATATAGCCAGCGGGTTGAAAGTGCATCGACGACCGCACCGCGGGGTACCCGTCGCTGCACCGAGTGCAGTACAAATAGCGCGACATCGACTGCGCACCTCGGGTGGTCTCTATTCTTGCATGTGTCTCTTAAAAATCACGCCGAAAGACAAAAGACGTGGAGCACAGTCGAGAAACTCGAAGCGAGGTGTATTCTCCTCGAAAGAGAGAGAGAGAGAGATATAGATAGATAGATAGAGAACAGTTTGCTCGCGCGCCGCCGCGAATTACACGGTCCGGTGCAGAGTATTTACCCGGACAGAGTGAACAGCGGGAAACCGCGGCTGCAATGTTGACCTTTTAGCCCGCCGGCGCGAATTAACGATGTTTGCGCTTAACCCTTGCACACCGCGCTAGCTCTCGCTCTTTTTACGCTCCGAAAAAGCGAGAGCAGCAGTCAAGAGCGCTAGCGAGAGAGAAAGAGAGAAGGGTGCAATCTCTAGGGGGGGCTGCTCCACGCGTATAGACAATGATCTGTTCAGCCTGTATACGCACGTACGTTATACATACAAGCGATTGTCCTCGTTAAATTCTCTCTGAGCGTGTAATAGCCAAAGTGGAAATTTTTTGTAACCGGATACAAACCGCCGGAGAAAAAAAAGAAGCTTATCAGAGCCAACGATAAGTTGTTCGTAGAAGGGCCTCCACCACGAGTCTGTGCAGTACAGCGTGTACAATGTCAGCCGAGACTAGTCTTAAAAATTGTATGCTAATCTAATTAGAGGGGGAGAGATAAGCTCGCGCAAGCTGCAGCCGATAAGAGAGTTTGCGAGACTGCGTCATCTTACGCTCTACCGAGAATCCGGAGTGATTAGAAGTCGCGCGAGGACGATGATAGCGAGCGATCGAGCCTACTTTAATAATTATATGAAGCGAGCGATACGAATCAATTTCGTCTCTATAGCTGAAACAAGTGAGAGTTTTCGTGCACTTTGCGCGTGCAACGCGGGCGCGCTCGAAAGCATGCGCTCATTTCGCTTACTCGGCGCAATACTGCTGCACAGAGACTATGTGTATGTGTGTGTGTGTGCAGCGCGGGCTTACAGTCCGAATCGCCGCAAACGAGCGTTTACACTCGAGAAGTGGAGTAGCCAAGCGTAAACGCTCTCTCTCTCTCTCTCTCTCTCTCTCTCTCTCTCTCGTAGTACCTATTATTGTACAAACTCTTTACTTTAGAGCGCGATAGACGGATATAGGTATGTCGGATATGAAAGCGTCCAATTTGCTCGCGCATGGTAAAAAGAGCGCGAGTCAAGTTACTGCATGCGCATGTGTATCGTCATTTCTGCTTATTCGGCATAGAGAGGTGAGGATGTCTCGAGCGACTCTGTATATCAGTGTATATAGTTATAACATACAGAGTAGCCTCGTGGCCATCCGACACTGTCGCTAGCCGTAAACAAGCAGCTCGCAGCTCCTAAATTTTCGCTGACGAGCTCTTCTGTTTCTTTTGCGCGTTTCGTTTCCTTTTTTTTTTTTTTTTTTTCATCACCCGAGAACGGGGAAAAATGTATCGGATTCTCGCGCGTCTTCGTACAATTATACACTAGCGGAAATTTCTCTAAAACTTGTACTCTAAATACATATAGAGTAATTTCGAAGGAATCTGTCGAGCGTCGTTTAATCGCAGAGGCAAACAGTGTACGGTAGCCGGTATACATATTTGGGGACAGTTGGATACAAGGGGTCTTTCCAAGTGCGTGTGTGTGTGTGTGTGTGTGTAAACGTATATCCCTAATGACTGCGCGGCTTGTCGCGCTGCAGCGATGATCCGAGAATAATTGGAGCAGGAAGAGGCGGATGGGCAAATAGAGAGTCCCTCGGATTTTCATTGTCATCCGTCATCGCGAGCGCGACGACAACTCCGACGAACAAATGAGCCTGAGCACGCGCTGCAGGACAATTCGCGATCCCAAGGATTATCCGACGATTGCTCGCTCTTTTATGAAGGAATATCGCGGATAATAACGAGCCACGATATTCTCTACGTATAATCCTTTACTATTGTCATTATTTCCGTATATCCGACAATTTGGATATTACTCAAGCCTCGCATCTTATACTGCATTCAAACGTCTGCAACCCTCTGAGAGGGTGTGTGTGTGTGTGTGTGTAATGTAATATGGCCCTCTCGAAAAATATTAAATCCCCCAGCAGCGTTATATGAAAATTCACTTTCTTTCGACTATACGCGACATACAGCTACGCGCGTATATGTGTGAGTTCCTTTTTCGCGCTTACACACACACACACACACACACACACACACACACACACACGGATCTTTGGCACGGGTTCATTGGTATATGGCTCTGTCTCTCTCGCTTTGGCGCGGCGGCAGCAGCGTATCGATGTGCAAGCTGCGCCGCCGTTGCCGACTCTGCTGGCTCAGCACTCTCCCTCATTCCTCCTTTCCACCTTCTTCTTTCGCTCAGCTTTCTCTCTCTCTCTCTCTCCCTCGTCGGTATACTAGAGAATATCGTCGGCGCGACTCTTCCTTTGCTTCCCACTCGCGCGTCACCGATCCCGCAGTAGCAGCAGCAGCAGCAGCAGCAGCCCCTCTTTTCTCTACTTGCTATGTACTCTTTTCCCTCTGCTGCTGCGTGTAGAAGCTTCGGTGAGAACGTTTACCATTTTCCCGCTCTCCAAAGTCTCTCTCTCTCTATCGCGCGCGCGCGCGTCCTTAAACTTAACCCCTTTTGCTCCGGATGAAAATAACCAAACTCTCGTTGAGAGATAATCATTATTATCGTTTCTTTTTCTAGCTCTGTGAAGAGAAGTATAGTTTCGTCGGAGCTCAGGCGGTTCTTGGATGCGTGTTATCAAGATCGAAAAGGGGTCGAGAGAGAGAGAGAGAGAGAGAGAGAGAGAGAGAGAGAGAAAAAAGCGCGGTTTTATTCGAGTGTCTCTCACCTCCCCTTCGCTTTTATACGCAGCGCGTAAATCTGGCAGGAAAGTTCGTTGAACGTGAGGAGCGCGATTGCGCGTGCATACCGTCGACCTTGTTTATCAACAAATTTACAAAGTCAAACAGTAGTAGTCGATAAAATGTATTATGCTACTACGTTGCTATTGTTGACCCGCGTATTTGTAGTATCGCCTCGGAAGTAGCGATAAGAATGATTCGCTATACTGTATTGCTTTCGATCAACTTGCAGCTCTGTAACGTATAGTATAAGCTTCCTTTGTATCGATGCTTACGACGAAGACCTGGCACATTTTATTTTTTTAGAAAATTTCGTTTTCTCAACGACAAGATAAAACTGAAAATATAATAACAATAGTATATGAAAGGCTTTTCGCGAGCTTTTCGAAAATCTTTTCAAAATTCCGAAAGCGCGTCGATAATTGAAAATCGTAAGCTCCGTAACGACCGTATAAAACTTTTTCGAGCAGTCAAATATAACGAAAGTTTTAAGCGCGTAGTGGAATATTGAGCGAAATAAACGCTTGAAAACCGAACGTAGGAAGAAAGGAAAATTTCGGCTTGCGACTCGCTGCTAAAGGGTAGCGGTGTCAAAGTGCCGCGTCGACGAATTCCTCGCGGCTCAAGCGAATGGCCAATCCTATCGGTGCTTATACATCCGTGCTTGGCTCTCAGCTCTCGGTTTCAACTAACCGTCTAGACTCGCGTCGCGAGAGTATCACTCGGACTCGTCTTTTCCATTACAATCTCTCGTATATACGAGAGCACCTCCTGTCTCAAGGTCTCGTAACGAACGTGTGTTCAAGCTCGGAAAAAGCTCATTACGTAACGTCGTTAAAGGCACTTGTGTTTTACACTCGATCGATTACTATACAAGCTCTCGCCTGTAATTGAATTATCGCGCATTACTTATTCCCGCCGAAAAAAAAATGACTGCGTATAACGCAGCGGAGAAAAGCTCGGCGTTATCTCGAGCTTGCGGCCGAAAGTCACACACACACACATGAGACGTACAGGTATGCTCGCAAATCGACATGGCGAAACGCGAAGGCGGATCGGCGCGCGAAATCGGGGAATTAGCATAACGAGCTTACGCACGGCGGGAGCGAGAGAAAGAGGGGGCGGGGAGAGAGCGCGCACGGGAGCTTGCAGCAGCAAGGTGCGAGCGAGAGAGCCAGTGCAGCAGTCGCGGAGCGAGCGCAGAGTAGAGCATAAAGCTCGGCGACCAATGGCGTCGCGGTCTCTCGGCCGCCAATGAGGACTCCCCGCGGTTGCCGCGCGCTCTCTCCGTCTCGCTCGCAGCCAAGAGGGCTGGAGGCGTCGCTGTCCCGCCCCCAGCAGCGTCGCGGCGCCTCCGCTTAGTTCGGCTCAGTTATCGTTCCGCCGCCGAGCGCCGCGCGCCCCGACGCTCCGTTATACAAGACACCGCAGCTGCGTATAAATCGCGCGCGCGCGTCCGTCGCTACCCTATATAAACAGTGTGTGCTGGTGTACAGTAGAAAAAAAAATCGACTCGAGGGCTATGTCGAATGCCTGAGCATCGACGCAGCAGCATAATCATAAGCACCTGCAGCGCCGGCAGTACCGGCAGTGCGACGACGACGACGACGACGAGCACGACCGGCAGCACGACGACGCAGAGCGAGGTCCCCCCGGGCGATGCGCTGCAGCCCTATGCGGGAGCAGCGGCCGGCGGCGAGGTCGTCGCCGTCGACGAGGTCAAGATGGAGGCGGAGGAGCACCTGGCGCGAGAGTACGTCCAGGAGTTCGTGCTGGACCATCTGGATCCGGGTGACGTGAAGCGTGAAGCGGCCGCCGCCGCAGCCGCAGCCGCCGCTCTGGCGCGGGGAGAAGGTCAAGCTGTCGCCGCCCTGCAAGGCCCGCCGTGGACGCCAGCGCCCCAGCTCCGACCGGCCCCGCGTCCGTCGTGCCCAAGGACCGTCTGGCCCCACGTGGTGCCACAGTCTGCCGGTCGAGCCGACGCAGCAGAGGCCGTCCGGCCCTAACGGCCATGTGCGCACCCTGGGCCCGCTCACACCGGCCGGCCACAGCAGCTCAGAGCAGCCCCACGCCTGCCGCTCTACGGTCCACCCGCCGGTGCGGTGGGCAGTGCCAGCACGGCGTGCTGGTGAACACTTCCCTACGGCGGCCCCGCGGCTGTCTGAACCAGTCTTCTCGCAACACAAACCCGGACGAACCCACGACCTCAACCCCCCAAAATAACACACCACCGTCTCCGCCTGCGCCGCCCATCTAACGCTCGCAGGACAGCTCCACACTACTCATTTGCAGAACGGTACAAAAAACCCACACGAAAGCAAGTAATATCTCCCTAAAGAAACACAAAACAAACTGTACAAGACCCCAGAGCCCAAACCTGAACACAAACCCAAAAACGAAACCGTCAAAACCACCATCATCCCAGCAACCCACCAAATCAAAAACCAATCAAATGCACCGACCGCACAAACCACACGGTCCCCCCCCCCCTACGCTCACCACTATGCACCCAGAAAACATCCCACCAGGCACTAAAACAAACAAACAAAACCCTCACCGGAAAAACCACCACACCCAATACCAACCAAACATCCAACTCCTCCCTCAAACACCACAAAACCCACACCAACACAAACCTCCACCCGTTGAAAAAACACACAAACTACACCAACCAAAAGAACAAAACCCAATCCCGCGCCCCCCCACAATCCCACAGAACTTCACCTGACAACACCGAATCCTAACTCACCCTCAAAACACCACAAGAATACCCTATTAAAACACAAAATACCTACCGCTGCTTCTCTCCTAGCAGTTCTAGCTCTCCAACCCCAGCAACCACTGTACCAACAACGAGAAAGACTATTTACCAACTCATACGATAAATAACAACAACCTCCAACCAAACACAAAAAAACTCATAGATAACCATCCCATAATACTACCTTCACTTAAAAAAACTTTATAATCACCATGGTACCCATCGTATTCGATTACTAATTACTTCTTTTCCTAATTTTCCTCTTTACATAAATCATTCATACAAACCCCCAAAACACACCAATTAACAGAACCGGCAAATACTCCATAGACACATCAGTACTTCGAGACAGTGCCCAGGGTTACTCAACATACAATACTAGACAATTCCTTCATTTCTAATACAAACCACGCGCCATGCATAGCAAATAATCCTTGAACCACGATCTGCAAAACATTAAAACGCTGCAGCGCACAAAAATTACCACCGCCTGTGCACAACAGCCAGAAATTTTCAAAGCTTCTCCGCGCCGGGCCATTTTCCGAGTTAGTTTACCCATGAGCACGGGTCTATATCCTTCTCATCTTTCTTGATAAAGAGCATACTATGAAGCTATCAACCACTCTCTTCTTAAACCAAGTTCAAAATGTCCATTGAAAAACTCCAAACACTGCACACTAACCCTAATAAATCTTACTCTTCAAATCTTTTTCAAAAGAACTCAATTTTAATTCCTTCTTTTATCTCAACGATATTATCCCTCATTCTCCTTTCCTCTCCAATTTCACCTCTCCCTCTCCTTCTCTATTTACTCTCTCAGCAACAGCCAGCCATATATATTTGTCCTTGTTTTTAAAACAATTCTTTAAATTCTTCAGAAGCCAGCACCACCACCAACCAGACCACCAGCAGACGCCGTCACAGGCGCACACACCCATGCCGGTCCAGGCATCCCAGGCACACGGGTTCGTCACCTTTTCTTTGCAGATATCCGCTCGTTTCCGGGACCAGTAGAAACGC
Organism: Pteromalus puparum; assembly: GCA_012977825.3. Classification (NCBI taxonomy): domain Eukaryota; kingdom Metazoa; phylum Arthropoda; class Insecta; order Hymenoptera; family Pteromalidae; genus Pteromalus; species Pteromalus puparum. The sequence goes on along the minus strand of CM053168.1, from coordinate 2,721,743 downwards.
CCGGATCGGGTCAGACGCGCCGCGCGCGCTCTGCACGAAACGAGTTTCAAACTGCCGTTCCGTCGCTCGTATCCTTCTCCCGTAACGTAATCCGTTTTCCACACACACAGGGGGCTACATAATGGGCGGCCACATAGAGTACTACTCGAGCAACGGCAGCGGTGGCGGTGGCAGCGACGGCGGCATGATGCCGATGCCCCTCGACGGTGGCATGCACATGCAGCTGGCACAGCAGCAACAACAGCAGCAGCAGCAACAACATCCCGTGAGACCGCTGAGCGTCTGCTCGGGTAGCTCGTGCGGTCCGGGGCCCAGTTCGAGTCAGGGCACCGGTGGTCTCAGTCCCACGCGCTGTGGTCCACGTTCCCTTCACTGCGGCGCACCAGCCGGAAGCCTCGAGGACCTCATGAACGACGACCTGCTGATGTCGCTGTCGGTTCGCGAGCTGAACAAGCGGCTGCAAGGCTGTCCACGCGAAGAGGTATCACTCCTAGCTATTTAGTCGTCCATCAGAGTTCACCCACACCGTGTGCTATAATGCAGTCGTTCGGTATGCTTATGCTTGGCAGATAGTGCGGCTGAAGCAGAAGCGGCGCACGCTGAAGAATCGTGGTTACGCCCAGAACTGCCGGAGCAAGCGGATGCAGCAACGTCACGAGCTCGAAACGGCCAACCGGAACCTCGAGCACGAGCTTAACATGATCAAGGACGAGTTGCTGCGAACCCAACAGGAACGTGACGCCTACAAGCATCGTTACGAGACCATGTTCCGATCGAGGCAGCAACAACAGCAACAGCAACAACAGCAGGCAATCGTCGCTCAACACCAGCACCAGCAACACCAGCATCAGCAACCGGCCAGCCCCGAAGTCTACCTGTGACAGAGAGCTCGATGGACTTGAGGCCGGTGAGTATGAGCGACGCGCAGCTCTCTCCGTCCCCACAGCGTCGCAGATTATAGGCGTTACCTGAAAAATCGATTCGCGATTCCGAAAAGCGTTTATACATATAGAGAAGAGGCGATTGCGCGGATGCTATATACTCTCGCTCTGTTATCGCGCACGCGAACCGTACTTTTTTCCCTGCTTATCGAGGCTAACTTCGCGCGCGCGCGCGTGTGTGTGATAAACTTCAAACTTCGCCGGAGACAGAGAGACTTTATCTCTTCGCGAGTCTAGTTTCCCTGACCCAACACTCTGACCCGCCGCGTGCAATTATGTCACCCATACACACATACTTGGTTTTCGCAACTTTATGTGAGTGAAGTAGGAAAAATCGCATTCGCGTGCAGACGAGATAGCGGGCAAATGCCGCACGGAGGCAGAGGAGAAAAGCCGCGTACAAAATTATTATCTTGTATAGTTGACGTTATACTATGTAGCTCGATATCGCGCGAACTGCACTGTGGGCTGTGTACGATGTGTGCGAGTGTATAAAAAAAAAATTCAAATTTCGCGCCCTTAAGAGCAATGGGCTTTTTGCAGCGGCGATCACTTCGTTTAGGAGTGACGATGCGCGAGCTGAGGATTCCCCGGGGTGTCGAAAATTTTATCACTAGATTTAAAAACAAAAAAGACGTAGTCTCAACATAGAAAATGAAAATACAATTGTCGTAGCGCAAAGAGTATATATGACGGCGGCAAAGATGTCCGCGATACCTGGTGCAATAAATGAAAAATTTAAATTTCGCTCTATACTGATAATTTTGTAAATAAATACAAAAATTAAGTAATCGTAATAATGCAATTTTCAATGTCACTGATGTTCTTCTCTATTCTCTTATTCTATCTCGGATCTATATACGTACTACGTTAATACAAGACACACACGCTCAGCGCTTATCTCAATATATATTTTTTATTAGCGAAAAAAAAGTATTATTTTTACTTCTGTATGATGTACAAGAGTCCGACGCGACGATCTTTATAGTACAACTAATTCTGTGTATTATTGTATCTTTGCGAGAAAGTTGTATGATTATGATTAAAGCTCATCGCAGCTGTGTATATGTTAAAAAACGCATGTGTACAATAAATAACTCGAGCGCTGTGTCGATGATGATATAGCTAATACGCATTGTATGATTTGCACAAAAAAAAAACATATGAGTTGTTATATACAATTACAAAACGATAATCTTGTATAAAATAATACTATAACGCGAGGAAGAAAGAAAGAGCTGTTTTATATGTATACAATTATTATATTACGAATCTTTTACTTTTAGGGGATATCTCGCTTTGTTTACTTACTTACTTATTATTGAATACTACGATATAAAAGAAAAATTCACAGAATCGGCGCTATTTCCCGAAATAGCTGTGTAATTGTAAAGTGTACACAAAAAAAAAAACAAACGCAATTACGATACACGGACAGATACATACCGCATACGTGTACATAAACAACAACGGAGAAAAAGCACACGCATACACACAAAAAGACATACACAGAGACACGCGCCGCACCTTGTACGTGCTATATATTGTATAATTCTATATATTATCGTTTATCGTCGTACACACGGCTCCATTCTGATTGCGACGCAGAAAGAAAGAAGGTAAAAGAGAAATGTTTTAATTCACGTTATGTCGTCCAATCTGTAAATAAAAATTATTACACTATTATTATGATGAATAAACGTCGCCGACGACTGTTTCAGATAAGAGCCTCCTTTTCTTTCACCACGCTCATCCCGCATATCCTGCGTGTGTATATCCGAAATAATCGAATGACGAAATAAAATGAAAATGAAAAATGAAATTGGAACGAGAGAAACTACACAGAGAGATAGAGAAAGAGGATGAGAAACGGAAAGTTCCGGTGGCGATTCGTATTTCGCCGGGTACGTGCTATGCGCAATACCTGCCAGCTCAGCATTTCATCGCTTGTATTATAGTCGAGCGCACGTATGTTCTTTCTCTCTGTCTCTCTCACCCGCGCTATACACCGACTTTTTTTTATTTACCGGTCGAATATGCGCGTACTTGCTCCCGTCATTATCGCAACGATCCTCTATAGTGTCCGAGAGATTCGCCGGTAATATAATTGCAGCGCACACAGGGTGCCGGGAAGGAAGGAAGGAAGGAAGGAAGCATATGCGCAAAGATAGTCGGAGGCGCTATAGTACAGGAGGGGAGTTTATTGTGCTTTGCATTTAAGTGACGACGACGACAACGACGACAACGTGGCCTATCTCGGCATCGTCCCTCGTGACTGGGCTCTCCCTCTATTTCCGCACAATATACGTGTCATCGTTGTATACCCGCTGGCTTCACCTGCACGACACTACGACGACTACGATTCTCTGATCAATGGCTCAATGGGCTCCATGGGGTGATTTGATTCTCGCGCGCGCGTCCGTCTCTCACTTTTTTTTTTCCTCCAGACTCGGCGAGTAGGTGAAGTGCAAGCACAGGCTGTGCTCTGACGTCACACACCGAAGAGATTCGACGACGCAAGCATCTTTGCATTCCGATGACAAAGCTCAGAGCTTGCAAGCTCGCATCAGGTACATCAACTAGCTCATCTATGCATCGTCGGCCGTGTGTGTGTGCGATATTGACCCTGATTCAGATCTCGCAGTGGTGGAAGTATATATAGTAGGGGTCATCCGAGTTAACGAGCGTGTTTACACGTCGGCTATTGTCGGCTCACAATGCCATGAAGAAACGAGAGGATTGTGCGCGCGACGTAGAAAGAAAGAAGAAGAAGAAGAAGAAGAAGGGGGTCGTGTGTGTCCAGCGACGTGTATATATATATACGTGCACCCTGACCCAGTCGTTGTCTGTACACGAGAGCACAGACGACAGCGCGACGCGAGTAAGATAGCCCCGGCAATCGATAGCCGCTAATCAGATGAAAGGCCCCCTCGTGTCTATCCGCCAGCTCACTCTCTATATGCTATACACTACCCTCGATGTATCTATACGGTCGCTCGCGCGATCGACAGAGTCGTCTTCTTCTTCTTCTACTTCTACTCGTCGTCGTCGCGCGTCAGTCATTACCGATAGGACATATAACGCGCGGCTATTGCCCTAATCAGAGATCGTGAGTTGAAATCTTATCAGGACGACAGTAGTCCTCTAGCCTTATCGCACACTTGTACATATACCAAGCTTTCCTTCGCATATTAGCACCTATATAATACAACAGAAGCTCACGCGCGCGCGCGCGCGCGCACCTCGGGGCTGGACCAACGTCGCCAGGTATATATACCTATATACGAGTCCTGTGCAGATATACAGTCGCAAGCTCGCGCGCAGTGGGAGGTTTGTATCGCTGTGGTAGGCGGAGCCGAGGACGCGCAGCTGCGCGCGTGTACAACCCTCACCAGCGGTGTGTCGCTTATATATATATATATATGTATACAACACGGAAAACGGAGATTTTAAGAGAGCGAGAAAAGCGAGTTCGTTTGCCGCGAATCACGACACCAGCAGCCTAACGAGATATCGGTGAGATATCAGCTCGCGCTAGATCGCACACGGCCCGTCGTCATCCGTTTAACTCACTCTCTGAGCATCCCTGCGTGTTTCATTCCTCCCCTATATAGCTCTCTGTAAACTCGATTTTTCGCCTCCGCGAGTTATGCCGCTTCACTTGAGCTCGCTCACGCTCGAGCGTGTCCACCGCAAGAATTTCGCCGCTTTCGAGGGATTAGATTAGTTTTAATTCAGCGTCGGCGCGAGATTTGCATCGCGCGAGTCTGTGTGTATATAGATATATATATATATGCGTATGTGGATATGTGTGCGGGGTATAAGGTTCAATGTCTCGGCAATGATTTAACGACGCTTGTCCCCCCGATAGCAATCTATATATGAGAGAGAGAGAGAGACACGGGACTGATATGATGCTCCATTTCCATGATCTACTCCGATTCGTTTCTCTTGCAGTATATCCGACGTTATATCCATATATATATATATACAACGGACAGCCGATCACCGCCCAATTTATTTTATTTAGCTCGACTGGCCTAATCCTCTTTGCGGCTTCTTTCGCTACTCACGCGTGTATTCCTTTTTTGTTCTTTCTATATATACGGCCGTTTATATATACGAGCTTTTTTTTCGAGCTTTAATGGGTAAAATAACGCGCGGACATATAATCTCGAGTGCAGCTGTGCGCCGTACATCGAAGCTCCTTAGCATTTTTATGTTCGCTGCTGCTGACAGTTTATTTTATTATACAGCCGTACATACTGACCGCGGGCAGTAGTGCATTTGCATTTTGCGCAAAAATCTCTCTCTCTCACTCACGGTAAGGATGAATGCATTTTTCAGGAAAGAAAAGCTTACAAGAGAGAGAGAGAGGTGCGTATAACGGCGAGCTGTCGTCTTGGCATCGTTCGGTGATGTGGTATATAAGCCGAGGGCGGTATAAGGGAGCCTCGACTGTCGGCAGTATTTTTTATCTAGTCACGGTCAACTGACGCTCGGTACGCGCCCTCCCAGCCATTATTAGCGCAAACTGCCGGCCAGTCGCCGGAATCGAGTCTTCCGCCGTATTGTCCTTTTCTTTCCTATATGGACTTTTTTATACTCTATATACGCTAGCTATAGCTAGCTGCTCTGATCTATAGTCCGAGCTGTAAATAAATTGATTAGAGGCAGAAAGGAAGCGGTGATGCATGGCTTTCGACGCCGATGATAATGTATGAAATTTTCCCGAAGCAAAGAGAGAGAAAGAGAGAGAGAGAGACGGAGACAAAGGGAGGAAAGAATCTGCAGAGAATGCCTCTCGTATAAGCGAGTGGCTTTAGGAACGGGCTGCTATATACGTGTCCGGTCCATCTATAACGTAAGGTCTTCGTCTCGAAGGGTGGACACACGCACGAGGTTTTATCTTTTTAGTATTATTGCGCGCGCGATCGCCGCCTCTGCGGGCTTCCGTCTCTCTCTCTCTCTCTCTCTCTCTCTCCCTATAAAACCGAGACAAGACAAGCTATCTATACGACGCGCAGCAAATCGGCTGACCGAACATCGAGATATCGGCCTCTTCTTCTTCTATACTTTTCTTTTTTCCAAAAAAAAAAAAAAAAGAAAAAAATCACGAGTTGCACATGCACCTCTCTTATAGGAATGCGTCGAGATTCAATGGAGTACAGTTTGCGCGTATGTGTGTGCGATCCAGAACGGAAGATGGAGTGCGGATAAACGAGAAAAGGGAGTTTACTTTCCCCCAAGACACTTTGTTTCTCCCCTCAAAGTGGCGGCGTTTTCTATACTCTCTCTCTCTCTCTCTCCGTGTTCGTCTATATATATATATATGTGTGCGAGCGCGTGATTTCGCGGCGGTAGGATTTATGAAGAGAGTCTAAATTATCTCGTTTCCTCTCGCAGTCGTTGTCCCGCGCGCGCGCGCTTTCTTCGATTTGGATCTAATAAAGAGTTAGGTGAAAAGTTGCATGTGTATAGAGAGAGAGAGAGAAAGAGCAGCGTTAGTCAAGTGAATGGGGTTAAGCGTGTGGAGGGTGAGAAACCTTACAAGTCGAAGCCCCGCACACGGTGACTAACCGGATTCTATCGCTCTTATATACACTTGCATTATATACATTCTTCCAGTTTTGCGAAATTTTTTTCGAATTTTTGCGAGCGAAAAAAAAAAAAAAAGAAGAAGAAGGCGTATAATAGAAGGAGGGTTGCGCACGTGCTCTGCAACAAACGCGACGTACGGTCCTAACGAGGCTAATACAGACGTTGGTATATATACTCTCTCGCTCACTTTCAGTGTCGCATGTCAGAGAGATGACGTGCCATTAGCGTCGCGCTTTCCGTCACGTCCTCTCTTGGGCACCTCGACTCTGTTATAGAAAGGAAAAAAGCTTGGAAATTTATAATCCGTAAAAACAATTATGTGCCACGCCGTATCTCTACTGTGTGTAACGGAGAGGAGGGCAAAAACTAGACGGCCAATATCTCTCGGTTTGATTTATAATGCGTGCAGCAGCGCAGCGCCGGCCAACCGCGACCAACCAGAGAGAAAAGAGAGAGAGAGAGAGAGAGATATGTGATGTGGTATATAACGTTAAATGGACGCGAATATTAAAGATTTAGCCGGAGACAAGGCGAGGCAAGCTCACCCTTACAGGAAATCGCGTAGATAGATCTAAGAAATCTTCCTTTTTCTTACCCGCATATCTACACTACATAGACACTGTTTAAACATTCTTTCTGTGCTCTCTTTGGGATGGATAATATAAGCGTGTGCTAGGGAACAAAGGTTTTTCACACACCCCCTCTTCTATCTCGCGGTCAGGCAATAAAACTGGCCTGCGGGCACTTACGTCCAGCCTGCTCTCCGCCAGTGGAATAAAAAACAGGAGAGCGAGAGAGAAAAGTCGAGCTTATTGCGGCATGTAAAACATTTATGCGTCGAAAGCCGATATATCGAGTCCGTTTCTAATCGGCTGCTAAAACGCCCTGTGTCCGGCGCATCTGCCGAGATCAGCATATAGCGAAGGAAAAAAAAAAGCCAGAGAATTAAAAGACTACTGATTTATAGAATATGTGTGTTGGCGACAGGTGACGTTAACGCGTCTTTCATGAGTCTATAAATTATGGGAATTGATAGCGTCTTTGATATTTGCTCAGTGGAGAGAAATAAGGGATTGCGGGTTAGCGGAGGTTTTGCATATACAAATGCTTCTCGTCGAGTACCAGAGCTATATTACGGGGGAGCGTTAATTAATATGGTATATACGGAAAAGCTCAAAGAGAGAGAGAGCGACTTAAGCTGCCATTAATTCACATCAACGTCTTACTATCTCCAAGACGGTGACTTGCATCCTTGTTGGCGAATCGCGATAGACGTAATATATCTCGCGCGGGCTTTTCAAAACGAGGAGTAAAATATCGCAAAAAAAAAAAATTGTATATATACAAGTACAGAGGGCAGGCGCGTGATTTGAGTATAGTAGCGATGCACGATATAGTTGCATTGTCAGTTTCCTGGCAGAGCTGGTACGTTGCGGACAAAAGAGCAATGTACCAGCTATTGTCCTCGCCATGGAGGTCCACTTGATCACGATCCAACGCGGTACTCGACGCGAGAGTGGAGCTCGTCTCTTTCTCTCTCTCTCTCTCTCTCTTACTCTACAGGGCAGGTGCACAGGCCGAGATAAGATGTCGATTGAAATTCACGCAAAGCAAAGTTCACCAGCGCGCGTGTGTATATACAGCTATATATACGAAGTATATGTACGGGGCAGAGCTTGTCCGAAAAGTCGATAAGCTCTCAGTACGGATATATACGTGTGTACGTCGCTTGAAAGACTCCCCGAGGAGTAACTAACCGAACGGAGGGTGTTAAGGTAATGTCCCATTAGTATGTGGCTCGAGTCGCGTGTAGGACCGCTGCAGGACTTCCCCCTTAGCTTGTGTGTGTGTGTATGTGTCTCTATATACTCTGACTGACTCCTCGAACATCTCAGACCTGTCAATAGCCGGCTTGTTACCGCGACAATGATCGGCTTAACCAACGGGAAATATCCAGCTATTCGCGCGCGCGTGTGGACGTATAGAGAATTCGCCTCGATCGCAGATTTCTCTTTCTCTCTCTCTCTCTCTCTATACTCTTCTTTTCACTTTTCTCTCGTAAATCCCCGCGAAGACGACGCGCAATTATAATTGCTTCTCCGTGTTATTCTCTCTTCTCGAGTGATTTATTCGCTTCTGCTCTTCTTCGCAGCAGCAGCAGCAGCAGCTGCATGAAACTTTCCTCGTCGGCTTGGAATTGATCGAATCGATATCGCGGAAGACTATAGGTATATATATATACTGTCGCGAGAGAGAAAAGCGGATCAATGGGCTGGTGTATGTGTGCGATCCTTTACGGATCTAATTGAGCGCGGAGATAAGAGAGCTCTGCTCTATAATGGCCCTTTCGCGTCTTGCTCTGGTGCGATCGAGTTAATGGCCAAACTAATAGCTCGGCTGCATCATGCTGGTGGCTATATCTTTTATTGTGAGCAATTTTTTTTTTTTTCTCTAGATTTCTCGGAAAAAAAAAATGAAGCAAGTGCGCCCGAGAGAGAGAGAGATCGTAATCGACGCTGTTTTTTGCATGCATCCTGGGAGCGGTAGTAAAAAAAAAAGGAACGAATTGGGGCTATACATACGGCATCAGTAGTATAGGTCAATCGACATCAGTGTCCGAGAGTATAGAAGCGAAAGGAGGAGGTGCGGATGAAACAGGGTCATTAAGCTCTTCAAGGAGACGACGATATGTATGGATAAAGCCCGGCGATGAAGGGGTGTGTCCGTACCTACCTCTATGTGTGTGTATATATATATATATATATACCCCACGTGGCTATATACTAGCTGCACAGAGAGAGAGAGAGAGACCGAGACGTATAAGTATTCCCGAAGGCGAGGAGCAATTTGTCCCGGTCATTTGGCCAGTCCGTCGGGACTGCCTGACTGTAATCCAATCACTAGCCGCACACTCTTTTCTTCCTCCATACACACATAGGTATATATACACACATACGAGTTATATTGCTTTGTCTCTCGGCGCATTTGAGCGATAGTTCACGTTTTCGCACCCCCCTAACTCCACATCCACGAAGGAGAAAGAGAGAGAACTATTCATCCATCTCGACAATCTTGAGCGAGCCATTTACTTTGATGTCGCAGTATCGTGTGTGTATAATATAACATCGTCGGCTAACAACGATACAAGAGTTTCGAGTATTGCGCGATTCGAGAAATTAATTTCAATATCTCAAAGGAGCTCGCCAATCGGTGAAGCTTCGCGCTTCGCTGACCGCGAATGCAACCTCAAGATTGAGATCGACTCGTCTATATCCTATATACTTCCTTTTCTCCCTTAGGTCCATCCTACAAATGAGATTTCCAAGAAGCCTGAGACTCTAAGCTCCTGTTTGCCTCCTTCTTACCTTCGATACTATATATATAATAATACAGAGAGATAGCTTCTTTATATATAGCTTTGAAATTTCGATTATTATTCATGCACATTACCGAATGGAAATTAATTTGGCCGGCCCGCGGCGCGCGACGACGAGGACGAGGACATAAATCATAAGTGGGAGAAATGGAGTTCCACATAAACGCCAAGGCTCTAAATCACTGGCGCTGGCGCGTAATTGCGGCCGACATCGGTCCCCCGCCACCAATGGGAACACCACTAACTAACTTGATCATTCTCGCTCTCTGCACTCGAACGCGCTCTCGCTCTTATCTCTATTAATCACGCGGGGCGAGCATTATTATGAAAAATAAAAAAAAAAGAAAGAAAGAAAGAAATTTAAAGGTAAATTTCTCTCTTTTTTAAAGGATATAAATACACGTATACGTACGTGCCGTGCAAAGGCTTCTTGAAACAAGGCTAATTCTGTGCGCTTGCCTTTCTCTCCTTTAAAAGCAAGAGCACACAGCCCTCGAATCGTGCGTGATATCACGTATGCCATTTCACCCTTGGTCGCTCGCAAAATTTTTGCATCGGCTTTTTCCTTCTTCATATATACGTGCCTCATTTTCTCGAATTTTTCTTCCTTTTTCTTTTCTCCTCCTTGAATCATACTGAGGCGACGTATGCCGATCACACGCACAGATGCAAGATTTCACGCTCAACTTGAATATAGGAGTCGCGTCGTCGCGAGTTATATATTTTAAGGTTCGACGCCTTATGCGGGCTACGGATCATTTACCCCGCGGCGTTGAATTTTTCACCGAAAGCTTTTTCTCAAAGGAGCCGCGGGTATTTTACTCGCGTATAAAGACAGCTGGACGTGCCGATATCTCCATGTTGTACGTGCGTTTTTGTTATACGTACAAATCATCCCTCGCGATATAATCCAGACTGATACGTTCGGTATTGCCTCGTGTATAATTATTTTCATCCTGGCGGTACATAATGTGGCCCACTCCCGGAAAATACAAGGGAGAGTCGAGAAGGGAAAAGATTTAAATAATTAGATACGTGTATAGCCAGAGATCGAGAGAGTATATACGTATAGGACCGGAGCAATAAATCCGTCGTGTCCAGCGTGCGACTCCTCGGCCCCTACGTGTGTATATGTATAGCGTCGCCGGCAGTTCGACGCTTTCTTCGGCCCCCTAACTACCGATAGGGGGGTGGACACACGGCTGATATATGTCTTCTCTATAACAGTTGGAATCAAAACATCCGCGCCGACTCGCATGTTTTTCCTTCTTCTTCTTCTTCTTCTTCTTCAGCTTCTTCTGCTCTGTGCAGTATAGCCTCGACTTTTCTTTCAGCTACAGGATGCGCCATACGCCCGCTGCATCGCTCAGTCAATATCGCTCTCTGCTCTCCTTCGATATTGGCTCGTATAAATCAGCAGCGGGGAAAGAGCTCGGCTAGCTCTTTTTTTTCGTATTACACATACACACACATCTCTGCTAATCAACTTACAGTCAGACGCATGTATATATACATACACGGCTCTGATTCACGAGAAACTTTTGAATTTATCGCCTTCGCGCGCGCTTTTTGTCGCGGAGCTAGAGAGAGGAGAGGACAACAAGTGTAAGCGACGGAAAAAAGGAGCAACGGAGCTAATAATATATTCATGTCGGGGGTATCAAGGGCTCATACGTGCCGGGGAATGTGAAAGCGTCCGCAGCCCCTACGCCTTTGCAGGAGGAGAGATAACGCGCGAACTAATAATTATTATCATTATCGAGGTCGTTCAACGTGCTGTATCTGGTCAGTCGGCTCGCTTAACGCGGACCAGCAGCTCCCCGAAACTGACCGTTGTCCTACCGCATCGGGGGGGGAGAGAATTACATCGAAATTAAATGGGCTCTCGCTTTTATTGAAAAAGCGGCCGCGGATACAATAATAACCATTCGAGCACGTGACTGTGTTTGCGAAAGAAGCTGAATATTCATGAATACTTATTGGCTGACCGAGCGTCGAGTCAATCCCTTTAAGTCTCGATCTACATGCTTGTGTGATGTGTATAGAAAAATAAAGGAGCAACAAAGCAGCGAATTGCGATTAAAAGACGAGCCCGCCCAGACCGTGTCCCACAGGCGCGGGGATTTTTACGCGCACTCGTAAATAAGTATACGTAGACTCTCGTTTATTTCCATTGCCGATCGACTCTGCAGTAGCAAAAGCTCCCTTTTCTCGTCTCAATCGCGACAAGCAAGAGTCGCAGTATAGTAGTATAAGAAAGGAAAAAATAGACGAAGCCGCTAAAGAAGGATACCGCCTGCATGACCGCTCGCGCTTATTAAATCAGAGTTTGGCAGCCGATATCGCCTCTCTTTCCCCCTTTATATACCATCGAGTAGTATAGAGGAGAGAGAGAGAGAGAGAAAAAAAATAAAAGAAGGGCTGTCGCGTAGACTTTAAAGTCCTTCGATTCAATGTGCCGCGAAATGTGCGCCGCCCGCCGCTATGTGCTATATACTGTATGGGGGTGCTCCGCTCGTCTCCACAGCCCTCTCTCTTCTATCCGACAATTCAGTTATAGACCGGAGCGAGAACGCGATGCGATGCCTCAATCTCGTACGTATATACGTATAGATCACATATGGATAAAGGATATATGGGACTCGCTTACAAATCCCCGGCAAAGCTCTTCATATTCTCTCGTTTTCCGCCTCCTACTCTTTCTCTCTCTCTCTCTCTCTCTCTCTTTTCCATCCGTATATAAGCCCGCACGCGGTTTTAAACAAATTCCTTCTACTTCGCCGTCTATATACTTTCTTATATCATATAGCCATGTGTAATACGTGTCGTTGCGCGGCAAGTTATATCGTAAATCATCCCCTAGCACGCGCGACGCGCCGAATCTTCTTAAAGTTTTCTCATCTATAGTTTGGCTCGGCTCACTCACTCTCTCTCTCGCTCTCGAGAAATAAATATTATATATAAGATATCCTGCGCCAACGATCGAGCCAATCAAGCGGAAGCCGTATCGTATGATATTAACGCACGCGGCTGCATATCTAGGCCATTTCGTATAATTCCTGCGCTATATCATACTCTCCTTTATAATTGCGTCGTCTTCGTAAGAGGATCAGAGCTTGGAATAAATCTCTTGCTTTAAAGTCCTGGCGCGCACTCGCTCCGACTCGACTCGCAATCACTGAAAAACTTGTCTATACATATATATGCGTATACATCTTAGAAATCGGAGTCAATTGAATCGACGGGATTTAACTAACGAGCGTTTACCCTCAAAGGACACCTAATGCAGGCGAGAGTTAATTCGACGGCAGTTAACAAATTATTTGAGGGTTCCCTAGAGCGGACGACTATACACTATATGCTGTGCGCGAGAAACTCACCGTAGGGGGAGAAGGGCCTGCAGTTGTGGTCGCTCTCGGTGCGCGTATAATACATTGTTACCCCCTTCTCTCTCTCTCTCGCTCTTCCCCCTATTGTATATAACTCGCTCTCCCATCGCGTGTATATACGTGTATCTCTACACCTCGACGAGCCGCACGGATTATCTCATAATTGTGGAATTACATCCCGTGTGTGTCATCCTCTTGATAAAGCGGCGATTGTTATTTGCGGCGAATTATTCGAGTAAAATCGCAAAACGCTGTCGTTTACACCGCATGACGAGGGGTGACAAAGTTCTCGAGCGTCGAGAAAAAAAAAAGCGAGAGAAGGGTGCAAAATTCGCGCGTGCCCTTATCTGACGCGAGGCAGCGCGTAGAATTGACATTGAATTTTAATGGATGAAAATGCGCAAATTAACCCCTAGCTCATGCATCTCTCTGCGATTTTTTTTTTCTACGCGTGCGCGAGAAAATCGTATATTACATTGATATTTAATACGACGACGACATATACACACAGCTCGAGATTTGCGGCGCACGTGCACGCCGCGAAATATTGGAGACACTCATTCGCTCCTTCCTCTCCTGATATTAAACTTTCAAGTGAGTGTCCCCGGCTACTGACTCAGCAAGTGTCATTAATAACTCGCTCGCAAAGAGATGAGATAGACAGCCACCACCACCGTCGACACTATATACTACACGTCGATCTATAGCTATGTGTGTACTTCCATCAGCGGCCTCACGAGTGCTAAACACCTTTTTTTTTTTCTATACGATATACTTGCTGCTGAGTTCTTGTGTAGGTATAGCTTTTTTATTCCTAAAATTACAGGGTGTACTACACTACTTGCATCTGGTCGTTCTGTGATGAGACAAGTTCTCCTTTTCCGGAACGATTATAGAGTGATTGCTCGAGCTTTCTCTCGCCGACATTCGCGGCCGACTACTGCTGGGCTTGACGAAGTTCGAGCTTGAGGTTTTCGGCCCTCGGGCGTCTGTTGAAGCGAAAATTGTCATTAGGGATACGCTTAAATGTATTTTATGCTCGTACTCACCTTTCCTCGTCTGCAGTGACTTTTTTATGCCGTAGTTCGGCGTCGCGCTTTTGCTTATCAGGCTCCTCTTCGCTTGCTCCTCGTAAAGCTCCTTTTCGTACGTACTAGCTGAGCAGAGAGGCGTCTTGCAAATCTTGTCGTGCAGCTCCTGCAGTTCGCTTGGACTCAGGGACTGTCAGTTACAACATCAAAATTATGAAAGCTCATAATCGCGTACGCTTGTTTACACTCATATACCTTAAGCCAGTTTTGAGAATCAAAGACCGCCTCTCCTTCTTCTCTCATCATCTCCGTGTACTTGGCTTCCAGTCGTCTTATGCTGTCGTTGTGCTTTTTGTGCAACTCGATCTCGCTCTGTTTGTACTGTTTGTGCATTTCAGCGAGTTTATCCTCGTACTTGGCCAATGTTTGCTGAAACACAATAGGCTTGTATAAGGTATGTATTCCTCGTTTTCGTGTAATCGGTCGCTCAACTTACCTTCAGCTCGTCTTTGAGTTCTGTCTTCTCACGCGTTAGTATCTCGATGCGCTTCAGAAGAGCACAGTTGTTCTCTTTCTTTCTCAGCTCGGCTATTTCAGTGTTGAGGGACTCGATGCTCTTTTTCATCTCCACGATTTCTCTCTCCTTCATCATCAGCTCCTTCTCCTGGTAGCAGAGCTGCGCGGCGGGAACAGAGCTTTCATTTACGAATCGAGATTTCGAAGCTAATATACGTATACCTTGTCCTTGTGAGCCTTGAGCTCTTTGTCGCTGCTACTTCTGCTGCGCCTCTGTAGACACACGAGCCTTGAGTCTCTGGAAATTTTGCCCATCCTCTCGAGGACCTCGTCGCACTTCGCGCGGATGTTCGCGTTCTCGGCGTCGTTCTCTTTGACCATGTGATTGGCGAGTCGCTCGTTTTCGCTCTTAAAGTTCCGTATGGCCTTCTCGAGGGAATCGTTGTCCTCCAAAAGCTTAGTCAGATCAGTCTGGAGCTTGTTGTTATTGCGTTCGTAGCTGGCGAGCTGCGACTGAAGCATCGCGATCTTGTCGGTGAGCTCGTCCTTTTCGGCGACAAGCTCGAGGATGCGTTCGTGTAATGCCGTGAAGCTGTCCAAGTCGAGCTTACGCATATTCTCGCGCACGATGCTGTTCTGGAGCTGCTCGATCATGCGGTTCGATTCTTCGAGCTTGCCGTTGAGGAAGTCGTTGAATTTCCCGTAGTCCCGAAGCTTCGCTTCGCGGTTCTGAAGCTCACGCTGGAGCGTCTCGATCATCTCGTCGCTCTTGGCGATCAGGGCCGAGTTTTCCGAACGGCTGTCTTGGAACTTTTTCTCTGCGAGGGTTGCTTGCTTGCGAGAAGATTCAAGCTCCTCGGACTTTTCTGCCAAGGCGGCTCTCAGCTTTTCGACTTGGAGGGCTAGCTCCTTGCGCTTTTCCTCGGCTTCGGTGTAGTCGCTCTGCAGTTGACACTTTTCGATGCCGATTTCGTTGAGCGCCAAGAGAGCCTGCTGCAGCTGATTTTCTAGATTCCTGTTGTACGTCGTCTTCAATTTTGAGTCTGAGTCAGAATGGGAAGTTTTATGTCACTCGAGCTTTAATAATATACAAAAACAAACGCATGCGAATATAGCAACCATCGCGGAGAGCTGTGGTGATTCGAATGACGATCTGAGTGGAGTTCTGGACTCGCTGGAGAATCTTCTTCGACAGCACAGCCTCAACGTCCGAGTAATCGCTCGAAAGCTCTGTCCTCGCGATCTTGTTGCACTCCAAGCCTGCGTTCGAAAAGCAGCAGTATTAGGAGCTTTATAACAATACACTTTGAATCAAAAGCACACCATTGATAGTTTTCTCAGCTCCGTCTAGAGCATCCTGCAGATTTTCGAGCTCCAGAAGAAGAAAGCTTTCACAACGCTTGTAGACGTGGTGGTCGTCGATCTTCTGCTCGAGCTTTTGAAGCGCGAGTGACGCCTCCCCGGCGAGTTGCAAATAAGCCCGCTGACTCTTCTCCAGTCGTCGAGCCTCGTCGAGACGCGAGAGTAGGTCGTCGACTATGTCTTGCAGATCGGACTTGATCGCACGGTAGTTCTCGGTGCTTATTCGATTGGTCGTCTTGTCCAACGGTCGTGCTACATCATGTTCATCGAGTTGATTTAAAATTCAAATTTTATGCCATTATGATTACAGACAGAAAATTAAATAATTTTTATCTTCTCGAGTAAAAACATTCAAACGCACCGCGCAGCCAGTCGATTTGCTGCAACAAATCTTGCCTATCCGCCTGGCATCTTCCGTGCTCGTTTACGAACTTGCTTAGACCCCTGGTCAGCTGACTCGCTCGCGCGTAAAGATCATCTTCCACTGGTTCCGCTATCGAAGGATCAACGCGTCCGAGACAGTCAGAAAGCTCGGCGATGAGTCGGCTCACCTCATGCTCGACCTTTTCAAGCTGCTCACGACACTGTCCAACCCTGCGCTCACTTGCCGACAGTTCCGCCTTTGTACATAAAGATTCTTTACTTATATGGCAATTGTTGAGATGTATCAGTTATTGAATTGAGCCACACTTTCGATCTCTCGTGTTTTTCGTTCAAGCGCTTCATTATGCTCAGCAGTTTTTCGATTTCGTTCTCCTGCTCGCTGCTCTGCTTCTCGAGAACCTCTCGTTCCCGCTGCAGTTGCTTGATCATAGCAGCCTGGGTAGCGTTTGACTCCTCGAGAGCCTGAATGCGTCGCTTCGCCGTTTTCGTTTCCTCCTGTGTTATAGGATTGTGATGTACAAAATTCAACCTATATCACGTATCATTATAAATTTTCAGACTCACGGTAAGATTCTTCCGCAGAGCTTGAATTTCACTAATAAGAGTCTGCAGCTTGTGCTCCGTTGATATTCTAGCTTCGTGCTCCAAACTCAGTTTCTCTTCTATTATCTCGCTCTGCAATTCACATCGGCGATCGATATACTATTAACCCTCTGTGTGGCTATACATAAGTATGCTTACATTTTGCCGTAAAGCGTCAAGCTCCTCGTTCTTCTGTCGAAGAACTTCTTCTATCGTCGACTGAGAAATCTGGAAAATTCAAAAATACTGACGTGAAACTAACTGTAATTTCGATTCTCAGGACTTCAATATACCAACTCTCGAACTGCTCTCCAGTAGCTCGATGTCGCTCTTCATCTTCTCCATAACCACTTCTAATTTTCTCTTTTCCTCCTCAAGCTCTCTCACCTCAGTTTCTTTAACCTGGAAATTTATCATCTTATTCTCCATCACATAATTTTTATAATTTTCAATGTAGTCTACGCACGGCCTTCTCATTCTTCAGAGAAATAATCTCCGAGTCCTTTTGAATGATTGTCGCTCGAAAGCTTTCTTTCGACATGAGGATAGCATTTTTACTCTGCCTTCGTGGTGAAACATTCTCACTGCTGCAACTACACCAATTTTTCTGTTCACTGTCATGATCACCGTCACATAGATTCCTGCAGGCTTTGCTGCTGTAATGAGGATTATCAATCTCCGAATCACTCGTGAGTCTTCTGATCTCCTCCAATTTCTTACAATCGGCATCAAGCTAAATTGGGCCATTTTCACACACTTATTTCGTATCAAAAGTGAGATCTTTGCAAATCGTATTTTGATAACTCACTCGTCTCAGAAGCTTCATCTGCTCCTCGGTGAGCTGGAGCTTCTTGTATTTTTCTAGTTCTGATTGAACTAGGGCCAATTCATTTTCGGTGCAGGTGCCCAGGTAGATGAGATGATCGATAATCAGCTGATAGCAAGAATTTTCCATGAACGGGCTTGAATTTTTTCTGCCTGATAAAGGCACCGATGATGGCAGGTAGTCTCCGCATGAATGAATGACATTGGCACGATTTTGCAAACTGAAGGGGAAAACTTCGAATCCATAGTCGGCAAAAGACATTTCGATTTACAAAAAGATACTTCGTAAACGCATTCTAAAAAATCTGAAAAAAATAAAAATAAAAATAAATTGGATGTACAATTTGTGGTTATGCTCACCACATTTCACCGGAGACTAACATCGACATTCATTTGTTTTAAATCTTTATCGCCGTTTTTTGCCGCAGTTCGTTTACCTAAGTTTCATCGCATTTCCAGGAAACGGTACGTAAATAATACACAGTACACAGTAGTAAAAATTACAGTAAAATACTTTATTTCTCATCATCAGCTGCCATCGCGAAGTCAATACAAAAATTGCCGAGTCTTTTTTCATAATATAATACTTTTTAAGAATTTATTTTAACCAATCTCATTAAATATATGTATATGCGTATAAATTAAATTAATTCGTGGGGACAATAGAGTTTAATTATATAATCTATATGAATTTTAAATGCATGCACTTACGATTTAAATTGTTAAAACGAATGTTAAAAATATCCCATCGTCGTAAATCTGATAAATGATTACAGTTATTTCAAATCGACTAATCTCGAAATTTGTATTTACTCTCTTTGTAGTTATCTTTGTTTTTGGAAGAAGGTGCATTTTCATTTCCGGTTATTTTTTGTGTGAAAAGAGAATTATTCAAGTTCATTCACCATCTCTAATGTATTTATAAAAACATTTAAAAAAAAAGTTTACTATAAATCTTTTGGTATCCACTTCGCGCAGTAAGTACATAATATGGATAGCAAAAGAAAAAGCTTTTGAATTACAATAATACATATTTTTAATACGTCTTGTATAACTGCAGATAACACTGCATAAAGTTAAAAAAATTTATTTGTATAATTTAATATCTATTGCTTATCGACAACAAGTAACATATTTCTTAAAAAATGGTTTTAAAATTCGAAAACGTCAACATGCTATTAAGAAGTACACGATACTTAAATCGTCATAATTGAGAAGCACGATTGTGATTTCCGGAAGAGTGATTCGAAAACTACTTCAACGGGGCCTATAAATTACATGTTTCACTTATACGAGATTATTCTATCGGCCACTTGGCGCTCAAATTGATGCTTCAACATTAACTATAAATTTCTCATTTTTTTCAAAATCATTATTTTCTTAATCGCATCAAACTAGTCGATTTGTATTATTACTATTTATTTACAAATATATATTCGATAAAGGCCTCTGCTGTTAATTAACTTACAGAAATACGTCCTTTTAAATTATATACAATTATTAGGCATCGATATACGTTTATCTATGATTTCAATAATTATATATGTATCAGTGCATTAGTGCGCTATGTATGTTACCTCTGTACGTGTAAATGTAAATTGTAAAAGTTAATACAACTGAACATGTACCAGTATAAAAACGGCATCCCTGCTATAAAAACTTATTGCTTCATTATTCTTATTGTTCACTTAAAATTGTAATTGAATAGATCAGTCATGCTAAGATGTGTACAGTTTCCGAAAGTTAAAAAAAAATGATTACTTTTAAATGCAAATAAACAATAAAATTTTAAATTATGTTAATATAATCAACCAGTGTGGAGAAATTTAAAGGAGCAAGTGTGTACCAAAAAATGCAATGGAGAAGCTCAAGTTGCAACATTCTGACTGATTTGAGCAGTATTATTGAATTCTAAATAAACCATTAAGGTTATAATAATTTAACACTATAAAAGCATTTTTAGAAGTGATCTCTACAAATATTAAATACTAAATTTGATTTTGAAATCCTACTTTTACAAATAAACTGTCTATCTGACAACTGTAATGTATATATAAACTTCTTAAGTACGCTCAAAGTTGCCATAAAATAATTAAGTACTAGAAATATACATTTACAGATTGGGCCAAACGCTGATAGTTGTATAACAATACCTGAATTACAGTCGTGATATTGCTAAATTTATATTTATAATGCATCATTGAATATCATTATTTTGCATTATTAAGCGTGAATGGCAAAAGCCTTAAAATTCACGAGTGAAATTTCGCTTTCAGTACGCCCATGATTATTGATACTTTTTAAAGAAAATCATCTTTTAAATGTACAATAATTGGCGAGTTTTTCTTTTATGTATATATATGTACCTCTGCACCGTGAATCAGCAATAGCTCTGTAATCACCGACTTGAATATAATCAGTGTATTACAAAACAGGAAATACTTATGAATATTTGATAAAAAATATTTTAAGTAATATTGCCCATTTAAGTATGTCTAGAACAATTTTTTAGTAGAAAAATAGTTTTTGATCTAGCTTCCGTATTGGTGGACTAATTAACGAGGCACTGTAGCTTTGTGGTACACCCAAATTACGAATTTTTGCGTTTGCTCAAAGCGAGAAGCCGATTCGCCCAACAGTCGCATTTGTGTTTCGCGTAAGAGTATTTTTTCTGACCAGAATAACAATGTGAACGTCAATGATATTAGGCCCAAATGGTATATCTGCCCTGGTAAACAATCAACAAGATTTTCAAAGATGCAAAACTCCCTGATCGTGATGACTGAAGCGATTGTGATGATGATGACCTTGATGGTGTGACGAACCAGTTGCATCGTCGTGCAAATTGACACCTGTCAAGTCCACGATTTCATCAGCGTCCTCATCACTACCAGTAGCAGCGCTTTGCATTGATTGTTGGCTGCTAGACGAGAGCTGGCTATTTCGTGAAAAGGAACCTCGTCGTGGTACCGCTAATGCTGTTCTCTGATTTGCAGGTTTTACAGTTATTATTAAGTTTGATGAGTTTGCAATCATCATATCTGTAACCTGAAATCGTAAAACATTTTTTGATTAAAACAGATTCATCACAAATACTTTCATAAGAAAAAATACAAAAAAAGAAAATTTAAAGTACCTGATCCAAAGTTTTGCCAGCTACTTCAATGCCATTGACTTCTAGCACCTCGTCATTGACTGCCAATAAACCAGTACCTTCAGCCAAACCCCCTGGTACAAGTCTGCTGATGAAAACGCCGGGAACTTTTTCTATAGCACCTGTAGGGCCTACTCTATAGCTTTCTCCATCCTTTATATAGAAACCCAGAGGTTTGTCTAAGCCGTGTTTTAAAAGTTTCACACGGCGACACGTTTCAGGCAGTATATCTACATCAATTATTGCTGAGACCTATGTAATTTGGAATAACTTTAGAATCGGAAGATGATCTAGTTTTCAAGAATATTGATGCATCACACTCACCTGTCTAAAATCGTGTGGATTGGAAATAGCAAGTGGCTTAGGTTTTCCTGGAGTTCCACCCAAGATACTGGATATTAAATTCTTGGGTTTCATCGTGTTACACCCATTTAAGTCTTCTACTCCATCCCCTGCAATATTTTTTTCATTGATATTTAAGTAACATTGATTACAGTCATTAAATTGATCATTAAAGAAAGTGGATGTACACATACCTTGCCTTTGTATTAAAATCCTTAAGAGAGGTTTAGCAGCTACTAGGGCTCTTGCTAAGTTGTTATCGTTGTTGATTGGTAACAGATCTCCATCAGTTGGATCAGTGTACCAAATGTCAAATTTTAATTCTGGCCCTATGTCATGTCTTTCAGCCAACAGTTTTCTGAAGTCATCATAGCTGGTTGACTCAGTGCGGCTGATGGAGAACCTAATGATGTCTGCATCGAACTGCTCGACAAAGAGATGAAGAAAAAAAAGCATAAGAAAACAATTAACAAAGAGAATGAGAACGAGGCAGAAAAGACCTCGCTGCGCTTACTCACCTTGCTCTTGACAGCAACGATGCTGCTGTTAACATGAGGATGCAGTTTGTTTTTTGACATGTTTGTTAGCAGAGCTGTACTGTCTGGTCATAAACAGAGGCTCACACACAAGCAGCAAAACGTGTCGTGGTGGCAGCAGCCTGCTGGAAGAGGTAAGAAAGTGTGAAAAATGCAAAACAGTCATCGAGGGGGAGAGAGAGAGAGAGAGAGAGAGAGAGAGAGCGAAAAATGCATAGACCCGTTGCTAAAGGCAGCGCGCTCCGAGAACGGAAAAAATGTTACCTGGTTATGGCGCTGGCGGGACGAAGTCTTCTTCGTTCAAGGCAGTCGTCCAAGTTGTACAGTGCTTGTTGTAGCTCTCGACTACTCGGCGCCTAGCATGAACAGCCGCATTTCGATGAAATGAGTGTTGGCATGTTCGACATGACGTCACGGACACCTGCTTGCTCGCGCTCTCTCACTGCTTCGCTCCAAAGTCTCAGCAGCCGTTGCCGTTTGCTCCGAACCTCACGGGACTCCGCAGGTATATACGGGATATATAGCTATCAGCTTATAACCCTATTTGCCGAGTCGGTGACGAGCAGCAGCAGCAGCAGCAGCAGTAGGCCTCGCGAGTTGCTGTCCGCGCGCGGAATCGCTAATTGGAGCTAGCTGCTATCGTCGTACGAAAGGGGAAATCGAGTGTATAACTGAGACTCGAGCGAGAGAGATAGACAGCTGAGAGGGAGAAAGGAGAGAGAGACTATACTAGAGAGGAGGCCTACGATGCACTCGTGTAGAGTAGGCTGCACTGCATTACACACATCACCTCTTCGATGATAAATCTGTTGGAGCTAGCGGAGGAGGAGGAGGAGAGAGAGGGCGAGTTCCTCAATCCTTGCTCATCGGCTTATCAATTATTGAAGCTGCTCCGCACTGTCTCTTTTAGGCTACTCGCGCTGCTCTCTCACCGCTCACAATTCCATTCTTCTATTCCTCCTCCTCTCCTTCTGCTGCCTCGTCGGCATATATGATTCCCACCTTACGAATTAGCAGCAGTACGAAGGCACGAACTTGGCTACGAACAAGTAACATGCATTCCGCCAGCGCACTACTGTACCTATACTTATATGTTTCACCGCTATGGCGAGATTCTGACTCGTTGCGCGACGCGAGCGATTGGCTTGGCTTGGGCTTTTTGGCCGGTATGATAGGTGAGTAAGTATACCTGCGCCTGCGCCAGCTGCGCTGCACCGGTGTAGAGTCAAGACGAGTCACATCTCATATAGGTATTCTCACCTATATCAGGTATTTTAATGGCACTATCCCAGTATATACAAGGTGCTTGATAATTTAAAATTTATACTACTTTATACTAGGCTTACACAAATCAAGGGAATTTCTCAATGAACAATGAAGATTTCCGCTAAGTATTGCGAAAAAATTTGATTCTTGAATCTTATCTTACGTGAAAAAAAAAGCATCAAAACTAAACATAACCATTTTCTCGACTAAATTCATATGAGTACAGGTATCGATTTTTTAATTAAAAAAAAAATACTCGTTCACTTAAACATCGATCAAGCGAACGTTGAAAAATTAATAACCAACAACAAAGGACGTGGTCGGTGTAAAATAGAATCTAATATAAATTATTTATATATAGCTATGATGCGCGCGCAAAGAGTAGATTGGTTCGTTCTCTCCCCCCCCCCCTAGTCGTTTCGCGAGTGACCCGAGAGTAGAGACGACGACAATCTGGAGTAAGTAGCTACTGCACGCGAGAAAACAATTACAGTAAAAAAAAAGAACGTCTGCCTTCTCTCTCGCACTCTCGTCTCTCCCATCTTGCTCTTTCTCGTTGATCAATGAAAAAGTCTGTACAGTCGGGCGAACTTCGCGATTGTCGTGCAGGTCTCAAGCCATAAAAGCCCGTCTGATAAGGGAGAAGACATAAAATTATATTATGCGCCGAATGGTGATGAGCAGTCAGTACAATAGTTGTAGCAGCAGCAGTAGCAGCAGCAGCAGCAGCAGTGATCGTCGACGTTGCGCCTCTCTAGTGGTAAAAACGATTTTATTAGAGCCGCCGTGTACGCGATTCTGCCGCTATGTACGTACTAGCCATGTAGCCAACTGTCAGATTGGCCACATCATCTGTCCTTGATAAACATAATGTAATGTAATGTGTATCACGAGCCGCGCGCCGCTACTATCATCGCCGTGAATTCGTCTACTGTTGTTCCCATAATCTCAATGCGCTAAAATGCGATCTTGCGCCGCTTCCGCACGACGACTTTCGATTCCCCATCTGGTTGCCAGAGAGGTTCTCGTTCTTCCGATCGCAGCTCGCCCTCGACTCGCGGGCGCACTGACCCCGATACGACCGAATTCGTTTTTTGCAGCTACAAAGCCTTTTTCTCTTCTCTCTGTCTATCTCTGATCTCGTACCACCTAAAGGAGACGGTGCTCCAGAGCCACGAGTTCACTTTTTTACGTTTGTCCCGCAGTGTTTGGCTATAGGTACTCTCTGGTTCTTGGCATATAATTATTGTTTATTATCTCGTTCAACTCGTGAATTTTTCATCCTCTGTCAAGAACAGTACTCGATCATCACCACTTACTACTTACTGGCCAAACGTCGCGAGTTGTTATGTTCAAAAAGTAAAAATGTACATTATTTTGTTGTAGTGCTCCGAAATTAAGTTTTATAGGCTAACTCCAAAAGTAGCAAGTTGTCGATGCTATTAGAACTTGTGAAAATGATAAAGTAGAGCTTTGAGCAAACCCAAGAGTCCCTGTTATACTATTGTTGCCATACAGTGTTTATAATGACTTGCTTTATTTTACATTTTCAGAGAGGAGTGAATGATGCAGTTCTTGTAGTATGATTGAGAGTCATTAGCCAAAGCTAGTCGCAGGAGGCAGGAATTGTACCTGAACAATGAGTGCTATTGCGACTGTTTCCTCTTGACAAAGTCTATCATATTTCAAGTCAGTAAAAAATGGCACAAACGTCTTTTATTTATCATGGCTCTATGCTGCTGCTCATCTTTGGATGCAGCTTGCATGAAGCCGTGGAACTGTTTGATGATGGAAGGATAGAATACATGAGCAGAGAAGAAAGAGAAACGTTAAAGTTAGTGGTTTTCTTGTCATGCATTCATTTGACCAAAACTTTTACTATAATAATTTACTCATATGTTAATCTCATTTGCAGAGAGGAGGCAAAAGACATGTTTTATCATGCTTATAATGCATACATGGATAATGCGTATCCCGCTGATGAATTAATGCCATTAAGTTGTAAGGGAAGGTATCGAGGATCTGAACCAGATCGAGGAGATATAGATTCTACTTTGGGAAAGTAAGAGATTATTGATATATCTACTTTTAAACAACATTCTATTCATTACTTAACCTTGTGTAATAAATTTGTCTATTTTCTAGCTTTTCCCTCACTTTGGTTGATACCCTTGATACGCTTGTGGTAAGTTTCACTTGATTGAAAGTAGAGCTTTATTTATTTAGCAAGCAGAATCTTTACTTTAATTTTTTTGTTTCAGGTGATAGGTGATTTAGAGGAATTCGAAAATGCTGTGAAACTTGTTATTAAAGATGTTACATTTGATACAGATGTTATAGTCTCTTTGTTTGAAACAAATATCCGGATGCTTGGGTTGGTAGCCAAACTTTTTTAGTATAATGTACATCATGAATAGAAAAAAAAATTGGTTTCTTATTTTTTAGAGGTCTTCTGAGTGGACATATTTTAGCTGATTACATTCAGCAAAGGGGAAATGCAATGTCTTGGTATAGAGGTGAATTGTTAAATTTGGCAAAGGATTTAGGGTTCAGGTTTTTACCTGCATTCAATACATCCACTGGAATACCATTTGGAAGAGTAAGAAAAATATAAATTATAATAGTTTAGGATTTTATAACCTGAAGGTACATCATAATATTGCTTTACAGATAAATCTAAGATATGGTATGAAAGGAGTACCTTTGGAAATGACCAGAGAAACTTGCACTGCTTGTGCTGGTAGTATGATTTTGGAGATGGCTGCATTATCAAGATTGACAGGAGAGTCAATATTTGAGGTGATTTTTTAAAAGTTTGCAGTATAATGTTATGATGAAATTCCATTTATAAAATAAGCTTGTTGTAATATAAATGTACAATATACAGGAAAAAGCACAAAAGGCAATGGATGTTTTGTGGAAGTTGAGACACCGAGGAACTGACTTAATGGGATCTGTATTAAATGTAAACTCTGGAGACTGGGTTCGCAGGGATTCAGGAGTTGGAGCTGGAATTGATTCATACTATGAATACTGTTTAAAAGCTTATATCCTTCTTGGTAATTAACAATAATTTCCTTTGTTTATAACGTGCAAGTGTGATTTTAAATTTATTAATCTAATTATTAAATTACAACAGGGGATGAAAAATATCTAGGACGTTTTAATAAACATTATCAAGCTATTATGAAGTATATTAGTCAAGGACCAATGCTGTTAGATGTCCATATGCATAGGCCAAATACTAACTCAAAAAATTTTATGGATGCATTACTAGCCTTTTGGCCTGGAGTACAAGTAAGAAAATATTTTAATTTTTGTATTTATTATTACTTCAATATTATTGACTAAATACAAAATAAAACTTAAATAATTCAAGGTCTTAAAAGGTGATATCAAGCCAGCCGTCGAAACACATGAAATGCTCTATCAAGTTATGCAAAGGCACAATTTTATTCCAGAAGCATTTACTACTGATTTTCAAGTAATATATAATAATATTATCAATACATTCCATTCATATAGATGGTGAAGGGAGAAAGGATCATAAGTGACATGTAAATTGATTACCTCTGAAAAAGTTCATCCTATCATAACTTTATGTAGTTTTAGACTAATTGCAATTAATGGAAAAAACTTCTATACCTAATTTTTCTTAATTTTCGTAAATTATAAGCGCTTTTGAGAGGATCAACGTGTGTGTCAAAATCATCCTTTTATATGTTAAACACGTTATTTAATTCAATAAATTTTAGGTACATTGGGGTCATCATCCTTTAAGACCCGAGTTCTTAGAATCTACATACTTTTTGTACAAAGCAACCGGTGATCACTACTATTTAGGCGTTGGACGAAAGGTTTTAAAAAGTCTTCAGACCTATGCAAGGGTATCATGTGGATTCGCCGCAGTATCAGACGTCAGGACCAACAAACACGATGACACTATGGACAGCTTCGTACTCTCGGAAACTTTTAAATATTTGTATCTGTTGTTCGCCGATCCAAGTGATTTGTTATTGGATTTAGATGAATACGTGTTCACCACTGAAGGTCATTTGCTGCCGCTATCTTTGGCCTCTGTCAGAACTAATTTAACAACGGTAATTTTTCTTCATTTCGATACTTAGTTTATTTTGATTGGCTAATAATCAAAATATTTTTTTTTTTTTATAGGATTTCGAAAGAGAAAAAGTTCACGTCGAAGAAACCGATCGAACTTGTCCAAATAGTCTGCATTTATTCCCTGCTTCAGTTAGGCAACCTCTGCGTAACATGGTCGAGGACGTGTGTCCCAAACGGGTTGTGAAGAAACGGTTGAGTGCTTCTCAGTTTCAACCAAGCAATTTAGAGCACTCGAAAATGCTCAGTGATATGGGCATCACAATTTTGACGCTAGGAGACGGAAGTGTTCAATTATTGCATACTTTCTCTAATGCCAAAACACCCCAAGATGCAGAAGAAGGGTTGCTATTTATGCAGGAGATGGTTGAACTCAGTAAATCTCAGACTCAACAAACAGAAACTAATCCGGTGCTCGTAACGTTTGTAAAGCCAAACACAAAACCAGCTCAAAAGGTCACTTTACTCGCTGGTCCAGCACATTTTGGTGCCGATCTAAAGAACGAAAAAATCACGGGAAAAGTAATATTAGCTAATCCTTCTTTGGCGTGTCAAGATATTAACAATGCAAATTCGTTGAAGGGTATGATTGTGATTGTTGATAGAGGTAGCTGCATGTTCGTTGATAAGGTACAGTCTCAAAAATGATTGATTTACCGCGAAACTCGTATGAATGCTTTATTTATTTCTATAATTGTTTAACTTTTAGGCTCGAAGAATACAACAGGCTGGTGCTATAGCTGGAATAGTATTAGACAATGTACCTGGATCCAATGTTCAGAATTCTCCTATGTTTGCCATGTCAGGTGATGGAAAACAAGTTGACGACGTTACTATTCCTTTCGTATTTCTATTCAGCGTAGAAGCTAGTCAATTACTTCAAGCCATCATTTCAGCTCACGGCTCCTTAATTGTTACTATAGGTAATCATGATCGTGGAACATAATTTTCGTGAAACCAAATATTAAATAATAATTTTTTTTTATTATAATTTTTGCTACCGAAGGCGGTACAGTGCATAAAGATGAAGCGCAATTAAAAGCTCCAACAGATCTGTCAATGTTTGAGCGACTAAAAGGGACGATTAGAGAAATTTTAACGCGACAATTAACGTCTCAGGTTTGTATTGTTTGGTGCATAACTATAATATTCGTAGAAGGCTTGACTATTTGGATAGTATCTATTATCAAAAGATAGCACCATTTGAATCGCCGTGAAGAGATTTGTTTAAAGCTTTACCATACGTTCTAAAAGCACATTCCTGTCTAATGCACAACATATTTAAAGTGTGTATGCATACGCTTTGCGACTGAACAAAGTTTTTGCTTGTATTTTAATAATATTTTGTAGTCGTCTGTAAATATATACACATTACGATATATATACTTTATAAAGAATGTCGAACGTGCTTGTGAAAAATACTGTAATATTACAAAATATTTCTTAAAGTAAAAATAAGTATAAATACGTATTTGCATGAGAATGGCGTTGTTTTCCACTATTATAGAAGTCAAGTTTCGTTTTATAACACGAGCAATTAGTACGCAAGTTTGTTGTAGCTATAGCACCTGTGTTTGTGCCGTTTTTTCCATTATTTTGGACAGATTAGAAAACGATGGCGTATTTTTTCTTTTTTTCATATAGAATCTTCCATCGAGTGGAACCATAAATGATGTAGCTGCCAAAAGTTCAGCATCTGATCAAGAGCAAATAGCTTTTGGTCACCTTCGGGCGTTTGTCATGGATGATACGCCAGATAAACTTATAAAGATTAACATTAATCTTAATGTTCGCGAAAAGAATTACGAACCGTCGCAAAATGCCCAAATAAATGAAACCAACTGGACGTTAATGAAAAAAATGATAGTTAATGAATTATTCGGAACAATTAGATTAAATTTAGGTTTCGTGATTGAAAGTACAGGAATATCAAAAGTTTATTCATTGATCATGGGTAAAAGGGGTATGGATGAACAGGCAATAACCAACACCAAAATGTCGGATAAAGTACTATGGTTTTTAAAGGAATTAAGTGAAATTCAGCCTGACCCGTCTATCGTTGCTCTTTACTTCGACTTATTTCCCGAAGTGAATAAGCAGTACTTTCTCTCTTATTTATTTCGAAGTACAGCATTTAACATAAAGAAGTTTCCTGACTTGAACTCCGTTATACAATCTGGCGCATTCAGTGAATCATTTATAACTCAACTTGTGATTTTGTTTACCACGCAAACTAACGGTGCACAGTCAGCCGAGTTTGATAAATTTATGAAGAAATACTTACCAATTATAATACGTTACATCATTCAAGCGAGCTTGAATGTAACATCAAATGAAAATTCGGAAAATAATATTTTTTCCATCAACGAATTTATTACGGCAAATAAGGAGCATGTCGTAAACACAAACCCGAGTAAAATTTTTGAAGATAAAACACCCGCACCAAAAAAACAAACTGCTGAAGTTTCCAGTAAAAAGAAGGGTGTAATACAGATCGAAGTAGCAACACCTCCGGAAATGCTCGAAGAAAGGATACAGTCCGAGAAAAAGCTTGAAACTGATAACGCTGAAAGTAATAATCATAAGAAATCGAAAAATACAGATGGTGCCAGCCATGTGCAATCTTCTTCGAGAAGGACTAAGGGCGACGACACGGAAGATTTTCAAGAACTAAACGAAAATGCCAATTTATCGCGAAATAAAGATAAGATAGAAAACCAAGAAAATATTGAAGAATCAGTGCCTAATACTCCGGTCAAAGACTTAAAACATTCTAATAGTGTAACCAATAATGGACTTCCATCAATGAAAGCAAAATCGAAAGTTGTTACACCGACGAAATCTGCTAGTGATCGCCAAACTGTCAGCAGTGAATATGATAGGAAACATGCTCATGATGACCTGTAAGAATTTATTTTTACTTTACTTACTATCAAGGTTGAACCAATTTCCTCGCATTGCAAATGCCCTTACATACAATATTTACAGAAGAACGTGATATTGTCAATAGTG
The DNA here is from genome assembly GCA_012977825.3 of Pteromalus puparum. Classification (NCBI taxonomy): domain Eukaryota; kingdom Metazoa; phylum Arthropoda; class Insecta; order Hymenoptera; family Pteromalidae; genus Pteromalus; species Pteromalus puparum. The sequence continues at coordinate 2,691,307 of CM053168.1, read as the reverse complement.
GAATAAAAGAGTGTATTTTGCGCAATGTATCTTAAAACGTTTCTGCTGACAGGGTTGCAAATGGAAGTGTATTGACGATGTTTATACGATATACGTACTGCAAAGAAAAGAATGAATAGGTGTATACATACTTTTAATGAATGTGAGATAATTTCACTTTTTTCATTTATTTGACAAAAATATCAAAATAATAGCTGTTATTATAGTAAATGCTAATATAATTTTATTATTCTTCAATGTAGATAAGAACTTGCTTTATATTTTTATGAATTGATATCTACTTTGCAGAAAGCTAATATATACACAAATATGCATATAATAAAATTATTGATGTACAGATTAAGACAATAGGCGATAAATATGTATGTAAATTGAGAACTTCTGCCTCAAAAATGCAGAGTTGCTACTAGATTGTAAATACTTGTGGTAACTATGGTTTCATAAAAATTTTCTAAAGTTATTTTTGTATGCTCCAAACAATCTTATTGTCTTTTTCAAACTGTTTTTCTCTTATATTGTAAACGTATACATAATATACAAATATTCAAAATCTTATAGTGAAATGAAAATCGCGATAATGTAAATAGAATAAATGTAAATTGTGAAGACTTGATTCACATTTGCCAAAAATTGTTGATATATGTATACCTTATATTGTAACTGCTTTATTATGTAAAATGACTAACTAACTGTACATACCAATTAAATGTCTGCGTCAGATGTTTTAATGTAAAATAATGTTTAATATAATATTGTATGACATTTTGGTATGGAAACAGGAAAAAGCTGTGAAATAAAGTCTGTTACGTAAATTTAATAAGCCTAATAATATGTATTCATTTAAAGTTACATCTATTTTAATATTATTTTTAAGACAAAAAATTTATCTTGTGAATTCCTACTGTATATAATAACTCAATATGACTTGGAAGTAAATCATTTTGAACAATGCTCAAAACTATTTAAAAAATTTATTATTTTGGATGTTTATACTGCAGTAAGATTTACACTTTTTAATATAAATAATGCAATATTTTATTACTGATCACGATGTACTTCTGGGTTTCAATTCATCATAGCAAGATCGAAGGAAAATATAATTTTTCTTCATTGGATTGTAAAACTCGTAGCCCTGAAAAAAATTTTGTTCATTAAGCAATTATAGAAAGGAATAATAATTTGTTAATAGTTGTAAACTCACTTTTGACCAATCATAAGATACGGAATAAGCAAAGATTTGACCATTGTGGTTAAAACAGCAACGAGTGATGGGGTGCTCCATAGGTTCAGAGGGCTTTAGTTTTGTACGTGCATCTTTATCCCAAAAGCTAAAAGTACCATCACTTCCTACTGTAGCTAAAGTGCCGTGAACGGGATGGAAAGCTATGTCATTTACCTGCGAAAAAAAAGGATTTTTAATAGAAAAATATTATTACTTTATCATAAATATAAGGCATGAGTAGTACTGCATAGATATCTTGATAGCCATTTGGTGCTCCATTTGAACGATGACATTTGAATGTGAAGTTATCTTTTGGATTTGTTGGGTTTACATATTGAATAGCAACACGACCTTCCACACTGCCTAACGCATATCCTGTTGGCACCTTTTTCTTATCTCTGAATATGGCAACGCATCTATGCTGATATTTTAATGGAGACTCAATTCGTTTATATTCATGTGGAGTCCCTTCTAATTGATAGACTATCAATCCTCGTCCAGCCGTTCCTACTACAGCCATAGGATAATCCTAGGTAAAAAATATATAATTTAGTAAATACAATACTTACATGATTATTTTTAATTAGGCTTAAGGATACTTACTACATCTGCACAGTAGCATCTTTCTGGTAAATTAATGGTCAACATTGGATTTGGAGTTCGAGTGTCCCAAAACTGTAAATACAAGATCACCATATGTAAAAAATATGTATAAACAAAATCGATATTGCTTATCAAAAGATTCACTGACTTTCAAAGTTTTATCCCAGGAGCCTGTCATCAAGCAAGTGTAATTTGAACCTTTTACCCAATGACAAGTTTTGACTGGTGCATCATGAGCTGCTACTTGAATGGTTTGATTAGAAGCCAAATCCCAGCATTTGACCATTTTATCACATGAAGCCATAAAAACTTTTGTTCCATCCTGAAAATATACATTTGAAGTATAGTAAGTAGTAAAAGAGGGACTATTATAAATCTAGTACTTACATCACTCCAGCAAACATCTAGAATAGGTCCCGTCATACTCTGCATTGATTTAGGGACAGTTTTTCCAGTTTGTTCCACCTCCCAGCATCTAACATTGCAGTCCCAAGATCCAGCCACAAGGAAGTTTTGCGGAATAGTGGCTGGACTAAATGCTAAGCTTGATATAGAATCATCTGGTGGTGACACTACTTCAAAATCCTTCATAGGATTTGAAGTAGTAGTGGCTGGTGTAGCCAATGCTGCACTTTGGTTGAACATTCTTCACAAATATTTCTAAAATTGAAATAATTTCAATTAATACTTGTCATCTATTTATTCTGCATGCAAAGATAACTTTTGTACACTATTCAACAAAGAATGATAAATTGTCAATTGTAAATAAATACACGTAAATATTCAAAATAATCTAAAGTAGCGTCGGAAATAGGTTAGAAATGTCAATAGACTTCGCAGCCGGCGTTATGCGGACAAGTCAACACTGTACGTTTAGAAATTACAACAACAATTTGCCAACAATGAAACTTACGATTACTAAAACAGGGTCATAGCCTGGATTCAAATTAAATGTTGTACTCCAAAACACTTGGTTTTTACGATTTCATTCCCGCGTTTCAACTCCGTTTTTTGAGCTCGAGAGGTACACAAATCCCGAAGCAGTGTGTGTCTGTGCGTGTGCTTGTGCTCTCTGTAATTGTGCAATACCTACCTACTCGAACTCGGTTAGGATTTTACACGTATCGCTAGGGTGCGCGCGCACACCCAGCTTAGTTTTCTTCATATATATAATACACATCACTACTTGCGAGTAAATGTGTTGTTGCTTTGGGCTGCAGCGTCGTCGTGTCACACAAATCGACCTGTCGACGTCATCACAGGATCCGCCGGAAAACTGTATTACAAACGTACAGGACTCGATCAGGTGATTGACAGTAGTCCTCGCACATTGTTTACGAAAGAGTTTTCTCAACTTCTGCTTGAAAATACCCGAGAAAAACAGTTTTTCACTTGAGTATCTACGTAACCGCTGCCAACAAGCTAATTTCTCCAAGATAATTCAGTGACATTCCTTTGACGGGTGTATAGTGTCGTGAAAAATAAGTCAATTACTTCCGAATTCGGAAAAATATTTATATTGTATGATAAGAAACCTTATTTTGCTACACTTTTTAAATAGCTTTATATCATGAAGGCGGTAATTCTTATTGGAGGCCCTTCTAAAGGTAACGTTTATTTATGAAATAAAAGTGATGAAATTTACTATTTAAAAAACATATCGTGATGGATGATTTTGTTTATTTTAGGGACTAGATTTCGACCTTTATCTTTTGATATACCAAAGCCTTTATTTCCTATTGCTGGCCTACCGATGATTCAACATCATGTGGAAGCTTGTAAAAAAGTATCATGTGTATCTGAAGTTTTGATAATTGGCTCTTACAATGCTGCCGAAATACAACCATTTGCTGATGAAATGTCACGCAATAATGACTTAATAATCAGGTATTTGCAAGAATTTACACCTCTGGGCACTGCAGGAGCAATGTACCATTTTAGAGATCAAATTAGAGTTGGTGGCGAAGACAGTTTCTTTGTTTTTAATGGAGATGTTTGTGCTGACTTCCCATTGGAAGAACTTTTGCAGTATCATAAGAGTAAAAAATGTGTAATGACAATAATGGCAACAGAAGCTACAAGAGAACAGTCTTTAAATTATGGCTGTTTAGTATTGAATAATGAAGGTTGCGTTGCACATTACGTAGAAAAGCCTTCCACATTTGTGTCAACACTTATAAGTTGTGGAGTTTACGTAGCGTCAAATGATATTTTCCAAACAATGGCAGATGTATTTTATTCCAATCGGCCACAAGAAAAACAAACGTATGTAATTCTTTAATTTTTTTACTATAGACCTTATACTTCATATTGACAGTTATTATTAAAAAAAAAACTATTTTCTGTATAACAGGCTCACAAATGGCCATGGCAAAGACTCTGCGTATATTTCACTAGAACAACACATCATGGCAAAATTAATGACTAGTGGAAAATTGTTTGCACTGCCGGTGAAAAACTGGTGGTCACAAGTAAAAACTGCAGGTTCTGCAATTTATGTAAATCGCCATTATTTGGCACTCTACAGGAAGCACAAACCAGAGAGGCTAGCATCATCATCAAACAATAAATGTGAAATAATCGATGATGTACATATTCATCCTTCGGCATCTATTCATCCTACAGCTGTGGTGGGTTTACTTTTGTATTTTAGTTAAGATTAGTTTAATTTGCTGGATTTTTCAAGGTGAAAGGAATTGATAGCAGCTTTGTTGATAAACCATTTAAAGTCTGATTTATGCAACATGTCTCAGCACCTTTGCTGCTAAATAGAATTTAAAAAAAAAAAAAAAAAAAAAAATAGAATTGGGTTTAAGAGCTTTTACAGTCTCTTACACTACAATTCCATAAGCTAAGATACGACTTTTATCTATTGTGGTTATCAGTACTTGAAGGATTACGAACCACTCTATATTCTTTTGAAATGTCTTATCGCATAACGTCCGGGTAATATTGCAGCTGGGACCAAACGTGAGTATCGGAGCGAACGTGTCGATTGGCGCGGGAGTGCGAATACGCGAGACCATAGTGATGGACAACTCGACGATCCAAGCGCACTCGATCGTCCTGTACAGCATCCTCGGCAAGGACAGTCTGGTGGGTGAATGGGCGCGTGTCGAGGGTACGCCTTGCGACCCCAACCCCGACAAGCCCTTTGCCAAGATGGAAAATCAACCGCTCTTCAACATCTACGGTCAGCTCAACCCCTCGGCCACAATTCTGGGTAATTGTTCTGTTTATGTAGTATAAATTTTACACTATCAAAATTGTTCATTTTCTCTTTTTTTTTCAGGATCTTCCGTGAGATTGGCGTCTGAAAAAATATTGCTGAATTCGATAATTTTGCCGCACAAAGAGCTGACTAGAAACTTTAAGAATGAAATCGTACTTTAAGCTTGAACAGAGGCAAGGTAAACTGGATATTCCTATAAATTGTACATTTTTTCTACAAGCCCGGTGGACATTTTGATAATCCACATTGTCTATTATTACGAGCCTGTGTATATTACGCAAAAATGCCGAATCAATGTCATAATAACGATCTATAGTTAAGGGATACACCGCGCCTATGAAAATTTTTATATAAATCTATTAAGAGATGAGGTATGTCGTACGCGAGTGCAATTAGTAATTGTCGAGGCAATTTATTATTCTCATTGATTTGTTAATATTTTGTATTTTTAATAAATATATTTATTGTATACGCATGCAATAAATATATATGGGCTAAAGGATTAGCCGCACTGCTTTTTCGATGATTTTTCAAAGAATAACGTGCATATAATGCATATTCGCTCAAAGTTTAATTATTTGCAATTTAGTGCAGTAAGTGTACAGTCGATAATTACAACGGGAACGCATCGCAGTCTTCAATTTTTAACAAAGTCAATTGCGCCACTGTAACTAATATACATGCGATTTACTTTTAAAAGTAAAAAATCTGTATCGATATTGTATATGATGAAATTTCGTTTGTATTTTTCGATGAGTCGAGCGTTTTGTGAATTTTTGTACATACGAAAATAAATGAATTTATTTAAAATCGACTAGATTTTTCATTCCTGCGCGAGAATAACTTTTTATAGCCATATTCCCAGCATGGGCCAGAAAAAACGCATAATAAATTACCGATCAGTCCTCGCGTGACATTATCATCGCTCGAAGAGCGTAAAACAAAGTGCCTATTCGCGGCGCAGTAAGTATTCGTTCTGCGATTCCCGCGGCGAAGGAAAAAATCGGCATTCGTCGCGCAGCGAAGTCGAATAAGAAACGTGCGTTAATCGCGACGGACATATAACGTGTATAAGTTATGCGTAAACAGGCGGTAAAAATTTGCAAAAGGAAGAGATAAAGCTATACGCGTATATACAGCTTGGAGAACCGCGGCAAAAGAGCAGTAAGTAGTAGGGAAAAGGTGTGCGGCGGCGGTGGCGGCGGGAGAGGAAGAAAAATATTCGGAATTTAAATAAGAAAAAGAAGAGGACGCGCGGCTGCGGCGGGAGACGTCTCCTCGCGGCGGCGGCGGCGCGCGCGAGCCAAGGAAGAAAAAGACGGTCTCTCTCTCTCTCTCTCTCTCTGTGGCTGCAGCAGCAGAAAAGTGGCGTGTGCGGCGTCCGAGAGAGAAAATATATAAAAAAGAGCTGCTGTGAAAGAGTGGGATAAGAGAGGGGGTAAGGGTAGGGAGAGAAGGAAAGAAATTGTCGCGAGCTGGTCGTCCGAGAGAGATGAGCGGCCGATTTACCGTTCGGGAGTAGCAGAGAGCCAGCACACAGCGGTGGCTGTGGAGTGAGAGAGAGAGCGGTGTGTATAGTTCAGTCGCGCGCTTAGCTGCAATCGCATTCCTCGCAGGGCTGCATCCGTGAAAAGGTGCAGCCTCCGCTCTCTCATCTCAGTGCGAGAATCCCTCTACTCTACTACAGTCGTGTGGCATCAATCGTCGCGAGTGCAGTGTGACAGTGTTGAGAATTAGAGAAGTTGCCGATCTTATACTAGACGAATAGTGAAAATTTGCGGCGTTCGCAAGAGTAAAGAAAGAAAGAGGCAGACAAGCGGCAGGAGTATAAAGACTGAGAAAGGGAAGTTACTGTGCTCGCGCGCTTGAGCCTGGCGGCGGTGCGAGTGGCATATACCGAGCGAGGCGAGATTCCTGACATTCCAGAGACGGCGGCGGTGGTGGCGGTGGCCAGAGAAAGACGGAGCGAGATGTAGACTATGTCCCAGGTCGGCCAACCTAACGTCCCTACTAGTCCGCACCAGGCTCCTGTTGCTGCTGCTGCTGCTATTCTTTAGCCTCGAAGCTCGATCCTCGTACTTAACTGCACGATAAGCCATCAGGCCATATGCAAGGAATGCGGTGAGCATCGGCATACTTATTTTTATATGCACCATAGCTATATACTGCACGCTCCATAATCTTTCTCTCTCTCTCTGTCTCTCTCGCTCTTTCGCTGGATGCTGTGAGTATACGCATGCAGCAGCAGCAGCAGCACGCTGCGCAGCGGTGACTCTCGATTTATGCACTGGAGCGCGACCGATCGCAAAAATCTTTTTACGGCTCTGCAGCCTTTTATGGCTCTCCGCAGCTCTTTCATTCCGATGCATCTTTAACTCGCGTTCGAAAATCATGCATATATGAAGGGGAGAGAGAGAGAGAGGCCGATGAGGAGTCACTGCGCATTTGGCCCCTAGGTATACAAAACTCGCGGTTCAATTCGGCCCTGCATGCACCTTCTTGTGTATAATACCACTACAGCTCTGCACACTGCAGTATGTGTTGATTTTTCTCACGCGGTTCTTGACGTGCTTCTGTATACATATAGCAGTGTCTTAAGACTCTTTCCCGCTATTTTTCACCAGCGTAATAAAAAAATCCGAACGGATTTTTTTACCGGTCCAACAACTTTGGAAAGCCCGATCAGTCGCGACTTAAAAGCACGATTAATCATCGCGTATACGCTAGAAACAAGATGTAGCCGCGTGTATAATAGTGGGGAGAAAAAGAAGAAATTCCCCGGACTTGGCAATGACATCGGAATTCCTCGATAAAAATACAAAAATAAAACCTGCATAAATTAAAGTTGTGAGCGCGCGCGCGTGAGCGAGATGCGACACTGATTCTGATTAGCATGTGAATGCATGGCACCTTTCCTCTTCGACTGATTATGATATCTTTGTACTTTTACGTTTACAGCGAGAGGAAGCGAGTAGTCTTCGAGGAGGTTGTACTAGGAGAGGAGTAAGTGGAGGCTCGCCGCTGGATCGCAGCGTCCAAATGGGTGACGGAGGCCCATATTATGGCCGAGCTTCGACTGCAACAGCAGCAGCACCATCATCATCAACACGAGTTTCTACCGCTCTGCGACGTCTTATTCAACATAATATCGCTTGCCTCCTACTTCTGCGACGTTGTCTTCGACCTGGCCATGGCTTACGCCCTGGCACATCATCCGGAAGCACCGCCTGTGCTCTTCCCTCTCAGCATCGTCCTCGTCGTTGCCTCGTTGCTTGTCTCCCAGGTATTTACGACGACGAGACACTAAGTATACAAATTCAGTGTTTGCGTCGCGGTTTCTAATCAAACTCATCTCCGTGCAGATCGTCAGCGTCAAGTGGTACCTCTGGGGCGCGAGAGGCAAGCTGCGAAATGCCGCCAATTCAGACTGTGATATAAATGGAGGAAAAAAGACTGCCAATTGGACCTTAGGATGCGTACTTTTACTCCACACAACCCAGATCGGCGTCTTGTGGCGATACTTTAAGCTCTTCATTCCAGTCGATTTGACTTATGTCAAGCACGAGGTGAGTCGCTGTTTGCATATCTACGATCTTGCTGGCCAAAATTCTCGCGAGATACAATCGCGTAAAATTTTGTATTCAAATTTTTTATTGACTAATCCTTTGATTGATAGGTACGGGAGCTATGCGTCCTCCGGCTGATACACGCGTTCTGTGAGGCGGCTCCTATGCTCCTGCTCCAAGTCTACCTGTTGACCATCGGCATGAGCTCGTCGAACGATGGTCTGGATAGCGATGGAATGATTCGAGAGCCGAAGCCCGGTGACTCGAAGCTCGCCGAGTTGACTGCCGTGTCCGCGGGGCTGTCGCTCTGGAGTGTTTGCTGGGCAGTGGCTTCCTTCAGCAAGGGCGCGGCCAGGCTGCGAAACCTCGAACGTTTAGTGCTCACCTGGCTCGGTGTACTCGCACAGCTGGCCTGGAGGCTTGGCACTGTCAGTGCTAGAGTTGGTGCCCTTGTGGCTTATGCCTCGATTTACGGTGGCGAGTGGCTCCTGGTTGTCATGGCTCTACACTGGCTGTCCATGCTTACCTGGCTGCTTCTCACGCCGGACGGACTTTTTCACGGCGGAGAGAAACTGCCCGCTACCAGGAAGGTCTTCATTGCCTCGTTGCTGGCCTTCATCTACGTCTTCTCGTACATTAATCTTCACGAGACCAATCATCGGCAGAAGATGGTGACTTTCTCATGTCTAGATACGCTTTGTTAAAAATGATGCATTTTTTTTCTAAATTGTAATTATTCCATCAGGTTATCTTCTACTCCGTCATGTTCCTCGAGAATAGTTTACTCATGGGAGTCTGGGCCGTCGGTGTCAGCGGAACTGATATGCATCGACACGCCCAGCCAGTTACTTTAATACTCACACTTTTAGCGCTATTTTTCGGTGGTTTATTATTCATGGGACTGTATTATAGGTAAATATACTCTGCTCTGTACTTTTAGCTACTAGCTCTAAAATCGATCGTTTTCTAAATAATTCGTTGTTTGCAACAGGTTTTTTCATGTAAGACGATTGAGATACGAAGCAGGTGGACGAATGAATGGAACGAATTCCGTCACGACGTTGTCTCAACAGGTAGATAAACAAAAATATTGAAATTTTATTAAAATGCTGAAAAGGCAAAAGTCCTGTAACGTCGATTTTTCGCAGAATGCTTTTCAAGAAAAGCACATGAACGGCTTTGATGACAAACAGAATAACGCGATTGGAATGCGAAAAGTGAAGTTAAGTAATGGCGGTATACCCGGTGTGTTCAACTGTCGATTCGCGAATCCGACAGTCACTAATCCAAATCGTAAGAAAAAGAAGCCGACCACTTTTGTGCCACCTCCTACGCAACCTCAAGCCAACATCATACCGATGACGACTTTGGGAGACGCCAATAAATGGGCAAACGGAAATGGCAATGGCCCAGCGCTTATTCCTTTTTGGAAGAGGCCCTTGTCCATTGCTAGTTTAAATAACGTACGTATCGATCATTTAGTCATAATTATTAACGATATATTGTAAAGAAAATTTTGTAACGTTCCTTTTCAACAATTTTTTTTTTAGGACGACGAAGCGACGCGAGATAAAAATGAGGCGGATCTGACGATTGGCGGCTCGTTAAGTGTGAATCTAATTCACGAGAAGCTCCGCGAGAAAAAACAGCAACAGCTGCGGGAACTGCGTGCCATCCAGGAAGAAATAAAAGAAGGAAAACTCGTTCCACCACCGTCAGCTTCCACATCCTCGTTTTCCTCGAATCCCTCTGCGTCGAATCATCAGCAACCTCCACCGAATACCAAGTTGCATACCTCGCCAAACTCGCCTCTCACGGTGTCCCCGAGTATAACGCAGCCCAGTCAGAATGGTTGCGTTAACAACGGCAGCGCGATGACTTTCTGGCCGCCAGTGAAGATGCATTGCTCGATACCGCCCCCGCCTGCGTCACCTTATTATCCTTCTACGCATCCGACGACTGCGTGGAAACCGAAGAAAAACGCCGACTCGAATGGCGAAATTCTGTTGGCGCCCAGATGTCTGCCTTATCATTGTTCGCATTGGAGTCCACCCATGCTGGCAAATCATAGGTATTTGAAGGGTTCAATTTAGATCGGTAACGATTACGAGGTATAAAATAATGACGTCGAATTAAACTTTGTGTTACTGCTTTGATCAGGTTGTGCAATAATCAGAACGGATTGGATGAAACCTCCAAAGAAGAAGGTCACGGCGACGAGGACGCAAGTGACATCGAAGGCAGCCAAGTGTCGTTACCACGAAGCTACACGTTACCGCGGGAATTCAAATATCACAATAAGAATAACGAGCGAAGGGAGGGAGGAGCTAGGTTTACGGGCTCACGTTTCTATCTGCCTTCGACCAACAGCTCCGATGGTAAGTCTTTACAAAGTAACTATATATTTGCAATTCGACGATTTGAAAAGGGCGATCGACAATAAAAATAATTATTTGCAATTAGGCGATGTAGACAGTGCCGACAACGAGGAGGAAACCGATTCGGAGTACGTACCCCCGAACCCCGAGGTGAAGAGTAACAGCAATCACAACTTGCAGGCCTCGCTGTCCTGTGGTGTGATGCGCTCCAATCAACTCGTCCGCACAAAGGTCAAGCACGAGACAAAGTTGTGAAAGCTGCTAAAGAAGTTTGTGCATTTTCTTCCCTCATCCTACTGTGCCTTCAGAAACAGTATTTAAGCTACCACTTGTAGCTCTATAAGGAAAAATATACGAGACCTCATTCGCATCGGGAAAACCTTTGCCCGAACGCGACGTCGTTTGTAAAATTTATACGGAACGCGCATTGTACTTATAGAAAGATAGACGTTTATTGTGTATAATAAATTAACGATTCGTACTTTTGTATGTTAATAACTTTTGTACTTTTTGTAAATATCAAATATATAACGTATATACGACGTGGATTTTCTACTTTATTGTGCCGCACCTAAAATCCACAGCATAGACTATGCATTTGCAGTGCGTATAAACGTAGAATAGCAGCAGCAGCAGCAGCAGAGACGAGGACCAGAAGAGCCAGAGCAGCATTCTCCGGCTATATAGTTATGTTTGTATCTATAGATATAAAGTACATACACGTTCGGCAAGGCGGGGGCGCTCACAATCTCGCGATACACGCACAGTAGTATCGTCCATCTGGCTTTGCTATACACAGAAGCTATACCACACCACTACTCGGCCAAATAGCAGCATCTCTTCTGTGTGTGCAGGCGTCCGTGGCATTTGGCTCACTCTCGCGTATAAAACACGTGGGGAGCCGTAGTACGCAAGCGTCGCAAAAAAATCAAGATAGGTGCATGCGCATTGCTCGCTCGATCCCGCGACGACCCGGCTCCCGCAGCAGTCAAAGAGAGGGAGAGAGAGAGCGAAGTACCCGCAGCCAGTGGCCCATACATTGGCGGTGCAGGAGGAGAAAGGGAGGGGAGGAAGAAGAGAAGCTCGCGAGCTGGGTGTGTGTATAGCGTATAATATATCACACACAGGCAGTATAGCACATATAGAAGTGAGACGGCGTCGAGGTACGGAGGACGGGACGTCGCGTCGAGTCTCGAGAGGAAGAGAGACGGGACGAGAGGAGGCTTTGCGTAATAGGTGAAGTACAAACGCGACTGCGCGCACTCGCTGTACGATATACATATAGGTAGAGCGTATATACACCGCCCGCCACTCTCTCGCAGCTCCGTGTGTGTGTGTGTGTAGGTGCTCTTTGTGAACTGAGGTCTGATGAGAGAGAGAGCCAGTACGCCAGTATATACGCGGAGCGCCATTGGCTTCCTTCTCTCTCGCAGCTCGCACAGCTAGTGCGTCCAGCCGTGCTGGCTGCTGCGGCCTTCTTGGCCAGGACGTTATTCTCCAGTTCCGTGTGTGTGTGTGTGTGTGTGTGTGTGTGTCCCTGTGTATCGTACAAATACGCAAAGTGCAGTCACGAAAAGAGAGCAGCCCCGTTCTCGGGAAAACGGAGTAGCCGTGCACAGCGAGCTTCCTCGGAGCGCGCAGGTATGTACCTATATATGCAATATTACAACGCCAGCTACCTTATACTCGTTCTTCTGTAATTCCTCGATTCCTATACCAATACAGAGTTCCTACCTACGACTGCGTTCTCTATATAGCCGGAGTGAACGGACGCCCGCGACCTGCACCCATCGCTTTTTTTTCCTCTTCGCGGCGGCGTTCGATGCCGCCCGAACCAAACACGCTGTGCGCGATTGATTGATTTTGCAGCGGAGCTGTGTGATCCGCTTTTTCGTATTGGAGAAAATCTTGGGACTCCTCTCTTCCTCTCATCGCGTATTAATTAATCATTCAAACGTAACTAGCTGCATTGCATCGGCCGTAGTGTTTACGCAAAAAAAAAAAAGAAAACGCTCCCGCAGATAGATCCGGAAAGTCCGGGAACGTTGCATTTCGTGCTTCCTCGCCCTGTGTCCGCGCGCAGAGCCCGTCCTTTCTCGACATCCTTTGTCATCCCCTTTCTACTCTAGCCTCCCTACCTTTTCCTCTTATACGCTCGCGCGCGCGCGCATACACACACGCTCACTATATACTCTGTACCTCCATCTCCTTCGCTGGAGCTTCGTGTTTTTCCTTTTGCCAACTCTCCGCACATTCTCTCTTACGTTTATACTTAGACTCGTCTCTCTCTCTCTCTCTTTCACGCATCGGCCGGTCGTAGCGTGAATTTTCGCGTAAACTCGCGGAAGCGTCGCCGAGTCGATATATCCATGTAACTATATGTTATACCAGTGGAAGAAAAAAAAAATTACGCCAACCGCTAAAGGAAGTGAAAGCTTGATTAAGAGGACGATTCGTATGCCGTGCCGGTATGATTTTCTCGTCGATGCTCGCGCGCGGGAGTATATGGAAAAGCTAGGATGTACAGCGTAAGCATATCAAACAAAGTGAGTCACGTCTCGCTCGTGCGTTGTGTGTGCGGGGGGCGGTGGGTAGCTCATGTATACGTAAAAGCAGAGCACGGTAGCCTTCGCGGCCCCGCGCGCAAGTATATCCATTCACAAGAGTCTGCGTAGACGGCGTCGCGACCGAAGTCGGGTCGCGCATGCAGCGGCACCCAGAGAGAGAGAGAGAGAGAGAGAGACGACGCAGGAAAGAGAGAGAGAGACACGGGGGGTGGCATACTACTACTACTACTACTACTACTACTAGTACTACTAGGAGTAGTCCCCCGCTCCTTCTTGGCTTCCCCTCTCCTGCTCTCTCTCTCTCTCTCTCTCTCTCTCTCTCTCTCTCTTTGCCTCTTATCGGATCAATGGTGAAGCTGTATACACCAGACGCCGAAATTTCCCACCGCTGTGTCGTCGTCGCCGTTCCGATAGATTTCGAATTCAGCCTGCGTCGTAAATCTCGGTTATTGAGAGCCAAGCGAGAAAGAAAAAAGAGAGAGAGAGAGAGAGAGACTCCTGCTATTGAATAGCCGTTCTGCAGGCTGTGCGTGAAAAGGATCGCAGGTATATATACAAAGCGTTAAAAAGTGCAGGCTTTCTTTCTTCGAAGCTGCACCTTCTTCTCCTTTTTTTCCCCCTGCTGCCGCCGCGTCGCTCTCGATCCTTGTGCACAGTAAAATTCACGTCTCTTACGGCTTCCAGCCCTCGTATTACTTCTTCTTTCTGATTTACGCACTTGAACGACGCGAGTATTGCTCGCACACTCGAGCTTTTACGACTTGCACTGTATACAGTGCGTCCTTTTTTTTCTTGAAAGCCTGGACGATGTACAGGTACGCGCTTTGTTACGTTAGAAAAGGCGTTGAGAAAAATTCGCGAGGATCTCTTTGATCCTGGGTGAATAATGAAAGCTTCGACATCTGCTATAGTCAAGAGCGAAATCATTCTCTAAAAAATACATTGAACTTAATTTTAATCATACGTGCACGTATCGCTAGATCAATATCAAACAAAACAGTTTTGGACTGGTTATATTTGCAAGCCCTTTCATCACCTCCAAAACTCTCCGTGTCTCTGGCAGGTAGATGGCGCATGGATACTTTTCCATTTCCCTCATAACAATAGGCGCGCCGAGTCTAGATATAGTAGTGTGCTATACCAATGCTAAAATTGCCTTGTTTGGCCTGCTGCTTCGGCCACTCATACTATAACTGAAAGTTGCTAATTCGCTTTTCATTAATTTTGAACCTAATAATGGCTTTCTGGAGAACGAGGATTAGTCGTTAAATATAGAAGGCTCTCTGTATAAGAACGCCGAAGAGAGAGAGAGAGAGATCGTGTATATACACGCGCCTCTCTCTCTCTTTCTCAATGAACGAAAAAGAGAGAGAGGCTCGGTTCAAAGCGGCTATAAGACGAGGGGCACGTATATAGCCTTTCTCTCTCTCTCTCTCTCCCCCTTTCTGTCATTCTTTCGCGGCAGCTCTCCCTCTGCTGACCCTCTCTCTCTCTCTCTCTCATTCTTTCTCATTCTCCCTCTCACTCTTCCTCATTCTTTTTCATTATCCGCACCCGCTCTCACACCGACTCGCTCCATTCTTTCTCATCGTCGCTCGTGCGCGTAGCTCTCTTTTTAATTCCCCATTACTCTTTGCCGCATTTCTCTTTATTCCGTTTCATTAATTTCCTCGGTCCATCGCGAAGCGCATTGCAGCAGCAGGAGTTAGAGCGAAACCTTGCATCACAGTGCGTATAAGGTCCAACAAAGAGACCTCGAGAGCTCTATCCACACACTTTTCCAACTTCCCCTGCAGCGCCGAGGCTCATCATCCTCTCCTTTAGCTCCTCTTCTTACCTCGCGCTCTTTCGCTCTCTTCTTTTTTCTACCGAGATTCGGAGAGATAGGCCTCTCCTTTTCTCTCTCTCTCTCTCTCTTCTTTTTTTTGGGCGCAGGAGAGAAAAGTTCCTCGCGGTTCCTTCTCTTTTCTTCTATTTTTCCCTCACCTCTATACCTGCCCAGCAGCAGTATAGCTTTTATCGAACGCGACCTCGGGGTTCAACGTGCCGACGTGCAAATCGATCACGACTGTGAAGCATCGAGTCAAAGAGTCTGTCTGTTTTTCATTACAGGATGCAGCAGAAGCATCAGCCAACCGTAGGAGGGATAACGTTGTGGTCAGTGCAAAGTTCATGATGGAAATCCTGCGGAGTGAATGAGTGCCGGAAGAGTTACAGGATGCGAGCAGGAGGCCGCGGAGGCGCCATAATAAAGTGTCGACCGTCAGTTGAGGATTGCCGGCGTCGTCAAGCCCGCGTGCAGCTGCGAGCGAGACGGAGCAGACGAATTGATTGCGCGCGCGCGCGCCACCGTTACCACGCCGCCGCCGTCGCTGCTTATCTCCTCTCTCTCTCTCGTTGGCACGGCTTTAATCGTCGCCGTAGCAGCGCTGGAAAATAAGACTCGAACAGCGTATACAACTTGTGTATATAAGCCTTCTGTTGCAACGGAAAATGTTCAACCGGGACGCCTGTGAGAGCAGTCCGAAAATACAAGAGCTCAGGAGCAAGCACATAAGTTTGTAAAGTGGGGACTCGCGACGCTCTTTCTCTCTCTCTCTCTCTCTCCTCCTTCCAGTGGAGGCGCCGAGGTCGCATCGCACGTAGGCGGCCTCTGCAGACACACGCAGAGAGCTATACGCGAGAGACCGGAGCCTGCTGCTGCTGCTGCTGCTGCAGGAGGGAAACGCTGCCACCGAAAAGTTTCAGTGCCGTTGGTCGCGGAGAGAAAACGCAACGCCGGACGCGCGCGACTCTCGGGAGTCGATGCAGAGTATATACACACATCAGTGCGTGGGAGACCAACGCAGATATATAATACGAGTGATTGTTGTTTGTGCTGTGCTATAGTATAATACCTGTTCAGCTTGTCGCGAGACAGAGAGACACACACAGTAGAGAGATGAGTGACCCATCGGCCGCACGATTCGACGGAACTATGCTCAAGTTCCTCACGCACAAGCTAAGGACTCACTCACTCAACGAGGATCCCAATCAAGAGAAGGTAGGTTATGTTGCTTCTCTCTTATACTCTCGTTTCACACGCTCTGTATGTGGACTTCTCTTTACTTCTCTTACTTCTCTTTCTCTCTGTCTTTTATACATGATATACGCTGTACAGCCAACTTTTTTTCGGTATCGCAGCATCGCTCACCAGTACTCAATAGTAAATTATCGAAGCTCGTTGGTGCAGTGTTAGTAACGACGTCGGGAGGGCGCTTTAGAATTCGAAAGCATCGCAGGACGTTATTAGAAGCCGGTGCGTGCACGTTGAGAGGGAACTCTTCCGTTTCTTTTTTTTTCTTCTTCTTTTTGCTCCGGCCGGTCTCTCTCTTGAGGCTATGCGCTGCCGCTGGCTTTTATTGTCACAGATAAGGGGCGAATATGATACGAGAGAAAAGTTGGCTGCAACACCGGCACTGCCGGCACGATGGAATCGTGCAGCTCGTGTTTGTTGTGCTATGTATGCACTGGGCTACGTGCGCGACAGAAGATGAATATTTTGCGTGTTTTTAGGATGTTAAAATTTGTTTCGGAGCGAAATTTTAATGAATTCTCTACTATACTTAATGTTATATATCGTTTGCATGTGTGAAGAATATAATCGCGAAACATATGCGGGCTGACTATTATATTCAGATTTTTACCAGTGTTATTGTTTGAAAAATTTCCATCTGCACGAGTCGAATGTCACTTCAAATATATATTAGAATATTTGTCGACATATTAGAGAAGCAAAGCCGTTAATCATAGGTTATTGCTTAGAAAACATTTACAACCTCGGAGACAAAGGCATAAAGATGATCTCTTTGGGTTATGACAAAGATTTGCGCATACGATTTCATTATTTTCCTTCGCGATAACGAAAATGACTGTGCACGCGCGAGAGAGAGAGAGCACGTGTTTCTCGCTGAATTGAATGGTATAGAGTACAAATGCCTTATCTCTCACGTTCGAATTCGTAAGCGAAATTTATTCACTCGCCGAAGCAACGATCCTCGCTGTTTTTCTGTCTGTTCTCGCTTTTTGAATTGTATCTCTCTTACGCGTGTGGTTATGCAATAACGAGAGCGTTATACGCGAAAATAATAACAGTACGTTGATATTTATTGAGTAATTTCATGATTTTCTTTTCTGCAGGCGGACGATGACCATGATTCTGGGACTGAGTCGGATGACGAGTTCCAAAATGGAGGTGACATCGCCGACGAATTATCAACTGGTGAGTCGAATCCTTTACTACTCTTGGTTATTAAAATTTTAACGTTTCGTTCTATGCAACGAGAGGTCGACGACTTTTGACCAAGTTATTATTCTGCATAGGAAGCGTCGGGAGGCGAGGCACTATTTTTATTATACGTGTACAAATCGAAACTGCATTGTGATTAGCGTGTAATAAATCTGGGAAAAAAAAATATTTTATACTGTAATTTGAAACACGAGAGTAGAAAAGCAAACTCTTATCTTTATGCAAAGCAAAGTGCTTCGGGTAGAAATTATTGCGTTATTAATAAAACGACACGAAGGATAAAATTGTACGGTTATACTCGTGAGTCTCTCGGTTTAATAAAGTTATAATTCGGAAATTATTCGAAATTCAGCTGTAAATAGTATAAAAGAGCAAAAGCACGAAACGGGAGGTATTATAAGGGGTTGGTATGTATAACGTATAGTGCAAGAGATATCGCTTCATACATCTTTACGTAAAAGGCTCGGCTCGGCGCAATTTCCGCAGTTAAATACTCCTGGCGCGCTAGCTCGCGAGCAGCTTAAGCAAATCAGACACACGTATATAAAGCAGCAGCAGCAGCAAAGCACTATATGTATAGAGGGGGGGGGGGGG
>CM053168.1:2450105-2672266 GCA_012977825.3 Pteromalus puparum | reverse complement strand
AACACTTTATGTGTGGGGGGGGGGGGGGGGCTGATGATACGATAAGATCGCTTACGTCTTGTGTGTGTATGTATTAGGTATATAGGCACGTGCAGTGTGTGCCGCTTCTTGAATCGCGAAACAAAGATAGCGTGACTGGGCTTCGCGCGGAGAGCGCTATATAGGCGGTACTTTGACGTGAGGAAAACTTGACTTGGCTTCTCTCTCTCTCCCTCTCTCTCTCACGCTCGATTCAAGAATATACCACCGCGTGCTGTGTTATACACGTACGTCTATTGCACTGTGTACTACGATGCTTTAATCTGCATAGGTGTGTATATAGCCATTTTCCACTGACACGACTTTATTGACTCTAGCTATGCGCCGGACTAAAATTAAAGTTGTAAGCGCGTGTGTACTAATTAATTCACTACTTTTATCCTATTATTACACCCGTAGTCGAGTCTCGTGCGAAGTTACATATTATTTAATCACCTCTACAAAGAGTCAATTATCCGTGTTCAATCGATTTTCGAGCTTTTTTTCAAAATTCATCGAAACGAACCCGCACCTGTACGTATATACATATATACAAAAGCTCGAACGAATGCACAGCACAGAAGCAAGTGCAAAGCGCGCGCGCGCGCTCAATCAATGATTCAAAATATCTCGTCTGGACGCACGTGCGGTGGCTTAAATAAAAAAGCGACGTCCCTATATGTATAGCTCTGTTTAATCTGCGAAGCAGCGCGCGACGGCATGTAATTTCTGCTCGAGGCGAAAAAAAGCCTCTCGCTCTCGCGATAACGGAGAGGATAAAAAAAAAAGAGAGAAGGAAAGTACTGCCGCTGCAGCAGACCGCTTGCCGATAAAGAACGCGCGTATATGTGTGCAGAGTACACGCACACGTATCGCGAATATGTATTCGCAAATGTAATCTCGATATGAGTATTATATCGGGCCTCTTAGCCGTATGTTTACGATTATGAAACGACAGGTGCATCGCGGCAAGCTGCTACACGCGCCTCATGGATATTTCCTTTTTTTTCTCTCTTTTTTTTTTTTGTTCGACTACTGTAGACAGACTATATAGCGATGCGCTCTTTCTCGTGCTCTATAACCCAGTGCGCGAAATATTGATCGCAGCTAAAATTTTTGCTCTCGGCGGCGCTATTCAAACTATTGCTGTTTGAATAGCTGCTGTGGATGAAAGTTTGCATGCTTCGCTGTTATACATACAATACTCTCATGCACACACTTGACACGCACATGTGTACGTCGTATGCAGTATATTATATATAGAACAACGCGAAAGCTTCTTTGTCGAAATAAAGAATTATTTTTTTTTTTTGGAATCAAGAGGTTTTACGACGTCCCACGCGTTCCCACGACTACGCGACGAAGAAGCAGGAGCAGCTGCGGCACACACGAGAGAGAGAGAGAGAGAGAGCTAAATTTGGCCGAACGTGTCGCAGACGTTACACTGCAGCAGGCCTCGTTAATGTACTTCTTTAATTGGAAAAAAATGAAGGCCTCTAATATTTAAAAGCGAACACGTACTCTCTCGAGCGTAATTTCGCGCGATATAATTATTAATAATTTGCAAGCTCGTCCGTTCGACGCCCCTTTTATAAGCTTTTTGTATCTTCTCCGTCATTCACAAAATCTAATCCTATACACTTGCATACATAATCTTGTAAACTAAAATTCGACTCAAATAGTTCTGACAAATTAACCCGAGATTTAGCTTAATTAAAAACTGTTGGTCTCGTCCCTATAGAGAGAAAAAAAAAGAAGCCCTTTGAACTGCAATCTTGGGAAGTCGCAAAAAAATCCACGCTCTGCTGTAAACTCCTCTTTTTTTCTCGGGTTTCGTCCGAAAATTCGCTTTAAGCCCTCGTAATCAAATTTCAACCGGCTCTCCTGACGCAAAGAGAGCTTTTCGGGATGCAGCACACGCGTTCGCGCGCCGGCATACAGCCGATGTTTTCGTGTGGGAGTGTAGCGCCGCCGCACCGCCAACATCTATCGATCAGCTGATGCTTGGGTCACGTAATGGAGTCGGCAGCTTGAAGAATACGCTTTTATTTTGATTTCGCGAAGCCGGCCACTTCGAGCTCTCTGTATCTCTTCTTCTCTCAATAAAATGCAGTGTCAACTACTGACAACTGTCTTGACTGCAGTTGACGCTTTTTCGAATACAAAGCTCTAACGATAATATGCGCATACACAGGATTTTTTTTCTGTGCCATAACTTTATTCAATACATGACTGCGTGTCGTTATTTTCTGTCAAAGTAGTACACACACTCGTGAAAGATGCAATCGGGGGATCGTAAATCATTTTGTGTATTGCGTGCGCGCGGGGGAGAAAATAACGTGGATTAAAGCTGCGAGAGTATAATATAGATTTATTTTCTTCACTCGCGTTAAGATCTGCGGGTAGTGGTGTGACAAAATTCAATGACATTAGTCATGCTATACCGTTAGGAATAAGTCGTGCGAACTTGTATTTCGAGAAAGTATTTTGGACAGAGTTACGTTACGTGTGAACCATTAAAGCGATATCGATTATTACCAAAACAAAGAAGTTTTGGATTGGCCTTTTCGCTACCACCGCCTTAACTCCCCGTGTCTCCGGTATGTGAAAATAGGTGGCGCATAGGCGCTTTTCTGTTTTTCTCATAACAATCTGCGCGCCAAGTCTTCATATAGTGGTGTGCCACCAATGATAAAACTGCCTTGTTTGGCCTGCTGCTTCAACCGCTTATGCTATAACTGCGCATTGTATAAAATCGCAAAAAAATAAAAATACTTTCGTGATTTTTCAAAGTATTTAGCAATAGTGTATACAATAGTTTACTTGCAAATAAACGGCAAAAAATATAAGGGCGTGGCTGTCGTCTTTGTTTCACGTAACGTCATCGATCCGTACACCTGGAACGCGTAAAAAAAAAAAACGTTACGGATAAATATAAAGTTTAATTAGAGCGAGTACGTATAGTCGTGTAGGAAATGCAAAGGTCAAGACACTCAATAGCGAGCTGTACTTTCCGTGCATCAATGCATATTGTATACGTAGTAAAGCACGAGGAAAGCCTCGTGGCGATGTGTATCTACGGTAATAAATTTACATTCGAATACGACTATTTTGCCGTGAGTCGTGTGTCGCGCGTTTCGAAAAATACTGTATTACGTCGTTTATTTTTAGACGTCAAGGGGAGACGAAATTTTCCCGCGTGTGTACATTCTCCCAGCGATAAAACTTAATCGATTGTAAAAATTGCCTTTCGTCGTATATTCTCTCGTAAAAGGGCCTTTGAGTTGACTCGAAATAGGTGCAGAAATAACCGAGAGATTCTGGGTGAAAGAGGGGAGAAAAAAAAATTCATGTAATACTAATTGTAACATTTTCCACAGCTATGGACAGTCTGGAAGAGGCTGGAGCGGCTCGTGATAGTGCCGTACCCTCGGACGCGGATCTTGGGGCTTCGCCACCCTCGACGACGACGACGCCTTCCTCGGTCTTCGGCTTCCAGCATCAGATGCCGAGTAGTAGCAGTGGCTGCAGCAGTACCGAGACGCCTCCGATCGAGCAGTCCTACGAATTTCTGCTGAGGCTCGCCCAGACCGACCAACACAGCTCCGAGGAGGAGCTTGAGGTGATCAACGGGCCGAAGGTCGTCGAAGCTGCTCCGACGCTGGCCAGTACCTCGACCGCCCAGACTCCGCTGCTCGTCAGGCCAAACGCCGCGCCCGAGAAGCGAAAGTGGTCCGAAGCCAACAGCAGCAGTGCTGGCTGCTCCTCGCAGAGTCAGCACAAGCAGACCGACGGGGATGGTATCGTCGGCACGACCTACTCGGCGCCGGTCAGCAGGACGGGCCGTGAAGCTGGCTCCGGCTCCAGCGACGAAGAGGTAAGTCGAGAATTTGGTGCTTATAACTATACACCTAGCAGGGCAAATTGATCAATAAAGCTTTGTCGTTTGCAGGGCCTGTGCTACAGTCGCAGTGGCAGCGCGATCTCACAGCCGGTCCAGTTCAGGAGCTCGCCACCGACGGATGCGCACAAGCCGGTGCGTTCGCTCTCGCCGCCCCCGAAGCTCTTTCACGCCTCGGCCTACTCCTCCTCGTCCGCCTGCATAGCCTCCGGCTCGTCGTCGGAGTACCCGCCGCGCTTTCATCACCACAGGCCTCGTTCGCGACCCAGGCCTCACTCTCAGTACCACTCGCACACGAACCTCGATTCGCACCATCATCACCATCATCATCATCATCAGCAGCAGCATGGCCATAACAGTCAGCAACCGCTGCTGCCGCCCCCGTCCCAACTGCTCCAGCAGCAGCAACAGGACCTGGCGGATCTCGACGTCATTGGGGCTTGCAGTCCCAGGAAGCGACATAGACCACCCCATAGACTGCCTAGGCCCTGCCTCGACTTCGAGAAGATGCAACAGGTATATAGAAGCAAAAAATTCAAACGCAGACGAAAATATAGGAGTACAGACCGACCCCAACTGCGATTGCCCCGCTTGGCACCTTCGTGACGCGCACGTGAATCCCCCAGCAATAATAATAATTGGACACTTAAACCGTTAACACTGCTCCACATATAGAAAAGAGAAAGAGAAGAGTGCGTGAGAAGGAAAAAGATAAGGTCTGTTAACGCTAGAGAGAAAGAGGGGCGTGCGGGAAACATACTCGTTCACGAGTGTATCGGTGTGCCTGGAGTACAACTCATAGTACGCTACCGTAGCATCCGTAGTAATTCCCCTCTCTTCCTCTTTCCACTTGCTCGATCCAAGCTCTCTCTCTCTCTCTCTTTCTCTCTCTCGCTCTCGCTCTCGCTTGCATCCGCTCCCTCTTCGCCGTCCTTCTCTCGATATCGTCGTCGCTCTTTCTCTCTCTCCTCTTCTCTCCTCACACCCTACTTGTGGGTCGGGGGTAGTAGCATGCTGCGCCATTCGCCTTGAATGGTCGGGCGATTTTCTGCACACCCACCCTCTTTCTCTTTCTCGTGTGTACGTGCTATAGATATATAAGAGAGAGAGAGAGAGAGAGAGAGAGAGAGAGAGAGAGAGAGAGAGAGAGCGCAGAGTGTGAAAGGCGAGTAGCAGCCCTCGTCGAACATTTTCGCAAGCCACGCCCCGCATTGGGTGTACCCTTCTCTCTCAGTTATACATACTCTCTCACTCTATTCCTCTCTCCTGTCGGCCATCTTGAGTTATGTAAACTATTTTCTCTCTCGTTCTAGCTTTTTGTTTTTAGAGCTTTTTCTCGTTCGCGCTATCAGGTTGTTACTCCTACGCGGGCCTGAATGATCACTTAGAGTGAGAGCCAGAAAAAATCTCAAACTTGCGTACTAAAGAACGAAATAAGAACTGTGTTCTCGTGAAATGTAAAATATTTAAATGAAAAATATACAGAATCGTAGTAGATACACGCGATCCTTTAAACATGATATATTTGCATCGCTCAGAATTCAGTTCGTATGAATAGCAATATTCTATTATACGTCTGTCGAGCTAGCAAAAAAATCCAATATCTCCTTATCGCGTACTGCTATACCGATATAAATTTAGGTACCCATGAATTCTGTGCAGTAAAACTGTTTGTAATGTTCAATTGAATCGAGCAGATGTGAGTGATGGTACCGAATAAAATTGTTTGCTCACGAATGTTCCTTCCCGGAGATCGAAATGAAAATTTTGATAGCCTTTCCATCTATCAAATCGATAATACTTATGATGATCTTTCTTTCAGTTAAAGGCTCAAGCAGTAACAACGTGGAGGCACACAAGCGAGCACGGCAAAGAATTGTCCGTTTTCTGTTGGTGAGAATGGTGAACCGTGGATCTTTGCAAGGATCTACGGTGACGCGCAGCAGCCGCGTCGTGCGAATTGAATCAAACTGATCGGGTCAGCAACAGTGGTGCTCGATCATCACTCATCATCATTATCATAACGAATTTCATCAGTTTCACCGTCATTGTCACCGAAGCAACCTCTGCGCCGGGGACTCGGTCAGAGACTTAGAAAAGGAGGAAGCATCTAAAGAAGTCTGCTCTCGGTGCCTAATCACTATTCATTCTCTTGATTTACGGTCGACTTTACCTTTACGAATACACTGGAAACATAATTTTAATCGTGATTCATATTTATTGATTAGAATCAATCTTGAAGTTTAGCGTTAACTAATTTCAATGATTAAATAATTAATAAGCTGAGAAGAAAGAATGAATAATTTTAAAGTTCTAGCTTAATTGTGTTGCATCTGCTAAATTCATGCTATTGTTGTTTGCAGTATTGATTAAGAGAAGTATTGAAATGTTTTATTATTAAATGTAAACAGTTTTTGTGTTTATTAATTTATAAAAAGCAAAAGATATTTTAATAGGTTGATATGCAAATTTTGTTTCTGGTGTATATTTGAGCATACAATCGAGTGAAAGTCCAAAATGTACTTAAGACATGTAGAAAGAAAACTTAAAAAGCAGCACGCCTTCGTAAGGGTGGCTTTGTGATAGGGTTGCGTACCTTGTTTTTCTTTTATTTCATTAAGGACTGCTTCAAATAAGGACACTTAGAAGCGACTGAGTTTAAGAAAAATAATCTCTAAAACGGACAATTTATCGTCCTGTATTTCTGTGAAATCACAAAGTGTACCACTTTTGGCTCTATTTTGAAAAAAAAGAGAAAACATATAATCATGTATAATTTTGCACAATTATACGCGACTATATATCTATACATCACAGATTTTATCGAGAGCACAAACTATCTCTCGATTATATTTAGGAAACTTTTCAACGATAAAGAATAAAATGCGATAATAAAATTTAAAAAAATATAAAAAATATATATATATATATTCTTCTATAACTTTCACTTGTAATTGACGAAAAAGATCTTAATGGATCTTAATGAAGTAGTAATAAAAAAGAGATTATTTTTCTTAATATAAAATAATAAATACGATCTTAAAAGAAAACTCATCTTTTGAGAACACATTAATCGATAAAAACTTGCCAAATTCACCTTAATTCCGCTAGTGATTAATCTTGATGAAATGTATGTAAACAATGTTTCTTGTTTCAAAGGATTGGAATATTTTGGGTAGCATCTATTGTATGTTGCAACGAAAGTATCTTAAAATTATTACATTAATTATTACGTATATACATATATTTACGTTAGTTTTAATGTTTTTTAAAAGTATTAATCGCCTACTGATTTTGATGAAGTACATCAAATACAAAAATACATGTTATAAATGAATAAAGCGTACAATAATGAAAGAGTTTACTACTACTATACTTCTGTAGCTCTATAGTTCACTCATCAAAAGCAAAGAATGAGTGAGGGCCTTCTGCCAAAATAACGAAACATAAATGAAACATGCAAGGACTAGAATTCACTCTCATGCTCAAACGATGTGTAAAGTCGATCTGAATTTTTTTTTCTTTTTTACTGATCGTAGAGTTATAATTTCTATGATTTTCAAAATGTACAACTTTCTCTTATATAAACTGCACATCATTTTACGCCGGAGTATATACAAAACAGTTAGCTGAAAATTAAAAAAATAAAAAAAATAAGTAAAAGAAAAAACGGAGAATGATGGTGATGGTTTTGAGGCAGATTTTAGGCAACCTTCAATTCATTTGTAATTTTTATACATGAAAGAAGTATAACGTGGTTCTGGTATGTGCGAGTGTGACGATTTGAGCGTACATTTGGTGATTTGTTATAAAAGAACACGAAGAGTTGTATGTAAAGAAAAGGTTGAAAATTGAATAATGACAAAGCGGACATTATGCGATCGAACACGTCGGTTCGTTTTATTGCGATTCATTCTATCGTTTCATCTATTCTTTATTTTTTCTATGTACAATTTACAAGTGAGAGTGTGCGTTGAACTATTAACGTTAGGTCGTTATTAAGCGACTATGTAAGCACATGCATATATATTCAAATTTGATGGATGGACAGAGAATGGAAATTTGATAGTTTTACATTTTATGTTATCATTCTGCGTTTATATGGGTTGTCAGTACAAAAGACTCAGTTGCTGATTAGCGGGTTTGACAGATGAAAATGAACGATTTTATCATTTTTATTTACCATCATTTTATTTATATATATTTTTTAAAATTGCATGTAGAAATTAATACGAAACATGCATATGTTAAATTATTTTGCTAAGATACGTTTTTTTCCGTTATGTGTGTCGATATTTTAATGTTGATGCATTTTTATTGCTAAAGGCTCTCAATATTTAATTTGTATCAATAGAGTAAGTTTTTTTATTAATACTAAACATTGATAAATTTAGCGTTTAGATGTTATACAAATTAAATTATCGTTCCCTATATTTTAAAAACTAAACGAGACTTACTTTTTGAAATTTTATGATCCAACAATTATAAATGAAATCGTATTTTCATCTTTATTCATCTTAACTCTGGACTGAGATGTTTTAACGCAATCGAACGTGTTCAATTGCGCTCAACAGCAATGCTAGGTTTTAAATGAGGAAGTGCAATATGAAAGATGTAAATTTGATATAGACCCATTACGAAATGTGAAAACGTGCGAATTTT
The DNA here is from genome assembly GCA_012977825.3 of Pteromalus puparum. NCBI lineage: Eukaryota > Metazoa > Arthropoda > Insecta > Hymenoptera > Pteromalidae > Pteromalus > Pteromalus puparum. The sequence goes on along the minus strand of CM053168.1, from coordinate 2,663,685 downwards.
ATTTGACATATTTAACTTCTGTTAACTCCATGCAAGTTTACAAATAGAACAAAGAAATTTGTTTGTCTTGCATTGCCAAAATAATTAATGAAGCGCACGTGTATATGCATATAATAAAATGAATATACGCATGTGTAATCCGTATAATAAAAAATGTCTCATTTATCTAATAACACTATATTAATTGTCACAGATAATCACTGCGATATAGCGCTGCACTTGCCAGTATTATAGTCAGGATTATAAAAAAATACATCAGATTTTACAATTTTATGTTCTATTTGTCAAAAAAATATATATTAATATTGTGATTTTGTCCAGGGTTTGAAGTGTTGTTAATTAAGGTGTATTCTTTTTTCTGCTCTGTTACCTTAATTCATGATTTGAGAGTGATGCTATTTTTTTCTAAATATTTTATGTGAATTGAATTCAATTAGTTTTTGTACATTTGCTCATATAAAATTTTAAATTCCTATTTTTAGAACGTGATTTGCAATATTGTATTTGCATCGTTTTCCAAACGTATCCTTACTACAAAATAAATCCTCAGCAAAATATAGTAAACCGTTTAAAGGAAAAAGTGCTATACATTCGTATGAAAATAAAATATATAGGCAAAGAAATTTACAAACACTGACATATACATACTATTGATTTATAATTACACTCAAGTCGGTATTATTGGCTGCGCGTTTAATTGTAAAAATCCTGCTATACGCGAATGCAAGTTTTGAAATGCGCACTTGACATTTCACGAATAAATAAACAATATAATTATATTATAATAATGATTAAGTTGTTGAATTCCGTTTGAAACTATGCAGATCTCGAAGTCGTAATGTTTACATCGCCTGAACGAAAATTTAGCAAGCTTCTCATAAAACTTTGCGTTTTTCTACTGGTTTGCAGGTATGGCTATGCCCTCTTGTACGAGACACGTGAGATTAGATTGTGTGTATCTGTGATTGTTGAGCTATACTTATAAGCAAACAAGTAATGATAAATTATAGACATTTTACTATAGGTATACATTTTTCTCCCTCGTTTAGACGTTAATTTGTATAGCTGCAAATCTCTACATAAAGTGATTCTTTTCGATTAGTACATAATATTATACATAAGTCGAGAATAAGGCATCGTTCGCTCAGCAAGGTTTACATTTTTCTTGCTGTATATGAAATGTATAAAATAAAGTAAGAAAACTGATGAAAACAAAAATAATACAACCGAACTGAAACTTAACTTGCTTGATCACAAGATAAAACGAATTTAAATATCGTTGGGACAATTTTTAAGATCAAGAACCAAGTGCTCGATTGATATTGAAAATAAAAAATATATATCAAAAAGAATGGGGATAACTGTTTTTATTTTATCATCGTCTTCCTTCTCTGCTGTTTCCCCGCTAATCCTAAAAACTGTGGCTTTCGCCTAAACGCAACGGATTTAAATTGGCCTTTCCTCTTACAACTTTCCGTTTTTACCCTATTTGAAAATTAAAATACCATATATTTATCGAATATTTTATTTCGTCTATTGACCCTACACACATATTTGTACGTACCAGCGGACGCTTCCTCTCAGTGTATTTATACGTTTTTACGAGCATCACGAGGCTGCGTTTTATATTTAGAAAAAACTTTTTTTTACGCTTTCAAAAACAAGTAACTTATTGAAAATTCTCCAACATCAATATAATGCGTTTAACTGCAGGTGTTATATGTTACGCACCCAAGACAATATTCACGAAGCAGAAACCTCTCTCTTTCTCGTTTCTTCTCGACTCTTTGCACACGTTGTTCTATTAATAAGCTTTCGTTAGTAAGTATAGGATGCTTCTCGAAGTAAAGACCTGTACACTCGCCGCCGTTGCCGGTTAAACATTTCGGCTGCAGTCGTCGACGAGTGCAGATCATCGGTATATTAGTAGCAAACCTGAAACTGTCAGGATAAACAAGAGTTGTGTATAATACTATAATATAAAATGAAACCTAGTGCGGAGGAGGAGGTTTGTGCTGTTTGCAAAGTGCCCGCGAAACAAAAGTGCGGAGGATGCAAGTCCGTGTTCTATTGTGGACGTGAGCATCAGAAAGCGCACTGGAAGGAACACTCGTCAAAGTGCAAGTCTTATAAGGTATAGATTAATTAATTTTATATAATAAAAGCATTAGATTTTTTTGCAGTTGTAATCTAATTCAATTTCGCATAAGTATACGGAAAAAAAAAACATTTGTTCAATTTTATCGAAAATAAAACAACGACGATGCAGCCTAATAAGATGAAGTAACCATGTATCAGTCTTGAGCCCATATGTGTACGCCACAAGTTAAAAATGACCGAACTACTCTCTGATATAACAGAGCTGTATACGCAAGCCATAAATATCTTCCTTCGAGCTCATCTCGGTAGCTTGTTGAAAAAAGAAAAGCAAAACTGTAAACTCTCGTAAGAATAGAAGTTCACCGCGTTTAGAAACTGAGCGGGGGTACATTATTTAAATAATATTAAAAATTTCTTCATATTTATAAAACTGCAGTTGGTAGAGAACGAAAAGCTCGGCCGTCACTACGTCGCGATTAGACGGATCGAAGCCGGTGAAGTTGTGATAAGGGAGGACGATGCACTGGTCCAGGCTCCACAACAGGAAACCGTACCTGTATGCCTCAACTGCTATAAGCCTCTGGAATCGGACACAGCCAAGCCCTGCGAACTATGTGGTTGGCCACTGTGCGCCTCGTGTACCAGTCACGGAGCCGAGTGTGACTTCACCAAGCGACACAAGGACTCGAAGGTAATTTTTCGATATACTGTATAATATAGTGAAACCTATATGTGGTTTTAATGTAAAATTATTTTTTTTTATCGCGTAAAACAGGTCACGATAACGGGATTCGGCATAGCGCATCCAACGTACAAATGCATCAGCGTTGTGAGAGCATTAGCCTTGCGGGAGACGAATCCCGAAGCGTACGAGCGCTTTTCCAAATTGGCTTCCGGAGATCTCGAAGAACCGCGCGAGATAGCCCGATTCATCAAACGATTCTTCAACAAGCTCGATGACTTCACGGAGGACGAGATCGCCAGAGCCGCTGGTGTATTGCAAGTGAGTGTGTGCAGAACATTCGTCTCGAGCTTTTTGATGCACAAGCATTAATTTCTGGCCTACATTCTTATAGATTAATGGACACGAAGTACCGACCACTGAACCACCGCTGATAGCGGTCTACGACGAGTCGTCCTATCTGGAGCACAGTTGCAAAGCGAACTGCTCGAAAAGCTTCACCAGCTCTGGAGGCATCGTTATACGAGCGGCGATGGACATCGACAAAGGCGACCACATTACGATCTGCTACACAGATCCATTGTGGGGCGCAGCCAACAGGCGACATCACTTGCTACGTACAAAGTTCTTCGAGTGCACGTGTTCACGCTGCTCCGATCCCACAGAGTTCGGCAGTATGTTCAACGCCATCAAATGTTCGAAGAGGTAATTTATACCGATAACGATCTATATTCTTTAGCTAATCGATCGATCGTCAACCTTAACAACAGCGACTGCTCGGGCTGTATGCTGCCGAAGAGCTTTACGGTTCAGGAGATTCCTGATTACCGGTGCAACAAGTGCGACAACTTCATGAGCTCGAATTCAGTCGACGAGATGCTCGAACAGATCGGTAAAGAACTCGCTTCCATGAGGAAGAACGACCCGGGTGCCTGCAGGAGCTTCATGAAGAAATACGCGTCGAAGCTTCACGACAACCACTACTATTTGACAGACGTGAAACTGGCACTGGCCCAGATGATTGGTCAACAAGCTGGTGGCCTACCGGCACTCGACAACGAGATCATCAGCGAGAAGATTCTACTCTGCAAGAAACTCGACGACCTTCTCAAGACCATCGTGCCAGGTATGTCAAAAATAAGGTTGATTATTTTAAAAACCTTTTTTTTTTCTTATAAAAAAAAAAAAAAAAAAAAAACACACAAAAAGTTTCGGCACAATACATCTCTCCACGCTTATTTGCACACATGTTATCGCAGGGATGATTTATATATTCTTCTGGCTTTCTAAACATACATACATCGCGAATGAGTAACTACGCGGATTGTGGGATAGATAGTCATACCAGTAGCCCCATCAAATGTAATATCCCTTTCGGAGACACCATATGGCTACGATGAATGTCAGAATGAAAGACTTCAATTAAATTGATACGCTTGTACGATATACCCTCAAATCTAACACCACCACCACCCCCTCCCCTCCCCCTGCCCCTACGTCTCGTTCGAAGTACATAATGCAGATTTTTCCTTTGAAACCGCACGAAATACAATGGACGGCGCGGCCCTTTCTATAAACAGGCATACATAGAGAGCTACACGCGGCGACACCCCTTCGCGGTCAAATATCGGTTGTAAGATAGGGTTCATATAAAGCTTTTATCATATATTGTCCCTCTCTCTGTACTATATGTATACAGACACACGTACTACTGTGTATTTTATTCTTCTAGCGGAGAATAGGGTAAGGGGTCTGGTGCTTTTTGAGATGCACGCTGCGGTTGCCGAGTTTGGACGTAGACAAGACAGGGAGCAACTTTACAATATTTTACAAGTAACGCTATATTTTATACGCTTTATATGCTTATAAATATTTACGCGTATGCGACTATAACTTTTTTTTACGATTTTTTTTTTTCCAGGAATCAAAGCGACTGCTGAGCGAAGCGTATCAACTGTTAAAGTACGAGCCGGAGATACTACCGGAGGGTAAAATCGCCAAGACGGCGAAGAGAAATCTGCGTGAAATGGAAATGATCATAAAGCAGCTTTGTCAAAATGCCGTGACGCCGTTGTGATGATCTCATAAATTCATGTGTTGTATATCTTGAGTGTGCAATATTCTAACGGACTTCTTGTAATATACCGCTTTTTCTTGTAGAGAGATATCGAACGTTTTTATATGTGTATAAGCAATTTTTAATAAACGAAGCGAAAAAAATCCATTATGCATTGTCTATGGCAACTTGCACCCACGTCTAACAAAATTTGCATAAAGCTACTTTTATCGAGCCAGCTTTTTATCATTATCGTATTCCTTGAAAATTCCATGATTATGGCTCATTATAACCTCAATTCGCCATCAATAATTATTTACGCCTCGAAAAAGTCGTAAAATAAATCATTAAAAAACAAATCTTACCCGTATACCGCAATAGTCGCTCGTTGTTGCATCCAATCCTTTTTGCGTTCAAGAGCCGCTTTTGATCGGCAAGTCCCGGCGTGCAGCGCAGTTGATGAATACACTATACACACTATATAGGTACACTGAGAGAGAAAGAGATATGAGCCGAGCTGCGAGAGGTTCGGAGGGGGCAAGCCGTGTTGTTGTTTTCCTCCCCCATCTGCAGAGATAGTGTGGCAGTATGGTGGTAGAGGACGTGCAGACTCTGTGTGCAGACTGTCGAGAGCGACACGACTCTCCGTCATTCAGTCGTGAGACCGCACTACCGCAGTACAGAGCGAACAGCGGCCGGGGCATCAGAGCAGAGGAGAAAAAAAAAAGAGAGACGCGTTTTCATTCGCAAGTCTCGTTCGCCGTGCGTGCAGCAGCGCCAGCGTTAAATATATATATAAAGTGCAATGGAGGAGGTCAACATCTACGAGACGAACCGGACTACTCACATCGCTGCTGGCAATAATGCACTGCTTGGGGACCAGGATCCAAACGGAACCTGCCGGCTTTGTCTTGGTACCTGCTCCACCGATCAACGATGGGCTCTGTTTGCTGGCGATTTGTCCCAAAAGCTTATGGCGTTCGCCGCTGTACAGGTTAGATTATATATATAAGTATATCCGCTTATGCACTTGCGGCTATCTGTTGAATAGCACTTGTTTACCTACCTTACCCTATATGCACACCCTACTTTTGTATGCGCTCTGGCGTGTACCTATTAGCCTGTATACACTCTCTATACTGGTCTCCCCCTGTTGCATGCTTATTTTTTTCGTTTTAGCTTCAAAAGCATTTTGAAATTTTTTTAAAACTAGCTGCTTTGTGCTCTTTCATCTACAACCATCTTTTTTTACTATTTCTTTGGATGAAAAGAAAGTTTCTGTAAGCTGTAATTTAAGTTCTTTTTGTACTATTTTTTTTTTTTTTTTGAAAGGATGTATACACAATTTTAAGGTAAAAGTGTGTCGCATTCAAACTCTTACAATTAATGTGTTGTTGGAAAATATGAAAAAATACTTGTTAAATAAATAAATGAGTTGAAAAAATAAGCAAAACTGTACAAATGTAAAATTTTCTTTTCAATGACTAATAGGGCAGTGTGTTGTGTGAAAAAATAATTTTTTTTTTTATTTTATCTCAGTCTTTCATTGTTCGTATGAGCTTTATTGAGAACTTGCCTGTGTAACATGAATCTAATTGTAGTCTATTTTCCCATTAACTAATATTAATTGAACCATTGAATACAACAAGGGGAAAACTTTGGCATTAAAAGAGCACTCAGTCATTGTTATAATTTTGTTTTAACCAAGTTCCCCTTAGAAAATACTTTTTTTCATAAGTTTTTTTTAAACTGACATTTTTTAAATTAATATTCTTATTTTTTAGGTTCAAGAAAATGATGGTTTACCTCGAGTTATCTGTACAAATTGTCGCAATCTAGTTTACATGTCTTACAATTTTAAATGTCAAGTTGAAAAATGTGATCAAGATCTTCGTCATTCCCTTCTTATGAGGCATTCAACAAATCATTGGCCTGAAACTATTACTGCTATAGAGTCTATGGTACCATGTGCTCAAAAAAATATTATTAATTCTTGTATGGTAATTCAAAATCAAGAAAACAGTACAAATACTCATGAGCAATTTATATTTGAGATAGCAAATACATGTGACATGAACAGCAGCAACAGTGCATTTGAACCTAATATCATAGTTGCAAAAAACAACACAGTATCTCAAGGAATGAGTAATCTCTCATTGGAAACCCATAGATGTGAAGAGATTCAAATCAACTTTGAGGCCCATTATTCCATGAATGAACAAACTGATAAACATAATTTTATTAAAACAAAATCACAAGCAGTAAAAGAAAATAGTAATCAGAGTGATGATGAAAAACCTCTGATATTGCGAACAAAGCGTCATAAATGCAAGTATTGTATAAAATCATTTGCCAATCTATCTTTGTTGGAAAAACATGCAGTTATTCACAAAAAACAACCTGAAACAACATATAATTGTTATTTATGTGATAAACAATTTTCATCAGTTGACAAAGTTCAAAGTCATGTATTATCTATTCACAATATAGACATGGGCAAAGCCAAAATTATGGACTACAACAACAAGACAGGAAGAAATAGTGATGCTAGTAATAGAAAAATATGTGATGATAGCAATAGCAATGAATCAAATTCATCATTTTACAATGTGGAAGATAAAAAAATTGGTCAATTTAATTGTAAATTTTGTCCTAAACAGTTCAATTATCACAAACCTTTTATAGCTCATATCAAAACACATCCAAATTGTACTGATGAATTAGTAAAATTAGTTAATCAGTTAGGTGAAATTCCAGATACTTTTTTGATACAAAGTTTTGAAAGCAACTCACAAGAAAATTCTAATAATGTTAAGGAGTTTAGTGATAGAAATAGTACAGATCTGTCTGACAATGAATATAATCATCTTGTTGAAGATGATAGCAGTGATGATAATGATCCAAATGATGAAAATATACCTGAATCAAGTATACAATGCAATCAGTGTGGTGTACTTGTTGCCACAATGAGAAACCTCAAAAGACATCTTTTAACTCACTCTGGATTTAAATATAATTGTTCAATATGTGGCAAAGATTTTTCAAGACCAGACAAACTTAGAGAACATCAACAATTAAAACACAAAGAAGAGTTGTTTGATTCAGATGATGAATCTGGGGATGACAATTCACCAACCAGAAGAAAAAAGGTATGATTAATTTTGTTTTATTTAAATCAAACTTCACTTTATATTTAATTTTTGATACATACAAAATACTCAATTTCAGGACAAAAGCAGTAGGCCTCACAAATGTTCGATATGTCCAAAAGCATTTGCTCAACCTCAATCACTGGCTAATCATGAAGAAAGGCACAGGCGTGCTCGAGATGTACAGAAACGTTATTTGTGTGAAGTCTGTAGTAAATGCTTTGCTCAGAGTGGTTCATTAGTATCTCATATGCGTACACACACAGGTGTGAAACCATATGTTTGCAACGTTTGTAGTAGAGGTTTTACTAAAAGCACCTATCTGCAATTGCATCTTAGAACACACAGTGGAGAAAAACCATATATTTGCCAGTATTGCAGCAGAGCTTTTGCTAGAGCAAATACTTTGGCTAGACACATAACTATGCATACAGGAGAAGCTAAATACCAATGTCAAATTTGCTCTAAGTCTTTCAGACGACTAACTTCTTTGAATGAACACACTTACACACATACAGGACAAAGACCTTACGCTTGTAAAATTTGTTCCAAAAGATATAACAATGCTGGATCACTGTATGCACACACAAAAAAGTGTAAAGTTACACAAGCCAATGCAGTGCAACAAAGTAATGAAGAAACACCACATCAAACTGACATAGAGGCTGCACCTCAAGTTTTGGTTTTTACAGAAAAGAAATTAGATGAAACTATAACTGATGAAACGATTGCAACTGAATCATCTTGTCAATTTATGGTTGCAAATGTGCCTGAACAGAAATCAATGACAACTAATATGCTTGAACCATTTACTATTCAAGAGTCACAGGTATATGACTTAAATTCAAAACAATTTAAAACACCTTATTATGGATTGTATCCAAATATGTAAAAGTTTTTACTTTTACCTAAGTGAGATTTTTATATAAGTATTTGTTTAGTTTTACTTCAGATTAAGACAACCTAATTTTTATAGCAATATCATTTAACTAGTTATTAGTCCACTTTGTTATTCTTTTATTGCTATTATTCTTTAAGAATATTGTTGAATTAATTACTAAATATTGTGATATTTAGTAGAATACTAAAATAGTACATACAATTTTAAGATTTATAAGAGCATGTGAACTGAAATATTATTTATAATGAAAATAATTTATATATGTATACATCCTTTTCTAAGATTCTCACAAAAAGTACCTGGAAAGTAAACATACATTTAAAGCGAAATAAATGTATTTTGATTAAAGACAATCTCTTTAAAATTAATAACGCCGCTATTAGTAATATGCAAATAGATTGTGTATAAACTTTGTACATGTATACTATACATATGTACATAAAATTATCTATTATCAAATCATTTATATACACATTACATATATTATAAGCAGTATCTTTAAAAAACTGGCTTAAGGGGGTCTCAAACCCATTTCTGCGATTTTACCGACCTTGCGGCCGGTAGTGCAGGTAGTGCTTATAATAACCTCTGGCGCCATCTGGCGTCAACGACTACAAAAATTTGCAATATCGAAACTCACATGACTGCGTGTTGCCGTACACGCAGATTTGATATAACGAAAAATGCCTGCTATACATAATGATCTGTATTTCGTATATACATCACACGTGTTTCGACTACACGCATTTTTTACAATAAAATAACTGTGCATTTCGCATATACACGCGTGTTTCGAATACACGCTTTTTATATTATAAAAATTAATAAATAATAACGTGTATTTCGCATATACACACGTGTTTCGAATACACGCTTTTCTTATGACAAAAAACTATTTTTGAGATGTGCTATTTTTTTCCCAGAAATTTGAAAAAAATGAGTTTATTTATAAATGATGCATTGTATAAAGTTGAAACTTGGTATAAAAGCCCTTGTTAAGTCTTTCAACAAGTCTATATAGTTTAGTGACTTAAGCGTAACCAGAATATCTAGTTTGTTCTAAATTGTCGCTTTTAGCGCAAGTGTTTTCGAACAAAGTAGATCATCTGATTGTAGTAAGTGCATCAAACTGCTGAAATATAGTGAAATACATTACGAGGGCTTATTATATCAAGTTTCAAGTGTATACAATGCACCACTTTTGAGATATGCAATTTTAGTCAAAGAAATTTAAAAAAAAATTGAGTTTATGTACAAGTGATGCAATGTTTAAACTTGAAACTTGGTATGCAAGCCCCTGTTATATATTTCAACATATTTATACAGTATAGTGACTTAAGTGTAACCAGAAGATCTAGTTCGTTCTAATTATACGCTTTTGGCGCAAGTGTTTTCGAACAAAATAGATCTTTTGGTTACACTTAAGTCACTAAACTGTATAAATATGTTGAAATACATAACACAGGCTTGCATATCAAGTTTCAAGTGTATATGTTACATGAGGTTTGAGATATACAATTTTTAACCACACAAATCTTAAAAACTTAAATTTATATAGATGTGCTATATCATCATATAGACTTGCGACAAAATTTTGGCCTGCAAAAAGCTTTGGAAGGAACAAGAAGCGTCAGAAGCTACTTAATTAGCCGTATAAAAGGAGATGTACTAGTATAAGCAGCAAGTTGATCTTGGTCGAGGACCAGTAGGGAATCCTGAACATACAGCTGTTGCAGGAGTTGCTTGTATTGCAGCAGCAGCAGTTGACCAAGCTCGAGTAGCAGCAGCAGCAAAAGTTGTATGAATATAAGCAGCAAAAGCTGCACACACAGCAGTCGCAGCAGTGGCCCCTGAATATGCAGCTGGAGTACACTGTGGACCAGTAACTCCAGCAGCACTGGACTCCGTACTAGTAACAGCAGACCCTGGTCGAGGACCTACTGTAGATCCTTGATGTACAGCTGTAGAATGTATACCAGCAACTTCCAACTTCAGGGTCGTCTACAGATGATTGAAACAGGTCAGCAAAGCTAACCAGGCCAGCAAACAGCGTGATTTCAGCTCCAGGGTTGTCTTCTGATGATTGAAATGGGCCTGCAACGCTAACCTGTCCAACAAACAGCGTGAATCTGGTTCCAAGGTCATCCTCAGATGACTGAAGCCTCCAGCAACCCCACCCAGTAGCACCAGAGAGCGTGAACTTGGTTCCATGGTCGTCCTCAGATGTTCGAAGCCTCCAGCAACGCCAGCCAGTACCACCAGTGAGTGTGAACATGGTTCCAAGGTCCTCCTCAGCTGATTGAAGCCTTCAGCAACGCCAGCCATCACCACCAAAGAGCGTGAACCTGGTTTCAGAGTCGTCTCCAGATAACTGAAGCCTCTCGAAACGCCAACCAGCATCAGTAGCAGCAGACAGTTTTTATCCAGCTCCAGAGTCATCTTGTTTGTAGCCGTCAATGCCAACCTATAATGCACAGACAGTGTAAATCAGCTATAGAGTCATCTACACATAATAAAACAACGTAATCACTGATTTCACTGCACATAACACAAGAAATACTTGTGAATTTTGAGTGTCGACGAATCTTCATCCAGACAGTATGTCGGAGGAAGGTATCAGCACAGCCGTAGAAGTAGCAGCACAAACAGTGATAGTCGATCCACATCTAGAATGCATCTTGAAAGTTGAATGTATACGCAGAAGTGGAAGCAGCAAGAGCACCAGCAGCAGCAACAGAAGCAGACACCAAAACAAGGGATAACCTCCAAGCGCAAAAAGTCAAGTTTCTTGCTGGAGTTGCGTATTTTCCTCTACTGCAGCACTCCTTGACGGACTGACACTCACACACTGCATCGTAGCTGATATTCCGGAGCATCACTTTTATATACTTCTCGCACTGCATTAGAAGTACTTAAACGAAGCACTGGCGAGTCTCGCCGTGAGCAGCAGATCCGCGAGCGAGATCGCGCTGAGCGGAGGCTGCTTGAAAATATATGCGCTTTTGATTAGCACACTAACACTGCTGTATCGCGTCGACGTGCTGCACTTATACAATCAATACCTTTGAATAACTTGAAGTTTAACCGAACGAGCGAAGGCCGGGATGCAGCTTCAAAACGTCAAAACACAAGGCAGTAAGGCACGGCTGGCGAGTAGCGGCTGCGTGAACTTGTCGCCGCAGACGCCAGTAGGTCCCCAGATCGACGCGCACAATGTATGCGCAGTCGTCGTACTCACTTCGCCAGAGCCGCAGACAGAGCAACGAACAGCTGTTCGGCGTCGCTTGGATGATAATAAAACTATTTTTTTTTTGTTCAAATTATGAAAAACCAAGACATAGTTGCCCTTTCTCTCATCATTTTATACCTATGTGCAAAGTTTCAAGTCGATCTGTCAACGCATATAAAAATGGCATTTGAACGAAATTTTCAACATGCACACGCTGCAGCTACTGGTTTTTGTTCAAATGCCATTTGTTAACGCATTTAAATATTGACTTGAAACTTTGCATTGTGATAGATGATTCCGAGAGGAAGGGCAACTATGTCTTGGTTTTTGATAATTCACCGTATTTATTTAGTTTCAAGCAATTTTCTACCGAGTACTCGTTCTATCGACTCGGTCGGTAAAAATTGGGTTTGAGACCCCCTTAATATATCTGAAAACATTATTAGAGAAACATACTATTTTATAATAAAGAATTGAAAAAAAAAATATTTTCAAGAATTTCTTTGTATACACCACTGATTTCTTATTCCTAATCTTTTTTATACTACGATTACACGTGAATCAGAATAGATCCATAGTACCGTTACACAATCTGACCGTCATGAAATAACCGTAGATCAATTCGCGTGTGCAGTCTGCAGTATCAGCTGATTCAGTGTATATATAATACATATATCACATAGTTGACATAATAACAACATGAGACCTCTCAACTATTGAAATGACGTTTCCCTACGTCATTTAAGGTTTAAATCTATACATTTTTCACATGTGCTTTACTGTAGTTAATTAAATTATCGAATTAAAATATGCCTGTGCTGTGACACTGTTTGTTTTATACATCAAAATGTAAAAAGCAATCCATACCTTATTTAGAGGTTAGAACTGTTCCATTAAAATTTTTGCAAATTATAATTATAGTGTAAAAATCATGGAAAAAAATAGTGTCCAAGTTTTTTCATACAATGAAGAAGATTTTCACTTTAAAGTGAAAGATGAAAATGTAGATTCAAAATTTGATATTACATTAAAAGAAAAATGGCAAAGAGTAGAAGAGGATAATATCTTGCGATATTCTGTAAAATCTCAACAATTCAAAATCCTGGAAGGAAAATATGGTTTTTATGCTCAAGTAAGATAAACAATTAGTGCAAAAACAGTTTTTTCTTTAGTAATTTTTCGTCATAATCCTATTTAATTTTATTAGTTGAATACTGAGAGAGCAACAATGAGAAGAAAACCTGAAGAAATACAATCAATGCAACAACCTTTTGACCCAAATCGTTTCAATTTCACAAGGATATCACATAAAGAAATATTACTTGATGTTGGGAATAGTGATGGTGATGATATTATTGCTGTTAATGTCAGTCCTATCCTTTGGAGTCATTCTTTGTTAATACCTCAAAGATTCAGTTGTTTACCTCAGCAAGTAACGCTATACAGCTTTCAAAAAGCTGTAGACATACTTCTACTGAGTAATTCTGAGTAAATATCTCTTACTTCATACTGTTTATAATATTAATTAAACGCAATAATAATTTTATTATTTATTTTTTAGGAACACGAGAGTGTTATTTAATAGCCTATGTGCAAATGCATCTGTAAATCATTTACACTGGCATTTCTATTACTTAAACCATAGAATGATACTCGAACACATAGTAAATATACAACTGCTACATACATTATAATTCAAAGATGATTTACTGTATTTTAATGACATAAAATTTATTTTACAGCCATTGCAGTATTTTATTGATTCAATTTTTATTCTGGAAGACTACCCTGCTAAAGGATTCTGTATTAAGTTCTCATCTTTTCAAAATATCACAGAGTATGTTTTGTATGCTTACAAAATTATCTCCTGCCTTGAAAATAACCAGCTTGCCCATAATATTTATATTACTCGAGCAAGAGCTGATGCTACTAGTAAAGAGTGTGATGATATTCGTACATATGTTTGGGCAAGAACATCCAGTTATGGTGTGAAAAATACCAAAGATTTTGTTATTGCTGCATGTGAAATTTTTGGACACTTGCCAATTAGAAGTATGTCATTTTAGATTAATATATATGAGTAAATTAAATAAAAAATAGTCTTATCAGTATTAACAAATAGAAAATTTGTGATTTTCAGCTGAGGAAGCATATATGAGGATAAATGAGGAATATGTAAGTGAATGCTTACAAGATACTACATTGAGCGCCTTTCTTGTTGCCAAAGAAAAAATTAAAAAAACTTTGGAAGATGATGTAGAGAAGAATATCAACGCTTCATCTAAAACGTGATAAAATGTTGTTTTTTTTGAGAATAGTGCAAATAATTGTAAATAAGAATAATTTATTTTTAATTAGTACGGATCAATAAAGTTTTTTAGTGGCTTTACTCTTACATCCTTTTTACATGTATAAAGTTGCTATATGGATATAACAGAGTCCTGTTTCTATAGAAACTCCAAAGCTTTTCTTTGGGTTTCAGTAGCTCGAGTAGCGCGAATAAAATAACACTAATACTACACATCAACTCGAGAAATGGTGGGAGAAGGTAAAATTACGATCAAACAATTTCAACATTTACTCGTGGTATTAATTGTCATCATTTTAACAAAGAAGGCGAATCAAGAGTATCCGAGGAGGGTTTTGAAAATAAATCTGCAGGCTCGACGACAACGATATTTTACAATCCTGAGGACTACGTGTCCAAGCCAAAACTTTCTTACGGTGGAACTGTACCTTACAACATTTTGGAATTTCAGTATCCTTACCAAGTGTCTATCAAATTAGGTATTTTAAAATAATCAAGTAATCGATCCTTAACGAGATTTTAGTCATTCGTTTGGTTATGATTGTCGAAAGCGTTTCAATCTTTGCGTCGCGGATCCTGAAACCTTGATATTTGCTTCTGGCAATTTAATACACTTTTTGAATTTATCAGAAAATAAAATAAGTTTCAGAAGATGTTCTACTGGCGGCGGTATCGGCCATATCACAGTAAATATACGTTGTATTATACATTTTACAGTAAAATGATGATGATAAACGCGCACAATTATATACGGTGATCGAATTTTAAAAATTTGCCATATTGTTATATATTTTTATTATTTTAAATTCGGCATAAAAATCAATACTCTCGTACAGCTTTGAAATAGATACGTCGAGCAGATGACACAATAAAATCCAGACAGCTCGAAGGGGAGATTGAAATCGTGTTACGCAAATCCCGCAAGGGAGAATCTTATTGTCTCCATTGTCATTGTCTGTGCGACTTTTTGAGTCAAGACGCCACTGATTTTACATGAATAATTTATCATCAAATGATTTACGATATCTCTAGATAAAAATATTTTTATTTCATTTTTTTTTCTTTATTCATCGTGTGATATAATATTAATTATATGAATTATTTGATCTTTTAACTTTATTCAGAAAAATCCAACGTTCAATCACATCGCAATCGGTGAAAACGGTGTAAATCCGCCGATAATTATTTACGAGTGGCCTAGTATGGAAATCGTAACGGTTTTGCGCCAAGGCACTACGCGTTCTTATTCTCATTTGAGATACAGGTAAATATTTGACATATCACGTGAAAATTATAGGGTTGTCATATTATTTCAAATCTTCAATAAATCATTAATTACACACTTGTACGTTTTATTCAAGCCCCGACGGCTTGCAATTAGTATCACAAGGCGGCGATCCAGATTACCTCATTACTGTGTGGGATTGGCAACGGTCTAAGATTGCTTTGCAATGCAAGTCTCACGGTCAAGATGTTTATAACGTTGTCTTTTCTTCCACTATGCCAGAACGCATGACTTCGTGCGGCTCCGGGCATATAAAATCCTGGAAAATGTCCAAGACGTTCACCGGTCTCAAATTGCAGGGTGAACTTGGAAGATTTGGGAAGACTGAAATTTCGGATATAGTCGGCGTCTATCCGATGCCCGATGAAAAGGTTTAATTTTTGTTCATAATATACATTTTGTTACGGTTAAAGATAGAACCAATCTCACTCACCGATGAATAGATCATTTCAGGATGCGAGTGGGGTAACATCTTAGTTTGGGACGAGGGTTTGATAAAGATCGAAGTGTGCAGGAAAAAGAACAGACCGTGTCATTCAAGCTACATATCACAATTTGAATACATAAACGGGGAGCTCATTTCCGTTGGTAAATGAATATTCAATTTTACTTAGAAGTTATATAATCGTAAAATCAATCGACTTTATTATAATACTCGCACATAAAAATTAAAATGTCGTTCATCAGGTACCGATGGCTTCATTCACGTCTGGTATTACGAAACGATCGATCAGGCAGAGCCATCGGAAGACACTCATTTGGTGGAGGTCGAGCCAATTTACGAATTGAGTATCGGTGCTCAAATAGATGGCAAAAGTGTATCCAGAGCAGCTATGCTTATGCAAATTCAAAAGAAGGATCCAAGCGATCCCGATAATAGTCATTGGTATGCTCAGGTAAATTTCTGTACAAGGACGTTATTGATTGAATTTTGCATTTTTTTTTTTTTAGTAATTTTTTAAACAAAAAAGTTCACGATATAGGACGGAAACGGCGGAATATGGCTAATCGACTTATCCACCCTGCAAACACCGAAACCTTCGCATAGACTTATGACTTGTCACGCAGGTTCGATCATGGACATGGATGTGGCCGATTGGGGCCCTTACGCCGCAACCATTGGTCAAGACGGTTGCGTGCACATTTACGATTATCAGAAAAAAAATTTAATCTTAACTCATCAATTTCGTGACAACGGTTGCTGCATTATTTGGCTGCCTTTCTCGGTAAGTTACTTTAATACGTATTATTAATAAGTCAAATGAATTTTTAAATACTCTCAAGGTCGAACCAAGCGGTACCACAGCGATTTGTGCCTTTGAAACAGGAGTAATTCGAATGATTAGCATAAATTTACAAAATTTAAATCAAAAAGTGAAAGACGGCAGGGTTAAATTAACACAAGTTTTGAAACCGCATACTAAGAAAATAACTCGCATGTCGATGAATTCACTGCATAGGTATAGTAGCAAGATTATTGAACGTTTGGAAGGAAGAGAGAGAGATTCTCATTTGCCTTTGATTACAGTTTACTAGTAACCGGAAGCGAGGACCTGACCCTTTTTGTGTTCCACATTCAAGTTCAAGATTCTTACCCTAAATTAGTACCGATTGGATACATAGAAGTACCTTCATGCGTAACGTTTATAACTTGGAAACCAGATTGCGTAAGAGATAAATAAATGTACTACTGTTATTGAATGAGTAATAATATTTGCGTATTATCCATAGATAAGTACAATACTTGTGGGTTGTTCGAAAGGCGAATGTGTACAAGTGGATCTCCCGACAGAACCGCAGACTTACACTACAATCTCTTATAAATTGACTAAGTGTAAACCAATTATTTTCAAATTTGAATCCGTGAAATCAAGCATAATAAGAGAAAAGATACGATTAGAAAACGAAGCAAGGAGACAGCAGAAAATTGCCGAGAAAAAGGAAGAATTGAGGCAAATGAAAGAAGCAAATCCTGCCTTGGAAATCGATGAAATTGTTTTCATAGGTAAATTAAATTGACTTTTTCTGCAGGGGCAACCTTTAATTAATTATTTCAATAAATAGAAGCAGATTTAGAAGAAGATCTTCCACTACCTGAAATTTACGTGCCTGAAGTGCCAAATAGTGTATTGATTGCATTTTATACCACCAAAGATACTATATTACTGTTGATGTCTGGCTACGATGCCGGATACACGTACGAATATACAAACCCAGAGCCCAACAAAGAAGCTGTCTATGTTCGAAGTAATTTAGTTGTTGACTGCGATGACGAGGAAATAAAAAGTTTCTTATTTTAGTACGTACGATTTCGTGGTACGATGAGATCCGCATTCATAGCTTTAAATTAATTTAAAAATTGTTTCAGCAATGAACGAAAATACATTATTTTCGGCATGGAAAAGGGTGAAATTCGCGTATGCAAAATCAATTCGAATGACGAGTCAGATTTTTCTGATTACTGGACTCTACCGATGCACGATAATTTCAACGGTTGTATACCGAGTATGCGATTGAGTTACGATAGAAAAATGCTACTCACTTGCGGGTATGATGGAAATATTTTTTCTTTTATCATCAATGATGAGTCGTTCAAACCAGAAAAACGAACACTCGACGTGAAATCGTCTGCTCAAATTGTGAGGATATAAAGAACCGTAAAATTTAACTAATTATTATTGAATTTTACAAATATTTTCTAAATTTTTCTAGCCTGCAGTTAATGTTGTCGATATCGAGGATTTAGATCATCCGAGTTTAGAACAAGTGATTATTCAAGCTGAAAATAATCGTATAATGGCTGAGGCGAAAAATGAAAAGGATAAAACCATGGCTATATTACGCGAATTAACAGAAGAATATAATTTTATTCTAAAGAGGTTTGGCTTAGTGGTGTTCAACACTAAATACAAAACCTACTTTTTTTTACAAACAATTCCATTGCTTTTTTTATAGAAATAATAGTTTACCGATATCTCAGAGACTGACCGATGAGGAATTAGAACTCGACCCGAGAATAACAGCTGATTTGAATCAGCAACTACAGGCGGAAATGGATCTCGTGCATAAAAAATTAGCTTACAATGCAGAAAAGTGCAAACTTAGGCTAAAAAAGCTTATGGATCACTTTATCGAGCCAATTACCTGCTTACCGTTTGCGGTGAAGAAAATACTGTAAGCAAATGCGATCGATAAAAATAAACTACAAGTTTATTATTGCAGTAATAAATCTTATTTTAGAAAACCAAACGCAATGGTTTATTCTTTACGAGAGCTTAAATTAACCGGTGATTATGCAATTGAACGAGTCGACACCGCTAGAAAGTTTGAAGATCTTTGTCAGGATGACAGTAATAAATAAATTCTAAAATATAATTTATCATATTTAATCATAGTATCTTCATTGCATAAATATTTTCTGGGTAGGGATGAAAAATGCAGTCGATCAACAAAGTGTATCAGTTAACGAATCTTCAAGGTATTGACGATACGATTTAAGCTTTTATGAAATAAATCCCTATCGTATATATATATCAATTCGTTTTATAGAATTGGAATAGATTTGGATGACGAGAATGCTGACGAGGGCCCCCCGAAACTCCACGGGATGGAAAGTTTCTTGAAAGGCTTGAGTCCCCGAACCGTGCAATTTCAATTGGGTGACGAGATCAATCAAATGCTAAAAAAATATCGTGCTCTCAAAGCTAAATTAGAGGAACAAGAAGAAGAGGCAAATAACAATTAGATTTAAAATAATTCAAGATTGAACTCTTTTCTAAAATTTTCTCTTGTCGAATGTTGCAGTGGAAAGTTTTGCTATCGCAGAGACCGGATCCTAAAGCTATCAATCCAGAGGATGAACGTGCTATAGAACACGCTAAAGCCACTATTGGAGATTATAAGCTGAAAGCGTCTTTGAATTTAGATGAGAATTTAGACAGACGACCGACTGTACGAAAGAAATACAAACAAATCATTGATTGTCGGAGAAGGGTAATATATCTGAAAGTTCATATTTTCTAGGTAAAAATTCTCACGATTCATTGATCACATTTCAATAAATATGTTAGATTCATTTTCGTCGAGAGGACTTTAACGATAAACTGAGAAATTTAAGAACGAAAAAAGTAGATTTGCAAAAGGAAGTGGAACAGCTGATAAAAAAATTGAAGAATATTCACGCCGAATTACCGGAGCAGTTGATAAAATCTTTACCGGACCCCCTAGTTTTCGACTACGACATCGAGTTTCCAGAAAAAAATTTAGAGGTATTCTTTTCGGCAAATCAAACATTTGTTAGATTTGAAAATAACTGAAAAATTCTATTGTTTAGCTGGAAAGCTACACGTCAATGACAGAGCGCGTCAAGGAGATGAAAAAGAAAAGGCAATCTGTCATGCTGGACTTACCCGTTGAAGATTTTGATGAGGAGTATGAGATTCTATTGATGGACGAGACGCGCTTTCAACCGGGAAAACCTCTTAACGTCATTGGGGACGAAATGAGAAGGAACAAATTCCCGGAGGAGACGCGAACGGTTCGCGTCACCGTGTCCCCCGACGTTTTAGCTGCGCTCGAGCAAGCGGAAAAAGTCGACAGTAAACTAGGTATCGTTTGAAGTAATTTTTTTTTTTTTTTTTTTTTAAAAAATGGAATACATAATAGTAAATTTTGGAATTAGAACGAGATATGAAGCGCATACGCGTTGCGAGAAAGAATCACGAGCAAGAGGAAATACTGCGCTACATCCATAAAAGTTACGAAGCCTTTGATGAGGAGCTCGACGAGCTTGAAAAGGAGAGGCTCGAAATTGTTCACGAAAGTGTTTACATGGATTTGTATCTGCTGACGATGCATCAAGAGCTAATTGTGCTTAAAAGATTCGAGGGCATGGAGAATGAACTTTCTGAGAAAGTCGATGATAAAGTGAAAACTAAAACGGCCGTCAAGAGCAAAGTTAGTCGAGATAACACGTAATTACTTTAGTTAATTAAAGATTTGATTTTAATTTTTATATACTGTACACAGGTAAAAAAATTATCGGCTAGGATCGAAGAAAAAAATCATCACATTGCTAAACTCCAAGAGAGGATTCGCGATAATTTGATACGATATTTGCATTCTATAAGCGAGGACAAATATTACCATTTCCTCAAGAGGATTTGCAAGAAAAAATACAAACCTCCAAAGGCAGAAGACGGTATTTTCCCATAAATTTAATTAATAATATTCATCGATTGATTTCTAGAAATCTTCAATTGATTTCAGCCTCGTCTTCGTCGGATTCTTCGTCTTCGGAGAGTAGTTCCGATGATGGAGCCGACGACGACAGTGCGAGTGACGATAGTCGCAACGTAGGACTACTTCACCTGGACGAAAGCGTTTGCCCAGAAGGTTGCGACCGCGATCTATACGATGACGCTTTTGCGATACGCGAGAAGCGATACGAGATGGAGCAACGTATTAGAGATGAGCAGAGGCTCATCGAGACTTTGCAGAAGGATCTCGAGGGGCAAAAGAAAAAAATGAAAACGATCGAGATCGAGCTGAAAACCGATCGTGAGAAGCTGGACGCTTTTCTGGTAAAGCGATTTAAGCAAATATAATAATTATACTCGTTATTTGTGGAAAATTTACTGAATCCTTCCGTCTTCAAATCTAGCGGGAAAAACAACGTCAATTGAACGATATAGACGTTACCATAATACTGAAACTGCATCAGCTTCAATGCTTTACGGACGCGGACAAGGCCGAAAATATTCAAAATTGCATTGTCTTTGATAAAACGAGGCTGTCACAACTGTATACGAGAGTCGGCGAATTGCAGCAAGAGACTGCGGACCAACTCACGAAACACAAGTACTTAAGTGGTTTATAATGTTTATAATGTGGAATATAAAGAGTGTAATTTCAACCGAATGTTTTCATTTTTACAGAAACGATAAAGTGCATCTACAAAAAATAAAGAGTGACTGCGAATCGATGAAAAAGGAACTGGAATCACTGAAAAACGAGATAAAGAAAGAAATGGAGCAAAAATTCGGTCAGCAAGTATCTTTGGTAACTTTGTACGAAGCCGTTTTGAGAAGGCTAATATACGACATCAAGGCCAATACTGGTTCCCTGATCAAGTTTTACGACGAAAAAATCAAAAGTAAGGTTTTGCGTATATTTTCTCCCAAAACTATGGATCCTACTCAAATACGATTTTTCTAGGCGTCAAGCAAGAATACAAGCAGCAACTCCAAATTTTGAAAAATTTGATTCAAGACAATACCGAAAAATTGAGCTTCCTAACAGTTTTGGAAGAAGAGTTACTGAAGCTTCGCAAAACTTTGAATGTCAAACTAGTTTCTGAAGTAACGATAATTCTTTCGATAATTGTTTTAAATAAAAACGTTATAGAACATGATACTTAATTACGCTTTTATTCCAGGAAGAAATAAATAAATTAGAATCACAGTACGAAGCTGATTTGGCTAGGCTCAAAACCGTGCTGAGAAATCAGAAAATACAAAAAGAATGGATCTGCAGAGATATCAGGAGCTTGAGTAACAAATCGAAAAATCTACTACCTTTAGATCAATCTAAATTAAGCATAAGTACTGATAAGCGTAGACCTACTTTAACTTTGTTCGATGGTACTGACAAAGATGTATTCAAGTATCAAATGGAAGAAAACTACTCTAAAGACGATACGTCTACTAGTGATGGAGCTAGAGAACTTTTGATAGAAGACAGCGATTATTACAAGAAAGTTATTGCGATACGACATTTGCTGACACAAATGACGCCAGATGATGTGAAGGTTCGGGAAACTATAGAAAAAATGTTGCGAGAAATTTCTGAAAATTTGCGAAATGCTGGTTATTCCGACGATCAGGTCCATAAAAATATCGACGATATAATGAAAATAACGCAAGATGTTCAATACTTTCCCTAAGCTTCAAATAAAGATTATACTATTGGTAATTTCATTGATATTTCATGCGCGACGACATCGTCAATTTTTAAATGCATTATGCCTGTTTTTAGATACAGCACAGAATTGAGAGTTTGAGACTTGAGCTACCTTTGGATATTAACAGTGATACAAAGCAGCTCTTTGTAAAAACGTAAGTCAATCTTTGATATAAATAATAAAATATATCGAAATTGAATTAGAGACAACAAAAACAATAAGTTTACAAACAGCATTTATTTGAAAATAATTTAATTTTAACTTCTTATTCTATTTTAAACAGAAGAGTTTTGAATGATTTGTATATTGTATGCAGACTTGATTTCATTAAACTAAGCACTTATTATTTAATAACAAGACTGTAGCTATATTAATATAACCAACCAAAAGTGAAAACATATTAAATATAATTATATTAATAATTCTGTGAACTTTTCAAGGAGAAATATAAAATAACTCTGATCTCAAAAAATTTTTCAGAGTCGTCATAGCAGTGTTTAATTCAAAATTTGGAAGTTAAGGTACCCCTATTTTTTACATTTACTATACTATAAACTCTACCTATACATCTATGCTTCCAGGGGTCCTTAATAATAAATATGCCTTAAATCTTTTTTTTTCTCTATCAGAAAATGCATTTTAGATCTTAAGTAACTTCTTTTAATGTATAATAAAGTATTATTTTACAAATGTCTTATAAGACTAGCGCTTTACACACCTCTTTTTAAAAGTAGAGTCAAATTTTTCAGGAAGAGCATCACTGTAAAAAAGTAGGTAACATTATGATTCTTCATGTGATGTCCAAAAATACAAATATTCCGAGATATTTGGCATAATCCAGGAAGTAGAATCCATTTGAAATTTGCCGTAATATATCTATTATTGTAAAAGTGAAATATCACTGCTTTTTAAAACTCTTCAAGATAGGATATATGTTATCAAAAGCTTCGTATATTTCTTGTCTAACTTTTGCACCTATTCAATCAAATTTATACATTATTATTAGATTTTCTCAAAAAATGTACACATGTATGTATAATAAACAAAAATAAAAAATACATACCTGTCAGTACCACTTTTCCAGAAACGAATATAAGCAGCACAATACGGGGTTTAACCATTCGGTAAATAAGACCAGGAAACAGTTCAGGTTCATATGAACTGAACTGGGCGTGTGTAAGGACCAGTCCTTCTAATCTGATTGGGAATTTGACGTCGCAACTGCCAACCATGTTTTGAATTTTGAAATCAAGGAATTTAGCCTGAAAAGTTGTTGACGTTTTAGTTTTTGAAATTTGATTTTCATCATAAAAATAATAGAATAATTTTAATTACCGGAAATCCTAATTTTTGGATAATTCTTGCATATTTACGAGCTGCGAGACGAGAATCCTCTTCACTTTTGGCTCCAGTACAAACCATTTTTCCACTGCTAAAAATGAGAGCAGTTGTTCGCGGCTCTCGTATTCTCATGATAACAGCGGCAAAACGCTTTGGATTGTATTCCGCATTTCTCGCATGCAGCGCTATTTTCTTTAAATCTAGTTTACAATTTAGGTTTACTGTTGAAACGATATTTCTGGAATAAACGTACACATTGGGGTTACTCATAGTTTCACGCTAAATCTAGTAAATCTTAAAAAATGAAGTACTTACTGCAACTGTGGTAGTATACCAGGGTCTGCAGAGGCTGGTGTCATCGGTGTCATAGGACCTGGGGTAGATGGGCCCATGGATGATGGAGCAATTTGGCTTGATGGTTGAACCAGGGGAGACATAATATTTTGCTAAAAAGTAAAAGAGTACTTTCAGTAAGAGTGTAACTATATATTAGCATTTTATTAATCAACAACCACAATAAATGATCTTACTGGAGTTTGAGGCTGCATCATACTTTGGGGCGTTGCAAACGGTTGGTTCATTGCATAGGTGTGCATGGTTTTTTGAGGTGTTTGCATCATATTATTTTGTAGGGCATTCATAGAATGCATTTGCGGCTGCATGTGGTACTGTTGCTGCTGCTGCGACTCTTGTTGTTGCTGGAGTGCATTTGGTAGAATCTGTTGATCCTCATCTGGTTGATGCAGCGGAGTACCAATGCTTGGTATGCTGAAGCCAGGACTTGGAAGCATTTGATCCATTTTGCTGGTGTGTTTTTATAAACGGTTTGATGTAAATATCGCTCTAAAAATCCTTCTTTATTTGTAACTCTAACCTCCAAACTATGGAGGTTTTGTTACACGAAATCTGTATACAGTATTTCGTATGCGCCAGCTTTAACCCATGACTAATCGCTGTAAAATTATATTATAACAAGTCAGGAAACGTAAAAAATATCGATTAGGTTTAGTAAAAAGAACATAATGTCAGCAAGACAGTTTGGAATCACTCTGACCTACCTTCATTTGAACAGTTATATCGTCTATTCAAATGAACAAATAATGTAGTTTCTTTTAATTCGTCAATATTTCAAATTTTCGGAAAATTCAATTTTATAATAATAAACTAGTTTTGTTATTTTGAAATTATTTCGGCTTTAAGCTTTCAGTTTTCTCCTCAATTCAACTAGTTTGTTTTGAAGTGACCGTAGAGTGTAAACTGTAAACCGTACTCTACATATCTAGTCTCTCAGCTCTCTATTGGCTATATCCATCAGGCTATATCGCTATATGTGCAACAACCACGGACTTGAAAAGGTATCGCGATAGATCTGTGTTAAACTATCTACTTATTTCTAAGTCCGCGTCGGTGCCACTGTCACGTAACTACACGTAACGAATAAGACGCCACCATCAAAACAGCGGCTAACTTGCGCCGACTACCAGTCTACCACTACTGAGTACTGACTGCGTAATTTCACGAACGCGTATAGAATCAGATGATGATTCTCTTGCAAAATTTGGCACATGATATTAATAAAGTTTCATTTTATGCACATTTTCTGTTAAACAATACGTGATTAATAAAATATACAATATTTTTCTACTTTTCAAACGGCTTTTGAGGGGTCATAGAGGGTTCATCTAGAAATCCGCTAGGAGTGCTGCGTTCGCTTATCACTTATAACGTATATGTACATTGCCACATACGGGATTATACTGTTGTACGATTTTCGTTCTCTCGGTCAATCTTGAAGTATTCATTGTCACTGACTTGTAGTTTTCGCTTGTAATCGGCCTTTGCAGAACATAACCCTGCATTGCTCCGTTTGAGTAAGTTTACCTTTAATAAATAATTTAGAAAAATAAAAAGCGCATAAAAATGCCGGATCATCTTGGAGATGATATGCGAAAAGTGAAGGGCGACGAGGAGAAAGAGGAGAAGGAAATTAAACGTAAGGCATAACACAATATTACGAACTAATTTTGACGTTTCGATCTGATCTTGGATTTAAAACCGTTTTATTATTTTTTAAACAGCCCTCGACGAAGGAGATATCGCCTTACTAAAGGCATACGTAAGTTTGAAAATATTTTGCAATGGCTGATTAAAAATGAGAATAATAATTGTGCTTACAAGTCTTCAATTTTTCTTTGTTTGAATTATACAGGGACAAGGGCAGTACACAAAAAGCATAAAAGCTGTCGAAGAAGATATCCAGACCATCATAAAGCAAGTCAACGAATTAACTGGAATCAAAGAGTCAGACACTGGGCTTGCTCCACCTGCTCTGTGGGATCTGGCAGCTGATAAACAAACGCTTCAGCATGAGCAGCCACTGCAAGTCGCTCGCTGTACAAAGATCATCAATGCTGATTCAGATGATCCAAAGTACATCATCAATGTCAAGCAATTTGCAAAGTTTGTGGTGGATCTGGCTGATTCGGTTGCACCCACTGATATTGAGGAGGGAATGAGGGTTGGCGTGGATCGTAACAAGTATCAGATTCACATACCTTTGCCACCAAAGATCGACCCTACTGTAACTATGATGCAAGTGGAGGAGAAACCTGATGTGACTTACAGTGATGTTGGAGGTTGCAAAGAGCAGATAGAGAAACTGAGAGAAGTTGTGGAAACACCACTGCTTCATGTAAGACACTTGACTTTTTTATATGGTTTTCACATTTTATATATTTGCTAAACTTTGATTTCTTTAAATAGCCAGAGAAATTCGTGAACTTGGGTATTGAACCACCAAAGGGTGTACTTTTGTTTGGCCCACCAGGAACTGGAAAGACACTTTGTGCAAGAGCAGTAGCCAACAGAACAGATGCTTGCTTTATCCGTGTCATTGGTTCAGAGCTTGTTCAGAAATACGTTGGGGAGGTCTGTATATTGATTTCACTTTTGTTGCTTTCTCTAGATTTACATAGAGCATATCAAATTAATTGTTTATTTTACGTTGCAGGGAGCCAGGATGGTAAGAGAATTGTTCGAAATGGCTAGAAGTAAAAAGGCTTGTCTCATATTCTTCGACGAAATCGACGCTATTGGTGGTGCTCGATTCGATGACGGCGCTGGTGGAGACAATGAAGTTCAGAGAACTATGCTCGAACTGATCAACCAACTCGATGGGTAAACTTGAATCTGTCACAATGGCAATTATCCGCGTCATTCATATTCTAATAACGTATTCATTTTCCCAGTTTCGACCCTCGAGGAAACATCAAAGTTTTGATGGCGACGAACAGACCCGACACCCTGGACCCGGCGCTTATGCGACCCGGTCGTCTGGATCGTAAAATCGAATTCGGCCTTCCCGATCTTGAGGGCCGCACGCACATTTTCAAAATCCACGCTCGGCCAATGAGCATCGAGAGGGACATCAGATTCGAGTTGTTGGCTCGTCTCTGTCCCAACAGCACTGGTGCCGAGATTCACTCGGTCTGCACGGAGGCAGGTATGTTCGCCATCCGTGCCAGGCGCAAGGTCGCCACCGAGAAGGACTTCCTAGAGGCTGTGACCAAGGTCATCAAGTCATACGCCAAGTTCTCCGCTACGCCCAAGTACATGGCTTACAACTAAGATCGTGCGTTTTTCTCCATTCTCGCCTTTTCTACACACGTGATTATTGCGTTGAGCGTTCAGTTTATTGTCTGATTACTCGATTTAAGTTAAATAAATTTACATTGTAAAATTTAATGAAAAATACAGATGTTTATAATGAAATCACTGAATTTATTAGGAACAATTTTTATTTTTATAAGTCAAGCGCGGTGCGAATAGAAGTTCAATTTTATCGGAGCATTCGGTTTATTGATTAGAACAGAATCCACGTCGAGTTCTCCGCCTGCCCAGTCGAATCTTAACTGACGACAGATCTTGAAAAAGAAAGAAAAATATCGTTAAAGATAAAAGTCACTTATGATTTTTCCGGATCATAGTTGGCTCCTTACCCTGAGCAGTAAAATTTGCATGTTCTGTTCAGCCAGTCGCCGAGCTATGCAAGAACGCGGTCCGTGACCAAAAGGAAGTACGAGATACGGATGAATCGGCGGTTTCTCATTTTTTCCTGTCTCTCGCAACCATCGCTCCGGCATAAAGCTGTCGGACTTCTCGAAGTATTCCGGAAGTCGGCAAGAGATTTGATTTTGCGTAACGACGTTCGTCTGCAATGATATACGCGCTGGTATTTAATAAACATCGTAGAATAATTTAACAAAAGCAGAATAATATACGTACTCCTTTTCGAACGTGGTATCCATTGAGTACCACGTCGGTCTGTAGTATTCTTCCGACTCCGACGGAGATTGGGTTCAGTCTGAAAGTCTCTTTTATAACGGCTTTGGTGTATATCGCAGTCTTTAAAGTTTCTGCCGTGATAATGTTGTCGTCCTCTGGGATAAGTTTCGACGCTTCGGCGTGTAGTTTGTTAAGTGCCTCGGGGTTTCTCGACAAGTGATAAAGCGCGAAAGCCGAGCTGTAGGTCGTCTGAAATAATAAAACGATATTGCCGAATCGCTCCTTGAACAGGTTGAAGAAAGTTGTTGAAACTCACGGTGTCGATACCAGCGAGGAGCATGTCGCAGGCCATGCCGACTACGTCTTTGAAGTCCAGCTCGGGATTTCGTAAATAAATTTCCAGGAGGGACTGTTTATCGTTCGGCGCTTCGTCCTTCAACTTTTCGAATTTCTCGGAGACCATCTTCACCGCGACTCTGTAAGTTGGGCAGTTTGAGTTTTATGATAGCGATTTACCGTAGAAAAAATTTCTAACGTGTGTGTATTACTCTTCCATGTACGCCTGAGCCTTGCAGAGTTTCCGGTACTTTAGGGTGTTAAAGAACCGCCACAACCGCGGTCCATTATCCAGTGGTAGTATGACACTGTTGGTGGTGAAAGCGGCGTCTATGAGTTTCGAACTCATCGAGTCCCTCTGCATTTCTCGTTCCGAAAAGGCATTTATCTTGAGATCAAAAGCGACCAGACAAGTTACTGGAATCATCGGTCGATTAAAATACAATAATACAAGCGAGAGATGCGTACGAAAAGCGATATAACTCACATTCAAGGAACAGTCGCGACAGCAATGGCAACGCGTCGTCAAACTTGTCTTTCTCGCACACGCGCACGAATCTCTTGACGATCTCATCGGTATCGTTCACGTAGTTGACGACGTTCTGAGGCCTACTCAGCGCTTTTTGAAACTCCTTCCGAAGCCGCCACCAGTCAGGTCCGTTCCTATACATACAGAAAAATTTCTGGTAAAAATCGCAAACAGAGTATATAGATAATAACAAGTGAAAAAAAAAAAACATGTAAGCGTACGTGGGTAGAAGACCTCCGGTATTGTAGATCCATCGTCGATCCAGGCGGTACTTGAAGAGAGCACGATGACTACGCCGTTCAGGATAGCGTCCTATGTCTGCTTTGAAAACCTCAGCTATATCCTCGGGCCGAAAGACCCAGACTATCGGCTCGCCCACGACGATCTCTTCACGAACCAGTGAACCATACTCCGCGTACTTAGCCGCGCCGTTCTTGTGCAACTTTTTCATGTCGTACTCGCCTGCGTGCAGCGTGCGTTCGTATACAAAGTATATCAAAGCGGCCGATCAGCTGATAGCTGCAGTATGTTTATAACTCACCGATGAGCGGCAGGTACTTGTAGAGCGTGCCGATCAGTGGAAGAGCCTTGGGTCCTGGGATCTCCTCGAAAGGTCGCGGCTTGACCTTCGAGCAGAATCGGCGGATAACATTTCGCTGTAACATGGTTTACACTCGCGAAAAATGCGATATTTACAGCACGGGAAATCGACCTACCTGGACGGTATGGGAGATGGGACTGACGAGCGAGTTTCGAGTTTGCTGTGCTGCTGTACCTACGGTCGTTGGGAATGTTATGCAGGCCTCGGCACGTCTGAGGGAGAATTGAATTTCAAAGTTTCCTCCGGCTCTTTATCTGGACGAAGCAGCGGCAGATTAAGAGCTTGATAAGGAGGAGACTTTGCCCGTGTCGGCATGTTTGCCGTTAGATTTTTGCGAATTTTGCAGGTTTATTTTTCTTCGACTATGTATACGTGTAATACTGAGTCGGATAAAAAATGGGACGTAGTAATAACATTATTGTAGATCGATTTCGAATTGATAGACGGATTCGATTCAGACCAAAATTGAGCAAAAAGCTACAGTCAGAAACGTGTGTGCATAATTCACGTTCTATACTCATATACTCATCGGAAGAGGGATGAAAAAAAAAAAGAAGTATCGCGCGTCTACTATATCTATCGCAAAAACCTGTTCTTATTATGCCGTCCCCGCATTTATGCAACCTGTCTGCGCTGCACTTGAACTAGGCATATTCCGACTTGATTTCCTTATCGTGTATACTGTGCGCCGCGTAACATACACAGTTGCTTTCACTAATAGGATTGTAACGGTACATATATATATATCTCGCGTCTTTCTCCTTCTCTGGTTCTCTCTCTATTTCACCTGGACTTTTCTGCTTCCTCGTGAGTATTCAAAAATAATCACGTGTATTTTTGCCGCATCATTCAGAAAAAATTCGTCTCTCAACTCATTTCCTTCCTCCTTTTATCACATCCATCCATTCGCGCATATATAATAGGTAAAGCGCGAATCTACGCGCGCAAGCATCAGACGCGCGCGCTTCTCTCCCAACGCATTCCATTTCCATCCAGCACATATATACACGCGCGCTATAGGTGAGTTTCGCAGCGCCGACATCAGCCAGCGAACGAGCTACTCTTCCACGGTCTAACGGTGTGTAGAGACTACTAAAACCGTTGTTGTCTATCCAGAGGCAAGCTCAGTGCGCATTTGCAGAGTCGCGTGTTATGAGTCGACGTTGCTCAGGAACTCGGCAGTATTGTGTTAATCGTGATAGCGACTTGTAGTCCAGTTGTTAGCCGGCGGTATCTTTGGGGTTAGGAGCGAGTACTGTATATATACAGTTGTGTAGGCGAGATTTTACTTTGGATTTATATATCGAAGAGTTGCTACACGCATATAGAAGGACGTTACCATGTGGCCATTTAGCAGTCGTTGTCAGAGTAAGGCGCGCCTGATCGGTAAAACCGTTGTTATCACAGGTGGAAATACCGGGATCGGTAAGGAGACCGCAAGGGATCTTTATAGGAGAGGTCAGTATTTTGAATTATACTATTATTATTACGTTTGAAATTATAGAATACTTCGTGAAGTGAATTTATTCTTATCTAATCGGAACTTGCTCGGTAGCTTGTATCTGTATTTTTGCAATTGCAGATATAGGTTTAATTATAATGAGACCGATTATCGCTAACTAGGAAAAAATTCACTGTTTCTATTTTTCGCTAGATAATAAGACGCGGTTATTGTTAAAAGAGCGTAAACTTAATCCCGCGAGAGCAACAATGTATATCGATTTTTAATAGTTTAAAGTACGTCACGGAATAACAACGTATTTATAGTATTAGAAATTCATTGAAACTTCTTTGTTATTGTTCTCTGTATCTCTGTATCCCGCATATTCGTGCGATTCGTCCTTTTTTCATGATTTGCATGGATGTCGCTTGCGCAAGTCGTCATCATGATGATTCTTTCGATGAGTAAGTATATTTCAACCGGTCAAGTAGTCGCGTCCGCAGAGATCACAATTGTAATCACCCGATAGCACGAGAGCGCCTTAATTATGCCTACAGCGTACCGTATCGGATATAATTACAATATACTGACATTGTTATATGCTCGGAGAGAACATTACGAGAATACAAGGAAGTTATAACGTTGTCGCTAGAAACCTTCCTTTTAGTATACACTCGGAGCAAGATAAAAATCGTCATGGATCGTGGACACTTTTTTCTTCGCGTTTAATTACCGCTGCTCATTTGCAAATTTAGAAATGCGCGTTTTACGAGATATGCACTTTTTTTTCCAGGTGCGAGAGTCATACTGGCTTGCAGGAATCTTGAGAAGGCGAATGAAGCAGCAGAAGATGTTCGAAAGAATCCACCCAGCAGGTATTATGAAAATTGTTTTGATCTACGAAATCATTATCGTGTGTAATAAGCTAATGGTTATTTCGAAAGCCGGAACCGTCCAATAATCAGACGTACTCTCTAAATGACAGACCCTAAGCCTCCTCTAATTACAGAGTTTAATAACTCGAAACCGAGCTCTCGACATTGTATAACGCGAAAACGATTACAGACCCGACTTGGAACAGTTCAAGGGCGAGCCTGGTGAGTTGGTCGTCTGCAAATTGAACCTCGCGAGTCTTGCAAGTGTAAGGGAATGCGCAAAGAAGTTAAATGCGAGCGAGCCTCGTATCCACCTGTTGATCAATAATGCCGGTGTCATGATGTGTCCGAAAGAGAAGACTGAAGATGGCTACGAGATGCAGCTTCAGAGCAACCATCTCGGACATTTTCTTCTTACGTTGCTGCTATTGCCTAGAATCAAGGCTGCGGCGTCTGAAGGTGCCAGGATAATCAACGTGTCTTCAATGGCGCATATCAGTGAGTTTATTTCTTACGTAATTATATAAACAATGATCGGTAAACAAAGTCAAATCGGTGATTAAAAATCGTAAAAAAATGTCATTCAATATCGGGATCTATTTTCAAACCCGGAAGCTGAATCTTTTTCCTTAAGCTTCTATTATAATAATAAGTATGATGAAATTTGTTTTCGTCGAAACCGATTTTGTTGTTTTCTAAAACGCTGCATGCATGACTTGCAAACGAGGAAAAAAAAACGAATGCAAGGTTGCTATACATAGCGTTCGATTCTTTTTCCAACGTTTTTTATCGATTGACTTCCTTTTCTCTCCTCACGTATATATGTATGTCTTTAACATCGATTTTCACTGTTTTCAATACACAGGTGGTCGCATGAACTTCGACGACTTGAACTTGGAAAAGTCGTACTCGCCAATGATAGCCTACCAACAGAGCAAACTTGCCAACGTTCTGTTCACGACGGAACTCGCTCGTAAACTCAAAGGTGACGATGATAACAAAATCAATTTTTTATTAATTTTAAAAATCAAGCGCTAATGGACAACCATGACGGTTAACTCCTTGTGCGTATATATTATCATTATACTCGGAAAACAAAGCCGCAGCGAGAGAAAACCGCATTGAACGATGATGAACTTGAAACCACTATATCTAAAGGTATATTTTGTCGTGTTTCAGACGCAAGAATCGAGGGAATCACGACTTACTCGCTTCACCCGGGTGTAATCTCAACTGAGCTCGGTCGCCACTTGGACAAGTCTATGTTCCCGGGCGCCCGACTCTTCTTCACGGTCTTTAAGCCTTTCATCAAGACGCCCGAGCTTGGCGCCCAGACCAGTATTCACTGCGCGGTTGACGAGACCGCCGCCCAAGAGACGGGACTCTATTATAAGTAAGCCCAAGAGCACGATTCGCTTTATGTTGTTATACATATAGGTATATAGCTCTAAACGAACGAGTAAAATAATTTTTCTCTCTTAATGCCTAGGGAGTGCCGAGTCAGTAGCCCAGCTTCCCAGGCGAATAGCAAGGAGGACGCAGAGAGACTCTGGTGGGAGAGTCTGAAGCTCGTTGGGCTACCGCAGAAGGAAAATCTTGCCGAACTGCTCGAGGTTATCTCGAGTGAAATCTTGCTTGCGTAGATGATAGTATAGTGCTGTGAGAAGTCGTACTGTATTGTTTTTGTTGCGAGTATTATTGTATTATTATTATCACTGTATTCTAATAGCTATAGATTTTATATCAACTTGTGTATCTTATACATATTTTATTGTTGTCGTTGATGACGTTCGAAGGACGATGATTTTTTTTATACCGTTTTGAGAAATAAATATTGTATACCGAAAAACATCGAGCAACATTACTCTGTGACAATAGACGCTTCTAACAGCGATATAAATTTCAGGTAAGTACACACCAGTGGATAAATACCCATCAATAATTCATAGTGCAAAACTCGTGTATCTCAGAGGCTATTAAAATTCCTCCACAGCCTCGTCCATCTCATTATTCAGATGTGTATATACAAGAGTTGAAAAAGTGTCGCTCCACTGAAACGTCATCTTGCATCGAGGCATTAATTACGCCGTGTATACACATACGCGTACCGAGAGCTGCACGCACTACAAGTCGTCATTCCGCTTATCGACGAATCTATCATCTGGGCGAAAGCTGCAGGAGACTGCGTCATGTTCACTCATAGTATAGGTACACCTATATAGTATAGAAACTCGGACTTGAAACCAGGCTCAAGTTCAACGACATCGCGGGGGCGTACACGCGATTTATTCGCGCGAGTTTATATAGTCGCTTCTCCGAGTCACTATATGCGCGAATGTATAGGACACACTTAGGCGTTAAATCGCGAACTGCTGATGAGGATCAACGACCCGCTAAGTCCTCCTCATTATATGCTGCGTCGCACGTGACTGTACCAT
This sequence comes from Pteromalus puparum, assembly GCA_012977825.3. Classification (NCBI taxonomy): domain Eukaryota; kingdom Metazoa; phylum Arthropoda; class Insecta; order Hymenoptera; family Pteromalidae; genus Pteromalus; species Pteromalus puparum. The sequence goes on along the minus strand of CM053168.1, from coordinate 2,629,169 downwards.
TAACGCTTGTCGAATAGACGCGGAGTCTTGTAATATCGAAATTATTGATTACGGTCGATTACGCGGTATATACTGTGTACTGACGAATGTCGAGCGATTTTTCAACGCTGTGTAATGAGCGCCAACTTAGTACCTAAGCATTATTCACATTTGTATACGCGTTTCTTTACCATTCGCGTATTCACAATCGTGATGGATCACTTATTTTCAAACACTTTCTCATTAGCGTCATCCTTCTACTCTGTGAGCACACTTATTCAATTTGTATCCATTACCTGACGGCCATATGTGAAAACGATTTATCAAGCGCATGTGTTTGCATACACATAATGTTTTTTTAAATTTGTTTTTATCTCGAATCGTCGCACAATACAACGCATATACAACTTTGATTGACGTGCGGCTGACCGTGAAAAATCTTAAATATTAATTATTCAATTTTTAGACCATTGTTCCTATGTTAATTATTCACAGGATCAAGGATCTCCTTTATGTTGACGTTAATATTCAATAAACGGTATATATCTCACGGCTAAAACCGTTCTAATCATGTATAGCTTATTTAGAAACTACGAAGGAAATGAGAGACAGTCGTGACAGCGTCAACCTCATAAGCCCGGATGAATTGTTTTTCACGATGATACTCTCATCGTGGGCCTGTGATTCGTTCGTTTCGCTCGAGGCTATCGGTTCGTCCGCACGAAGGAAGTAAAGATGATCGAAACTCGAATTCGCGAGCGCGTGTCGTCCTTTCGTCGTCTCCCCGCGACTTTCTCTCATTAAGCGCAAGACGAAGCGGAGAAAAATATAAGCCTTCCAGCTGAATTGGACGATGGGTTTTTGATGAAAGTAAGAGTAGCTGCACGAAAACGATGATGGTACCGGTTGTTGCGTAATATGTTTTCTTATTTTTTTTTAACTTTCTGTGTGGTGCTCGACTGAAATGTTTGTGATGAAATAATACGTACACTAAGTGCTTCTAATGCATAGGATGTAGAGTAAGCCGTTTTATCTTCGATCGTGATTTGCAAAGTGACTTGTGAAAGTGACTTTATCGTAGATATGCCTCAATCTGTTGAGCGCGATTTTTGAATAATGATATTTTGTAGTCCTAATTAGTTTACAGGGAGAAATCTCGGCTGGCTTTATTATTGTGTTCTCAGATGTCTGAGAAAGACGTACAAAATAATGCTTATACAATACCGATCATCCTGTGTGAAAAAATTTGCAGTAGCCAATCTCATAAAAAAAAAGACATCATCTCAGCCTCGAAATGACGAATAGCGGATGACTCGAAGAAATAAGTCGCCGAAGGGCGATATTTCAAATTCGCGTCTCGACAATATGCATAATTCATCCGACACCCTCGCCGCAAAATCTCGAGCAGTTACTATATAGTCATGGGAAAAGTTTAACGAACTCTGGCGAGGAAATAACGCTCTGATTTGTATACAGGTCGAAATCGGATGCTGCAAATTATTCGCGAGAAAAACAAAAAATATATGTAGGTAACCGAGCAAGAATCAATTAAATACAAGAGCAGTCACACTGCAATCGTTGAAGTGAATCTCTAGCCTCAAGCGTACGACGCATCGCTCGTAAATCGAGTTCTGTATAGAGTTCTCTCTTTCTCGCGGTAATATCGTACATATAAAAGCCCTGCGCGCAATTACGATTGTGCGCATAGCGTCTACTATAGCTCTTCGGCATTGTAGGGGGACGAGATATTCCTTTTGCGCGTTTTACGGGCATGTGTGTGGCTTTGTCTTGCGGCGGTCCTCAGCTGTATATATATATACGCCGTTAAATTAATGTCTGTCTCGTGTGGGAGGACTATAAAGACGGTTTAAGAGCTGAGAGAGCACAGCAGGCGCATCGGATGTAAACAGGGCTGGTTTGTAATCAATTCCGAGCGGATTTTCATTTTACTATTATTATGGAGCGCGAGATGTTTTATCAGAGGTCGTAAAGCGTGGTTTCGAGGAGTGAGCAATTTCCTATATAGTATACCAGGTATAATATGGGAGAAGGGGTGTGGTATCGTCCCGAGAAATCTGATGGTGCAAACACGCAGATTCAGTGTATCAACCTTGAAGTCGCTCTCGTTATTCTCATTAACGCCACGATTTAATTAAGATCTGTGTGCTGCGGCACGCGACCCTCTTCGGTTTGTCACCTGTCGCTGTTGATTGAATTCGCAGTAGTGTATATGGTCTATAATATATCTTTTGTTTTCTATGCCTGTGTACCGCGAGGTTCGTATGACTTAGAAAGCGATGATTTTGCACAAAATAAATATAGATAATCATAGTATTGGAGGCAGTTATAGCATGAGCGGTTCAAGCAATAGGCCCATAACAAGACTGCCAGAAACTCGAAGAGTTGAAGCAGTGAAGGAATGGTCAGTCCAAAACTGCTCGTCTACAAGCAACAAATCGTCGAACGATCGCATATAATACTGATATAATGCGTGCCTTTTTATGCATACCATAATAGAGGCATCACGTGATCGACTGCAGGTCAACGCTACAGAGATGAGTTTTCCGTAAAAGGCCGCGATCTAGAGATGGAATTAGTCACGGTGTATTTTCACTCTATAACGTGATGTCAATATTTTTTTTCAACCGATCTAGTTTGTCCAACAGCGCTCGTTTTAGCGATTACGTTATACGCACTCTAATACCTTTCTGCTTATAACAACGCGTTAAAAATACCCACTTCGAATCATTACACCTTCTTTTTTTCGTCGACAAAGCCAAATCACTTCATCGGACTAATTTTCGCTTAATGACGCCAATCGACAGGTCCAGTATACACAATGCGCTCAATTTCAAAATCCAAGCGTAACCAATCACGCACAAAGATTCCGATCAATCGCTCGAACAACACACACACACACACACACACACATAAGAGCATTATTTCAAATGCGGAGAAAGAAGAGATCGAGACAAGGCCAGATCCCTCGAAGGCTGTATATACACACGCATCTAAGACACAAACTCCCTCACATATCGTCGATTCAAAAAAGGCGCGCGTTGCGCAAAGTCTCACATTGATCCTTGGCATCGACTCTCCGTGGTCACTCGCTTAAGAGACGGCGGACACCCACGCGCATCTCTTATTTTCCATCGCGTGTAGTGTGTATTTAAGAAAAGCGACTGTTATGCCGCTCTCCTTTTTCGCGTGATTTCATTATTCCACGAGATAATTCGAAGGTGAGATATGCCACCGTTGATGGTGGTCTACACGTGTATATATATAATGAGGGAGTCGTGCGAATTTATGCGGCGAGTGGCCTGGTTGCGGTGACGCTTAGAACAGGAGCGAGGCCATATACGCGGGAAAACACGACCGTGAAATACTCATATGATTGTGTGGTTGTATAGGGACGACACACGTCTGTATATATATATATATATGCACAAGGTCTTTATTAATACGATAGTTTATTGGCGTGGGCTTGTGTATACCTCTAAATACACGTCACTATACTACGATGAATGAATATCGATTGGAATCTTTTGATGGACCAGACGCGCTTAATTTGATTCGGGAAACAGTTTTGCACGCATACCTGGACATATTTGGATACTTCGAGGCCAAGATTTAGAGCAAAACAAGTGTGAAATTGTCTTCCGGCGCCTACGCGCTTATTGCTGGGAAAACAAACTCGTTAAAAGAGCTGAGGGAATGCATTTTTTTTCAACTATTCCGGGAAGAACCGCTTGGAACCAAACTTGATGCATTGAGTCATCTCTTGCGGGATCCTCGAGCGTTTCTGCTTTAGGCGAAAATGATCCTCTAATCGAATTGCTATAATACACTTATTGTTTTTCAAGCCAGCGACTATTTTCAGGAATAATATCCGATTAAGAATTTAATTTCGGAAATCGGCAACGACGCGCTCATTACGACATTATAAAACCCAACCTGTTTGAAAGTCGACTCTCGGTTACTTAACGAACGCGTTAAAATTCATACCAGCCGGAGAGTAAAAGGGAAATTTTTCCGGCCCTTTTGTCGCGCAGGTGTATATATCCAAGAATCCCATGTTTTTCCCGACCAATGTAACACGCCGATTGGTATAATATCTCGGGTACGTGTACCTGTTACTTATACAAATCCACGTCGTCGTCGCGTAATAAGCAGCGGCAAAAGGCGGCTCGTTGCGAAGGCGGCGGCTGCCCCCGTAAACGGCGCCTCGTTGGTTCTCCGGCTATATGGCTCGACACCGGCCAAACTCGCTCGGCCGCGGTAGACGCAAGTTCGGTACGCGATCGCGCGGACTCCTCGAAAATCGCCGCGCGCTCTCTTTCTTCTTTCAAATATAAGCGTTTATATATACACTTGCGGTTTTTTTTTTTCGCGCAAGGAAAAATCGATGTCGTTGCGCAGTGATACACTGCAGTTCTGAGTGTGTGCTGAAGTTTCGCTATAAATACACCTAATCAGGACAGAAGTCGGTGAAATGAGGCTACATCAGGCCGTTTTTGGACTCTTGGTAAGTTGTTATTTTTCGTTTGCGGTTTGTAAAGTGATCCCACGCGTATAAGTAGATCTCGATGTAGAAGAGAACAATATAACGGAGCGGCGAGATTTTCCGAAGGTACATAAAGGAGAGCCGTTTCCGATCTGCGGTGCTGTACAGGGAAGTATTTTCCGGCGCGCGCTCTCTTTCTGCAGCTTATAGCTCCGGGCGCTGCAAAAGTGAAAGTATTAGTCGGCCGGTGAAAGAAATTGCAGACGACGGCAGCAATGAGATAGATATACTTGTGTGTGTGTGTGTGTATACTGGGTCCGCGCCTATATGTTCCGTTTTGGCGCGAGATTTGAATCTGCGCGCGACGCGCACCTTTGTTCTCTCTATCGATAGATAACGTATAGTGACTATGCAGCAGTGCGTGTGTGGTATAGTGTGTATTATGAACTGCATCTATCGACGAAGCCGACAGTTCTCAGATGCGTTTGTTCCCCTTTCTTTTCCTATTCGATGCGGGGATCTTGACACTGATTGCTGAATTTTCACGGCTTTTGATCCGCCTGGGAAAGGGGCTACCTATATATCTTGTGTGTTTTTTTTTTCTTCAAACGCGCGCAAGCATTGTATGAGGAAAGATACATATATGCTTTTATGACATATTCGCTTCACTCGCTATTTGATACCTCGTGAATGACTTTGAAATCCATTCATACATTATAGATAAAATCGGGCGCGGTGTGTGTATTCGTAACACTTTTTTTTTTTTTCGTTCTCTGATGCAACAAAGCGATCGCGAGCAGTGTGTGCCCGGTACCTTTTGTTTGAGAGTATATAGTCTGTGTATAAGAGTTTGCAGATACTTTTTTTATTATCGATCGACTTTGAGAAAATCGACTACTTACATCACAGTGTGTTATACAGTGAAGGTATGGAAAGTGCCGATTTTTTGAAACCTTTCACAGTTATAATCCAGTTTGCAGAAAAATGAAATGATAATTATGCAACGGCTGATTTCGAGACAGACAATCACTCGCACAATTTTATCTCGAAACCTTTTAAAAGTTTCCCCATCCTACATACAGTTGCTTCCGTTTAGGATGAATCTCATCTCGAAGAGAATATACTAAGCGTGTTCCCATCATAGTCTCGGCTTATCTCGTTCCTCTCGTCATTTTCGCACTGCTCTCTCGTCTTTTTTTTTTTCTTCTCGAGAGACTATAGGTTTATTGTACACATTTTTATTCCTAAGACAACGCGTGTCCTCACCTGGCTCAGAAATCGTGTATAAATAAAAATCGGTCCTTTCTTATTTTATGAATGAAAGTGCTTATTTTACGAGAGAAACCCGATGAATTGCGAAATACGAGTGTTTGCTTTTATACTCAAACATTACGCAAGTTGTCATCCAAAAATGCCAATCAAGTGTACTTTTGCGATCGATCATAAAAAGTTATTAAGTATAGGATCGCATTTTTTTAAAAAAGACAAATTGAAAGACGTGACCTTACATTCCTTGTCGCATCCCTGACACAAATCCCGCGCCCAAGAATTTCGCTTTTCTTCAAAAGTATCCGCATGCCATACGTGTGTACTCCTCTCTCTCTAGCAACTATACTAGCTCGATAATAGACGGCGAAAATAAACAAAGGAAAATTTCTAACATATAGCAGGACAAAAAGGCGAAAATACCAAGCGGTAGCTTCTCGTATACATATACACCACAAAAGCCGCCAATGACTCAATCACGTTGGTCCCGCAAGACAATGGACCAGAGTAGTGTGTGGCACAGGTCGTCTCTGTAGCACACGTGCCTGCGTATCGAGTATCTCTCCGTATTATACACTTAGTCGAAAAATCTACGGAAGGAAATTGCGGAATCAGCCGCTTACTCGTCATTTTACCGCGAGACTACTTCACCGAATTTAAATGCACGATTTGTTTATCGGCTAGTCTCTTAAACTTATCTCATAATTGAGATCTTTCGCGATTCTCACGCTGTGTGTATACGTGGGCGCAATTAATCCCTTGTTGGCCAACCGCTAAAGCTAATTGACAGTCAGCCCACGTATATCGTGTATACGACGAAAAAACCGGCGAAATGCCTGTGGGTCAACCGTTATGAAAAAAAAAGCGTCTCGCGAAACTCGAGTTTGTATAAAGAATCTCCTACTCCGTTAGGAGTAAGCGTGTATTATAAACAGCTCTGCGTCAGCGCGAAAAAACGAGAGCGCGAGTAGTGTATAAAATGTTGATCGACGTGTATAAGAAGCTATAGCTAGTAGCTGACCTCGCAATGAACCCACGCAGCTTTATACACGCGTTATTGCAAGAGAGGCGGAACAAAGATGTGGTGCCGGTTGCGGTTTTTTCTTTTTTTGTCAGAGAGCTGTTGCACGCGTTTCCTAACGCCGTAAATGCGTATATACGCTATTTGCATCGGCCTCAAGGAAGGACTATCGCGTAGTAGTCAGCCGAAAGTTTGAATTGTGAAAATCTCCGGCAGAGTAGTAGAGAGAAGCTTCGACCACTGCAATTTGGCTTGTAGTATATAGTATACACCAGTCGTCCTCGTTTCGGAGACGCGAAATTATTCGCGATTAGACGCGCTGGCGTACTTTTGTCGTCGTGGCGCAATTTGACGCTTCGCTGATAACGAGCGAAGCTGCCTTTCTTTTTCAAACTGTGTATATATATATATATAATGCATCTACTTCCAGTTCCTCTCTCGCAGTAGCTATAGCTACTATAAGTATACGTTTATACTATCTCTTGACGCGCGATTGATGGCTTTTTTTTTTTCACGCGCTGATTCATGTTTTCCGGGGTCACAGTAATTCGCCCGTGACGAAATTTGCAATAATGGGTGTGTATAATGCACTGCTTATATGCTCTACTGTTTGTATAGATCGTTATGACGATGCACTGAATTGTTAACATTTGAATGGCTTTTTGGATCGCTTGGGCATTCTTCGGGATGAACTTTCACTTCGAAAGACAGGCTTATAAGTGTGCCCCGGACTTTTCATTCTTACGAGGCCAGATCATCATCATCATCATCATCGCGCTGCGTCGAACTGGAATTCCGAATGACATAACCGCGGTGTATAGTGAAAATAATAGGTATGGATATATATGATACATCGATCATCATCGCACGTACCGGTGTTTTTTTTTTTTTCTCGAATTGAATCAAAAAGCTAGCGCGGAAGCTTGGAGTTATTAAATCGTGATAGAGTGAAAGTAATCGCTCCGTTATTTCGACGGAGATTACGAATTTGAAATAAATATTATATATGTGAGTGATTTTTTTGTAATTATTAGCATCTAAAAACTCGAAAACTAACTCCGCAGTTGACTACAAACACCGTTGAAGCATGAGCGGTTCAAGCAGGATCAACAAAAGATACTTTTGGCATAAGTGACGTACCGCTATATATATATGCACTGGACTCGTAGATATCGATAAGGGAGATAGGAAAGCGCTTATGCGCCACCTATCTTCGATAAGCCAGAAATAGGATAGATCGAGCGGTGGGGCTATGGGGGAATGGCCCGTCCAAAACAGCTTTACTTTGATACATCGCTATAGGTACAGTTTAAATAAAAACTGTTAGACACACAAGCTTAAACAACATAAAGAAAGTATAAAACGACGAGAATATATCTTATCAGAAACTCAACACAATCTCACACCAAGAAGTATTTACGCTCAAAAACGCATATATCGCCTTATATAATCTCGTTATTCGCAAGAAACGCGTGTATACATAAGCGCACATTATCCACACCTCTTTCAAACTGTAATCATCATACTACACACATACACACAACTTACGCACCAGAGCCGCTAGATCGAGAACAATTTTGCTTCTCGAGCTACCGGCTCACGCACAGAATCGAAAAAGGGACGTGACGCTGCGCTCTTCCAATTATGCGCGCACTCTCCTCTCCTCTAAACAGCCACGCGAGCGCAGAGCGAATTATTGCGACAGTTGCAGTCGTGTTATAAGAGTATATAGTTACCGAGCTGCAGTGGCGCAACTTCTTTTCGCGTATATACTCTTTTCCTCTGCTGACTCCTCGAGCAGATGTATCTTTGCGCGTCTTTGTGTTCCGAAGGAGAGCCGTTTAAAGTAGTCCACGAGGTGTCACGAGTCGTGTCTGACGCTTACGAGTGTAAGTACTTCTCGTGAAATTCGAGGAGGATGTATATACGAGTTTTTAACAGATGACGGCGTCTAATACTTTGGAAAGGGAAACTGTGTTCGCTATCGGTTCTATTAATTCGCCAAATGTGTTAGAAGGAGCATAAATCATCTGTTATCTGAGGCGATGATTTCGACTCTAAGAATTCTAACGATGCTTCCTTTTTTGCTCTCTTCCTGTCGCATGAGAGACTATTATGACTTTTTTCGCGAAATCTCCTCGTAGGCGTGAAGTAATAACTGGTTTCGTCTCTCTTTCTTTTGGTTTTCCGAGTTTCCTCGCGACTTTCCTCAACATGAACAGAGCGAGAGGCTTCGCAAGAGAATGACTCGTTTACAGATGACGCTTTGAGATTAAATCGGCATAACTATGTTAATCGAATACGTGCCGTTGGCAAACGCTTCATTATTATCGTAAAAACCGCCCATACTCCATCCTTTTGTCGCGAATATCTCCTCGACATCTACAAGTAACACCATCGAGCTGAGACAAAAAAAAAAAACGCAATCATACAAATCCTCGATCGCTTACCGATATATATCTCCATACGCGTATACTTTCGCCGCCGAAAAAAAAACCAGTGATCTAGATCATCGATCGTGTATACTATAGCAAAAATAAAAAATGCCCTCCTACGATGAACACAACGTGACGAGGCGCATTAGACGAAAAAAAAAAGACGGCTCCCGATCGGTACATATACGCGCTTTCATTTCTCTCTCTCTCTCTCTCTCTATCGCCGTAGGCGTGTTATACTCGCACTTACTCTCGTTACTCCGCTCACACGTGCGCGCACGCGATCCAGTTTCGCCGGCGGATCGAAATCGAAAGTGTGTACGCTGTGCTCTCTTATAATATATAAAGTACACCCGATATCCCGAAGTCTCTTCCGATCGGTATCTCGCCGAATTTTCTGCCGCTTGCGAAATCGAGAGTGTTATATATATACATGTATACAGGGCTCAGATATAACTTGACCACCTATATAGAAAGCGAGAGCTAGTTATAGGCTGTCTATTAAGAGGCGCCTCTCGTGTTTGTTTTCTCGACGTTAAGTATCGTTCGCTTGGGCTTGTCAGCGGGCTGCTGTAGCCGATTAGATATCGATGCCGTGAAGCGACAGGGAAAACGCCTTTGTTTGCATTTCAGTGCGCTCGAGTGAAACCGACGGGGCTTTTTTAAACCGCATCGCTATAGCCAAGTGCCAGGAGAGTATTAAGAGAGTTCAGTGAACTTCCTTTTTCGGCGCTTTATTACTCGCAGCTCATCGTTTTTTTTTTTTTTTTGAGCTTTTGATCGACGGTTCGTGTTCTCGAACGATGAATTATGCATTTTGCAAAAAAAAAAGTCTGCATACACCAAGCATAAACGATCGACGAGGATTTCTATATCACGCTAGGAGAGTAGAAAAAGTCGGGTCTGGTTAGACCGATTAGTCGAGCGCGATTATTAATCATCGTAGTAGAACAAAAAGCAGGAGCTTTTAAGAAGAAGCCAAACGACGAGCTACGAGTGGAAAATCGGCATTGGTGGCGGGAGTGAGGCACAGGCTCGCAAGTAAGAGAGAGAGAGAAAGGAGTCGGCGGCAGCATAGCGACGTAGGAGGCGCGGATCGTCGCGCAGCTGGCGTCCAGCAGCGTCAGGCAGTACAGTGAGCTTCGCGCAATAGCCCAGAAATGTTGTCTCTCAGTCGGTGCCGACTAGTCCGTAAGTCGCGTCGGAGTAACCGATCTCGGTCCGCGCAACCCGCGAATTTTCAAACTAACCGCGCTGTCGCAGACATGTGAGCGCGTCCAACTCTTACTTTTATTCTTTCTCTCTCTCTCTTTGTTTGTTATTATTCCACACGCGCGCGCATCGATCTCTGTATTAATATTATACTGTGTCGATTTCTTCGCTTATCGTTACTAAAGAAAGTGCGGAAGTCGCGTGTGCCAATTGGACTGTTTGAACGGAAGAAGCTTGACCGTATCGTCAGAGATGAAGCTGTTTCTTGGATCCATCCTCACGTTTCATCTGCTCCAGGTACAACCGAATGTAACATCTTTATAGGTCTGTTGTATATCGGGGAGAGAAAAATAACGAGCATTCGGTTTTCCCCCCGCTGTGTGTGCATGTGTATAGAGGTACGGAGAGGCGATCGAGATCAGAGAATTTTGCCGATCTCACCGTTGCGCCAAGCGGCGAAAGCTAACGCGGATAATTAACGATCGGTCGGCGTTTGTTTATTTCGACAGAGAACGGCTAAGATCGAGAGAGGATTCGACGCCTTGCGATTTTTTCATTAACTTTTATTGCAGTGACGCAGTGTGTGATTCGTTGGGATGAGGGTCTTGATCGTTTAATCGATCTGAATTAGAACAATCGCGTGCTTGTATCGATCGATGCAAAAATCGGCGTTTTTACATTATTTATAAGACCGTAAAACCAGGCTTTTTATTCTCATTCTCGATGCAGAAATCACTTGTCGTGTATGCAAATCGGAATTGCGTCAATGTTTATGAGGCATAAACACGCGAAAATTCTCTCGTGGACGATTTATCGTAAAAAATTACCGAACGTCGATCGTCCTGCTTGAAAAAGGGGGGAAAACGAGCCGCGTGCATGAATGAACAGCCCATCCGCGCGTCGTTGAATCTTAACTGCTTTCTCGTTTAAGGATAAAGAAACACCGGTATAATACGCTGCGTTTATGCGCTACTCATATAATCACTTACGCTGTTCTAGACTGAAAAGGGTCGCTCAGCTCTCTAATGGACGAGTGATTTGCGTGCGATTTTCAAATTATTGTATTAATTTAGCTCGTTGGAAGTAATCGTTTTACCGTCCATCACTTTCCATACTTTATTATCAATTAAAATTGATCGTGCGAAGAGGAGGTATTTTCAGCGTGGATTAAGAAGTTAACGCGTTTTCAGTCAATCTTGCTATGCTTCTCTGGTGAAAAGAGTATATAATACAACGTTGCCATTGACTTGAGAGCGAGCGAAAACAAAAGTGCAAGTGCAAGCGTGCCCGCGGCGACAGAGAAACAATCGTTCGTGGGAACACTCGTATGAGTATATAGAAACTTTGACGGTAATTTAAGAGGAACATATGCGCGCGGCAGAATTTTTCATTTTTCTGCTGTTCACTTTGAAAATTCGCAAGATAACGTCACTTCGATTAGTAGGAAAGAGGTGTGTTATCAGGCTTGGGAAACTTGGAGTTTTATACTTTGATTCTGTAATATATAAGCGTGCTAATGAGCAAGAGAGATAGAAAATCAAAGTTAGAAATGATTTTCCGAGAGAAATATGCACAGTTCGAAGTGAAGGTGTATATACGATGATTTACGGGAATATATTTAAATCCCAGCATCGATACTTCGAAGAATGAAATCTGCTGGGTTCATCTGCAGAGGCGTTGTTAGGAAACTGGGTCGAGTTGTGCAGAATGGATCGTTGTTATCAGACACAGAGAAAACAATGGTATACACGCGGTCAGTGATGAATAATCGTGTATCACTGATTTCGCAAGGTCTAGTTTTTTAAAATAGTAGTGTACTATAAAAAAAACGAGTTCAGAGGCGTTAACCGAATTTAAAAATTATTCCAGGAAGCACAAAGCGTAAATCACGTGAAAATTAGTCTAACAGTACTATCTATTCCAGAACAGTCTATAAATCACTTCTGACCAACTAAAACCTGACATAATTATAGAAGAAACACTGCCCTTATCTTCAACTCTATATACATACACATATATGCCTTTGAAAAAAAAAAAATCCTCCGAACTGGTTTCTCCGTAGGCGTACCTATAAATTTTGCTCGGCTCTACAACGCGCACATTCCCCGTCGAGGAGGAGTACACGCATGCGTCTATGTATAGTACCTCGAATGTGGTATGCGTAAGATGCACTGCGTTGGAAAAGGCGAAGAAATTACTTACGGCGAGAGATCTGATTAATTCAAGGGAGGGAATGATCACTATCCCTTTTATAACTGCGCGTGCGCGCGACACTTAATTGGCAGTAGAATTCTGTTGGTATCGCTAAACGAGAATCTCTCTGATGTATATATTTCAGCTGTGTGTATATTTTTCTCGCCTGCAGCTGCGAAATTTTATTCCGGATTATTGAATGGTAAAAGAGCCGCTGCGCTGCTGTTTATCGACTATACTCGCTCGCTTTAATGGAGCGGGTAAATTGTTAGTGCTGTGGTAGTCAATTACCGCTGGATTTTAACCGTGGGCGACTATATGCGTATTTATATTGGCGCCGCATATTGTGTGTCGAATGAAAAAATTAGGTATTTCATTAGAGACAAAGCATTATCCAATCACACCGTATTTATTAGCATTTCCAGCATTCTTACACCGTCTCTTTGTGTCAGTAGAAAACTCCCCGCGAGATAACTTCTCTCTCGCATTCCGCTTTACGATAATTGATTTCCTTTGTCCGCGTGAAGCTTCTCACAGGGTTCAGCCCCTTTAACCCTGCGTGCGATGCGTCCGCGAGATTTTACTGACTTTACTGCAGCTTTACGAGCCACCAGATAGATGTATACGTGTATATATGTATACCGTATGGAGTACCTACTACGTGGTATATCGCGTGAAAAATGCGGCTTAAAACGATTTTTGCCGTTGTTTTTCGCCTCTGACCCCAAGACACACCGTTGTAAACTGCTTACTTTATTGCGGCCGGTTGGCTATTTAAACTGGATTTTTCGCTGTCCCTACTGCGATGCCGATGGGAAAAGATATACCCGCACGTTTGCACCAAGTGCGCGTGTGTTCTACATGGCTAACAGTCTTCTTCTCGGTAAAGTGTTATATACGTATATACGAGCGCGTGAAAGTCATCCGCTAGGATTCTTGGCGAAGCGTATATGTCTGTCTGACATTGACATTAATTTTGTTGGATGTAGGGAGAGAGAAAAAAATTGTACGTATATAGTGAGTTTGTATATGGAGACGCGATCTCGAATCCGCGAGAGAGCGCAACGGAATCTCCATATTCGGAGAGAATATACTATTCAATATCGTGTGTGTTCAGACTCGGCACTTGAATTGTGCAGTCGCGTGGAAATCATCTTTTGTTTGATTTTTTCAAAGTCTTTCGACTTCTAATATTTCTCATGTTTTGATTAACCGGTTAATAACCGCGTATACAGAGATCGTTGTTTAACTTACCCGATGTCACCAACGCCCTATATCAGGTACACGTATACCCGTTACGCACGTGCGCGAGAACGTCAAAATCGACAGAATTTCTCTTACCGCCTCGTCATGGATCGATCGTCGATTCAAGTCATATACGTTGAAAAGAATTAAGAAAAGGCCAAAAATCAAAACTGGGCTGAACTGCAATCAGGGTCATACATGTCTGGCCTCTCTACTATAATACAATGCACTTGAAGGCCGTTAAAGTGCGAATGCGCGTTCACTCAGTATAGCCTTAACACTGAATTTCGAGTGCCGCATAGCAATGCCTTGCCTTTCTTTCTTTTTCTTATATTTACTTGTCAGCTCTTAATTAAGGCTTCTTTTCTCACGCGCTACTCGATTAGATCTTATATATATACCGACAGAATTTAAAAATAATATCGTCCTCTTGCTAATTCGACAATCGACTGTCAGCATGACGATAGCGTGAAAAATTTGCATTGAAAAGATAAACGCTGCAGCTGTAGAGAGACCCACGCGCTGAAAACAAAGATCCTGTATAACCCATATAAAAGTTTCGAAACGCTCGCTTGTCGTGTATGCGTCTCGAGAGTCAATTGCCGCGAAAAAAAGTGGAACAACTTCTATGCGCTGTATATAGCGGACCTCGATAAGACACACATCAAGAACCTCAGGTAAATATAAGCAACGTGTATAATATAGTAGGAGTGACCAGCGATGAAGTCATCGGTGAAATTTCCCGCTCTCGCTTTTCCGTGGCTGACGTCACTCTCTCTTCATTCCACGCTGTAAACAGACAGACGTACATGCGAATTTATTCGCTACACGCACGTCGTATATCCTTATACGGCTTTTTAAATAATCGATTGACTTGGAGAAGCTTTTCTTTTCTTTTCCTACACACTAGTTTGTAGCGTGTTTCCTTATTTTCAGGTCTATTGTTCGACTCAGGGATTATTAGGAGAAACCATGGGATCCGCGTTGGATTATGTAAACAAGCGTCGGTAAAAATAAATCAATGCGGCGAAGAGAAAGAGAAAGAGATAATTGACGAAGCAAACAAGAGCGGATTCTATATGTAATCGAGTGAAGTACAGCGAAGCGACATGATCCAAAGAAAAAAATTGCAGCGCTAAATGCAATGTAACGCAGTAGTCGTCCAGCAGCAGTATAAGGAATCACCCACGCGTTCTCTCAGTGTGTGCATATACACTACATGCGCTGGCTCTAACCGTAATAGGAAGTGCGTAAGCGGCCTCTGAAGCACGACTTGCCTCTCCTGGTATCTTATGTACCTGGAGCGCCTGTAGTTATGGGTTCTATCTTTATCTCTTTCTCTCTATTGCTGAGCTTTATTATCTGGCCTGATTTTGCTCATTCGAAGGATAGTCGAGAGATACACTTCTCCGAGTCGTGAATGGTAAATAATGGTACTACAAAACAATCATATCTATATATAATCGTTGTCTCAAAGCAGTTATAGTATGAGCGGCCCAAACAAGCCAATCAAAAGGCAGTTTTGGCATATAGCAGCACACTTCTCTATATACATTCTGCGTAGCATATTCTGATGAGGAAAATGGAAAAATGCTCATGCGCCACCTATCGTCGCTATCCGAAAACTATGAAAGCCAGGAAATTCAAATAGCGGGGAAAGGGCCAGTCCAAAACTGTTTCGCAGTCGCGGCACTATAATGATAAAAATCACCGATGAATTTTAAACAACCCATTCGGCAAAATTGACTCATCCACGCACGATACCGCATAAAAATTAACGACGCAATCATTAATCCACAGGGCTGCAGCAGCATCTTTTCGCGTATGATTTACGAAACGAGCCCTCGTACATTATAGTCGCGCACCGCGACGAACGACGATATGTAGACGACAATTTGTGTATGTAAGAGCCGGTAGTATATACCACTTGTTGGCACGTGAGCTCGTCCGATCGTCCTTTTAATCACCAGTGCGAGGAGAGATGCGTCGTAACATATTTTTAGATATCGTTCGCGCTACGATGAATATTCATCGGCGATTATGCGAAATGTGTAGTGAAAAAATTTTTTCGAGGGCATATCGAATCTTTTTTTTTTTTGCACACGGGAGAGAAAAAAAACCTTTTATTTCGGCTGAGACTCGTGCGGGAGAAATTATGCAGGATGTGAAAGGAGCTATTGGCACGTGTCAAAAATTTTTTTTGGCTGTGATTATAAATTAACTGAAATTTGATAAAAAAAGACAAAAGTTATACTTCGGATTCCACCGGTTATAGACAACTTTCGAAACCTTGAAAACGTTTATCGAGTGTCGTAGAAGAACAAAGGTTGGAAACTATTTCCGCGCAAAACTACAAACTCCGGTGAAATGTGTCTGAAATCGGCAGACCCTGCGATTTTTTCATAAATTCCAATTTAAATCGCCTATTATCTTGCAAAGGCAAAAAATTTTCGGACAGTACATAGTTTGCATATTCGTCCATTTCTCAGTCTCGTTCGATTTTATGAAACCAAGCCTCCGATACATTAACGAACTCCTTTTATATACGCATGCTTTTTTTACAGCCATCGTTTTAACCTTTACGACTTCTCCCTCCGCTCATATAAGAAGGGCGTTCGTCCATTAACATTAACGGTCTCTTATATAGCTTTTTCATATACTTTGCGATTTAGTGCTCGAATATTTCAGCGAATGCGTAAACAGCAATTTGCGATACCTATACATGCCTACAAAGAGGCGTTGCGTATCGGTTTAGCGAAGAACGACGAAGTTATTGCTTCATCGAGGCGCTGAGTGAAATTGAAGTGCTTTCTCGGGAACGTATCATTATAAGGTACATATATATATATATATATATACACTATACAGAGTAGCCGCTCCCGATACGAAAACGCGGCAATTAGCAATTACTCGTGATAGATCGCACGCTCGAGCGTTCATTGCCGATTATAAGGTTGCGCTTTAATACATATAGCGAGGAATTTTCTCCTGATAATTCTTATGATCCCTTTTAGACTGTTTCTCGATTAAGCTGCCGCAGGTTTTCTCACAACAATGAAGCAATTATAGCCTCTCTCGCTCTCTCGTCGTGTGAAAGGATAATTGTCGTCGTGGCGCGGCTCCCGTGCGCGCGTGGATTAAATTTTATTACATACCTTTAGAGAGATTATTATAGAGTCGAGCGATGAAAGCGCGAACTTTTTCTGCGCGAGAAAAAGGAAAAATGAAAACCGATCGTGGTGTTTGTAAGCCAAAATGATAGAGATTTTTGGATTAGCTCGTCGATGTGTAGTGAAAGCTGCGTAATAAACAAATGGAGAAATTATGCAAACGCAGCATTATCATTGTAATTTGATATGCCGTAGCAAAAAACCGCAATCGCTTTCAATAAACGTCAGCGTTCGCAGCTTTGACAAGTTTTTCAACGGAGAAAAAGTCGCTTCGTATGCGCTGTGTATATATGAATAGTCCTCTACTGGGTTGACAAAAAGCGTGAGGCGAATTCATTTCCTATGCAATCATTAAAATTGTACCCCATCAGAAGTAGTAGTATAGCCGTAAAACTACAGTTTTGGACTGTCCTCTCCCCCACTTGAACTTTTCGGTGCAGCTTTTGGCTAATGAATATAGGTGGCGTGTAGGCACTTTTTCTACAGGGAAGGTATCTCCCTCATCGATATTTGCACGCATACTGCATATGTATAGGTTGTGTCGCCTCTGCCAAAACAGTATAGCCTTGCTGATTTTTGGATCACTCATGTTATAACTGCCTGCGTCTCCTGTTATTACAAATACATTTTTGATCATAAAGACCTTTTTTCATGCATGTAAAATGAATAGAAAATCGAGTATTTCATAGCAGCGGGAGAGAAAATTTTCTCTCCCGCTACGGCAATTAAAAATTTTCCAAATTTTTTTTTTTTTCTCAATTTCCTATTCCTTTTGCATGCTTAAAAAATCTATTCATGTCCTTATCAAAAAAAGTACGGTGTTCAACAAGGGGGGAGTGGCTTTTTCAGACTCGGGTGATGTTTTCACCCTCGCTATAGAAAAAGCCAATTTTCCCCCCTAGTTGCACAATATACTATTTCATACATAATGATTCACATTAAGCAGGCGCAAAAAAAAAATTAATCAGAGCAAAAATTAAAATCTAACAATACTGTACTGTATATTAGCTGTTACACACACGTAGCAAAGCAGCACCTCGACATTCACCTTCACCTGGAAAGCCGGCAATTACATTAATGACGGCGTCCCTCACTCTCTCTCTCTCTCTCTCTTCTCCTTCTATATAGCTACATGCGTGTGCGCGCAATTGTCGTTTGTCAAGCCACGGGAGGGCTATATATATATATATATATATATATATATATATATATATATATGCGTTATGTTGTTTTTTTTCACCTTTACTCGCGAGATTACAATCGGCGCGTGCGGGCTCATTGTCGTGTCTATAGGCATCAGAACGTATACACATCAACAGCAGCATAGCTTGAGGCAGTTCGTCATTTCGCAATTTCAAAATTCTCATCCCCCGCAGCGGCAGCGCTTGAACGAGGCAAATTGCACTTTTGCAAACACATCTGATAATGACAATGATGAGGCTTTTATTAGCGTCGAATGCGTGCAACGCGTCGCGTAACCTTTTTTGCAGCTCTGTTTCTTTATTTTCTTTGTATTCCACCCGCGCGCCGGCTAAGCTTTATTGTTGCGTCATCAGTATACCACTTTTTTGTGTATAGTCTCTCGCAGTCGCGATAATCGGTTAATGCACGGTTTGATAAAAGATCGTGGCGCTAAGAAATGGGTGTATACCGTAAAGAACCGATAATTTTCACTTCGAGCTCGACTGGTCACCGTATACTGCAGCCTATAGTAGAGCAACGTAATATTACGCATAAATAACGAGCTTACTGAGAAAGAGTCGAGCGACGGCATTAACGATTCTTCACGCCTTCGTAGTATATATACGGCCTCCTGCACTCGACCTTGATTTCGCGGAGAGGATGAGTCGCGCTTCCAAGGCCGCCGTATATATACTATATAGCTAGCGGCGAGAGCGTAAATTCGTCGTCCCTTTGACGGGTAATGATCCTGTGTGCGACTGCATTGAGCTTCCTTTGATTCATATACGCCGCCGCTCGTAGGAGTTGTATATTCGTACTCGGAGAACTAGTTTGCAGCTTTGTTTCCAGCGTCCTTTCGCCGGATTTGTTTTGTTTGTATATTATGCACGTTTCGTCCAAACCGTCTCTGATGAATAAATGCATGGAGTCGTTCTCTTGTTAAAGAGAAGGAAAATTATACGGTAATGCTTTTCGGAAACTGTGTCAATGCGTTTGAGAAAAATTGACGATATACAATTGTACAGTATATGTACAACGAGAGAAACGCACGCGCACTTTTATTTCCTACTGCAATCCAGCCGCACCTCGTGTATCGTTGAGAACGAAACTACGTATTCCACATTACACGCGAGCAATTTCACGTATCAAAATCGTAAAGCGGCTCTATAAAAAAACTGCCCGGTGCGTGTATATATATATATATATATATATATACGCGGAAAGGAAAAAAAAAGGAGAGTCGGTGATCAACGCACGCATCGATATATACGGTACGTATTAAACGCTTTCTCGGCGATATAAATCAAAAACAAGCTATACACACTTGCGATTACTAAGAATTCGCGGTTGGCTTTTCCTTTTACGCCCGGTGCTTAGGTCGTGCTCTCGGACTAAGCCGTAAACGGATGAGGACTCGTTTGTCTGTATATGAATCGCACTTTTCCTTTCTTTTTTCCTTTTGACGTCGCTCTTATTGCGGTGTGTGATAGTTTTCGGTTCTTCCGGAGAGGATGTGACGAAACGTTTGTTTTCTTTTTCCTTGACAAATTGCCGTTAAATTGCTCGACGACCGGTTGCTTTTGCCTGTTTTGTTATTTTAATTTTGGGGAAACTCGGGACGCAGCTTGTGAAAAACCTTTGGAACAAATATATATATATATATATAATAACGCTCTTGGCGCGAGTTTTGAATGCGTAATTATCTTACGCTTGGAGAGCGCCGGGAATGGATTTGGAAATATACGCACTAGAGAACGCGCAGTTTATGCCGAAGACAATAAGCCGTTAAATTTATAAATCTTATTCCTCTCCAAATGTGTACTTTGCACGAGATCCTTATCGGGTGTGTATGGCTGACTCGTTTCGTTGCAAAACGCTTTTCTCTATGCTGCTGTAACGCTTGATCAACGCACGAAATTGAATTAGCCGATATATTAACTCTCTCATCATAATAAATCGGTGCATCTCGTGCATTATCTTCAAGGTTTCGCAGCTCTCGTGTATAATGTGCATATAGAACACATGCTGGTAATTGCGTGGGAATCTTCGCCCATTCAGTAGATGCCTCTCTCGCGCCGATGCTAATCTGGCGCGAGTATGCACATGACACATGAGTAAAAATCGCTCTAAAATTGCCGGAAGCCTAGCTATAGCTGCAGGTTTGTGGATGGTAAGGAAAAGAGGGAAAAAATAGAAAGTTTGCGCCTATTCGAGGTATTCCAGGAGCTTTCACCGTGGATCGGGCTTGTGTGCTCCAATAAAACTCGGTATCCGAATTTTCTATTTTTATTTCGTCTGATGATGATTGGTGAAAAAAATTTTCGTCAGCGTATATACTCAGGAGACCGTTGATACTGCGGATCTCTTAATATGGAGCGCGCGACGTAGCTTGAGTTTCCCAATCCTTCGATATACCGAGGCTGTCTCTCTCTCTCTCTCTTGCTTCCTTCTTACTTAATAGCGGCTGCTAATGTGCAGCGCGACACGATTGCTTAAGATCGACCCTCAGGTTTTGTTTTTTTATTTCATCGTGAAATTTTTGCGGGGTGGGCGTTAGAAATTCAAAGCTATAGCTCGTTTTATTCGAGATTCGCTCTTGGGATGTGATGTAAATTCGTCGCTTCATCGTGCAATGTATTATGAGGACCTCTTACGCAAAAAGAGGAAGTTGTCGTTTTACAGTTTTTAAAAATCTAACAACGTACGTTCACTGGGGAATCATAAATTTGAAGCGCGCTTGACGTATTTCATAACGCATATATATACGTGTGTATAGTAGGTATATTAATACACGTGTTTTGCCTTGGAGAAGAGGTAAACAGAGCTTTGCGCGCTCGAATTTCAGGCTCGCCGTGAATAATCGTCGTTGAGGATAAATAAGTGAGATAAATAAATCATAATCCGTCTACGGAATGCTTATATAGCGGTGTGTCATTTATGCCAAAGCAACCTTGTCGGGCCTGCTTGATTGGGCCGCTCATGCTAAAACGATGTTAATGATGAAGTTCCTGAATGCGTACTTGATTAAATCGCAAAACGTCCAGTACAGAAACCGGCAGGAAGCCGTTCATGAAATTCCATACTGACGACAATGAAATTCTGACGCGTCGCACCTACTCTCTTCAATGACGCAGTTATCACGCGCGATCGCGACTGCCAATAATATAACAACAATAATAATACACTTCCGATCACAGGCGTGTGCGTATAATTACTGCACACAAGCGAACCCCTTTTATTAATTCGATTCCGATCGGCAACTCATTAAATCCTTACACAATTTTTCCACACAGCTATACACGCGACAATTTTCTTTTGTTTCTCTCTCTCTCTCTCTCTCTCTCTCTCTCTCTCTCTCTCTCTCTCTCGCAAGAATAACGGGATTGTCCTCTCCCTCGAGCTCGCGGTTAATTAAAGAGTATAGTATAGAATAAAGAGAGTCCGTTAATTAACGATACGTCTCGCCGAAACTCTCGGAAATTGCGATTCATCTAGCTCGCTACATAACATCCCCGATAAGGAAGCGAAATGTCGTACAGCAACGATACGAGTTCTCCTTCTCTCTGACGCAAGCGCAGCTGGACCCATATTCGCGACCAAACCCACGTCGTATATACGTATGCCAAATTGCCGGCATTGTTTACATAATTCCAGAGCGGTATACGGCTGAATTTGCGCAACGATCCACTTCTGATTTTTTTTTTCTTTCGGGGGAGGGAATATCCTGATGGGAGGCTCCGGAGGTAATTTGTGGTCTGAACTTTGAGCAGACCCCAGCGATTAAGTAATGAGAGCGAGAGTGGAGAACAGATTTTTTTTATGGGAAGGGTGAGCCAAGCTATAGTCGGTTAGTATCACATATTATGGCTCTTTGGGCGGACGCTTTGTTCTCTTTTTTTTTTTCTAGGCTGTTCATTTTTCAATGATTTAATGGACGGTTGAGAAATTTAACGCTTTGTTTGGCGTAGCTTTTTTTTTTCACGGTTGTAATCACATTCGTCGTGAGAACTCTTTCCTTCTCGACGACGTGTGAATGTCGCAACGATAAGTTTCCGTTGAAAAATCAGACGAGTTGATGTGTTTTTGTACTGCAGAGACGACATAATAGTGTTGCGTTCGAAATTCATCAATTCGTCAGGAGTCCGCTCACCTGAGCGTTTCCTTATTTGATTTACGACAGTTTGCCTTGTAAGGGATACAGGTAATTTATCATCAACTTTCTTCTGCTCGACTTGTGGAGAGTAGTTGATCTTGCAAAATTCTCTCTCTGTATATAGCGCGCGTGGGATCACTTTGATTCTGGAGCAAACGGACATTATAGCCTTCATTAGTATATAAGCTCGTTTCATTCCTGCTATTTGTCTTCTCAGCGCTTGCGCAACACTCGCGGGTAATTTCAAACTTTCTTTTCGATCTTTCGAAAACACTCGATTTTTAATTCGTGACCCAAAGATACAGCATACATCGACAGCAGAATTTAGCACCACCATCGTAAATCCTAAAAATACACGCCTGATTTATGCGTTCTCTTGAGAAAGGATGAGAAAAAGCGCAATCTGCTTTTGTCTCTCGAAAAGGTCCACGTCCGCCCGCAACCCTTTGAAATTTACACACGAGCTCGGCTTTTATCTGGAGCTCATACTCGCATACTCCTCTCCCGTAAATCCAGCGACTCTCTCAGTACAAAGAGGGTAACCTTATCTTTGCGCCGTAAATAGAACCTCGTAAAGCGAGGCTTCACTCCCTCGCACTTATATATACTTGAAAATTGAGAAAATTTCAACGTGTGTATAAGTGTGCGATAGCAGCATGCAAATGTTGTCGCATGTCGAAGAATGCGGTAGTAAAGATAATTTATGTCCTTTGTTCTTGGTTGTGTTATAGGTGTCGGTACTCTGCCTGACGGCAGACGAGATCGAGGCCGAGAGGAGCGGCTGGAACGTAAATCCTGAAACGCAGTATCACATACAGACGGACGAGGGACCTGAGAGATACTTTCGCTTCCAGACACTCAATGGTCAGTATAGAAAGGAGAAGCGGCTCGAGGATGGTACTGTCATTGGGACAGAGGGATGGCTTGACCCTTTGGGCTACCTACGCATCAAGGACTATATCGCCGATACTAAGGGATTCAGGATACTCAAGTGAGTGTAATGTTGGTCTTGTCATTTCATGTAATATAATAAAGGATTTATATCGCGTTCATCTCACAAGTCGAAAACAGGAAGTGGTCTCGTTTTATAAATATTTTAATTGTAATTGCACGAGCTTGCTAAGCAAGAACATCGTAAATTTTAAGCACGCTCGGCATATTTCATATCGTAATAGATACACGCGTTTTACATTGAAAAAGAGGTAAATAGCTAGGTTCGCATAAAATTGTCATTCTCCGCTCAACAGTTTTGGACTGGCTCTTCACATTATTATTTTAACCATCTGACACTCTGTGGTCTCTGGCTATAGCAACGATAGGTGGCGTACTGGTAATTTTTCATTTCTCTCATCGTTATAAGCGCGCCCTAATGCATATATAGAGGTTGTCAGCTATGCCAAAGTAGCCTCGTTGGGCCAATTTGATCGGATTGCTCATACTGTAACTGCTATTTATTGTTACTATTTATTACAGTTTATCTTTTGGAATCCAGTGCTATTGAGAATAGCTATCGAATAAAAAATTAACCTATTCATCGATCATTCCACAGGTCCAAGATGATATTCGTCGGCAAGGACAGGCCGATCCAGGATGCCGTAGCGATCTCGAAGAAGGTACCCGCCAACAGCGGTGTTCTTTCACGACCCGTGCGACCGCCCAATCCGTTCAGGTACACACATAATCGTTATTGCCTAGTCCGATAATAAGCATATACCTACTATCCACACACAGCAGGAAGTCGAGACATTATCGTTCACGCTTGAGAAATTTTATTTCCCAGCAACAGCGGCTAATTAACTCGATCGAAAAACTACTGCTCCCGCGCGCACGCGCAAATCACGTAATGATAATCGGACGTACACGAGAGCTGTAATTTGACCACTAATTATTTCAATCAGTCCGTACCGCGCCTTCGTTACACTTTTATGCACGAAGAACATGATCGGCATCGTTGTAATATGCTTTTGTGTATACACAGACAACCCGAGCTGAAGGACGTGTCGAGTAATAGCATCGAGGCGAGCAACGGTGGATACGTCTCCTCTACACCGGCACCGGTCTCTCCAGCACCAGTTCAATCCATTAGGTATGCATGATCTTTATGAGGTTTGTACTATAACGATACCGATCTCTCGTTTAATCGTACGTATCGGTAAATTACAGATTGCAACCGATCGTGGTGACAACACTGCGACCTCGACCATTCTCCCTTACGACCCCTTCACCTTATCACGAAGATGCCGGTGGTAACTACCTCTACAACAAGCCCTACCGTAGCTCCTACCGCCAGAAACCGGCGCTACTGGTGGAACCGCCTTTCCTCGATCAGGACCAAAACCATCTCGCCAGTCAGAGCAACACTGCTGCCGTTCGCTTGGCGCCTACGACGTTCAGGTATAATACAATGGCGAACAAGGGTTTTATTACTATACCGATCTATTTTGGGATATAATGACGAGATAATTCGCGCAGTTTGCATACATTATCGAAAGGTTAACGCACCGTGGTATTCAAATTTTATAATAACCGTCAATCTCTTCCCACGCGATATCGTTTAACCGATTCCGACTATAACGGATTTCTCGAAAACGACCGACTATATCGCCTACGATTTTCCACTTATCGTTAAATTCTCGTAAATAAGCGATACTCATAATAATGCGTATGTTATAGGGGCTACAGGCGCTACAACGGCACCTTGAGCAACGACAACGGTGGCCGATTTCCAGCTCGCCGAAGAAACAACAACCGATCTCCCTCTAGCTCGACATCTCCAGCTTACAAGGAGTACGAGTTCCCGTCTTACGACGGCACGCACAGTAGTGCCGACGGCTTCCAGTACTACCTGAAGAAGCAGTACCACGAGGAAGAGCGAACGAGGCCCGACAAAACGATCGGCTCCTTTGGCTACGTTGATCCCTTCGGTATCCGCAGGGTTGTCTACTACAAGGCTGACGGTCAGAACGGTTTTGTTCACAGGAAGAACAATCGATACGTCGGACACAATGCCAAACCTTACGATCCCGTGCCGATCGCTGCCGAACAAGCGATGCAATGATTTTCTTGCTGAGTTTTCTGGCTATTATACGTGGCTTTAGTCGGATTAACCCGCCATCGCTCTTTATTTCTCTTTAGGCGAAGTGCGTGTACTAGGACTCGATGTTTATCCTTTGGAGAACGATCTCGAGCTACGGCGATTTATGCTTACTAATTTTTATACAAAGTGAAAACCGACGTCTCACTCAAGCGAGTGAGGAGATAATATTTTATCGAGCGATGCATACATGCAATATTATATAGTTAATAATATCGTATAGTCATTAATTTTAGACAATGCAATACAAGCGAGATTAAACCGACTATTTTACACGAGATTATCGCGTCGTACGTCCGTGGCTTTCTAAAATCGGGAGAAGGAAACAATCGGCGATTTTTCTCTCCACCCGTATATGTCGAATGCGTATAATCTCGCGCTGAATGAACTTCAAAACGTTTCTTCTCTATTTATTTTATATACACAGCAGTGCGTACACACATATCCGCAGCACACGAGAATGTGTTTTCCAGTTTATAATATAGGCGAAAAAAGCGCGGACACTGGCGCCGATCGAATGAGTATATAGCTCTTATTTCACTGTTAATGAAAGCTACTTTCCACTATTAGAATCAAATGCTACATTTTTTTTTTTAATCAATAGCCACAAGTTTTCGAAAACTATTCTCTCTTAATCCATCCGTCCGCGAAGAAAATCAAGAAGCATTCGTGGGAAGCGCAGCAGCTGCCCACGCATATCAGCCGTTCTACTTGCAAACGTTGCACACACATGCACTTCTCTTCTGCCGCACGTGGTTTTTACGCGACTATACCATAAACGTCGAGAAGCGAATAAAGCTCACATTCCACGTTCAAGAGTGCCAAATTCGGGAGTTGCGTAACAACCACGAATGAAGAGTATGCTATAAGGATGCTGCGCTTTCTTTCGTCTTTGCCGCGTTGTTGCTAAATACGATGACGGAGTGTGTTTACGAGTATAGGATCCAGTTTTGGACAGTAAGACGTATATGATTATCATTTTTTTTCTTTTTACTACGAGTCAATTTTACAAGACACGGAGTATAGCCTGTTTGAGAATCGAGAGTATTTTCAAAGCGTGTCTGTGTAACGTTTAAGCTTTCATTTGTAACCGTCGATTATTAGATAGATCGATAATTGCGATGCATTTATAGAGTCTTAACGATTATTGCATTCAACTTATGATATACGAGTATTTTACAGTTTTCAAATTTCACATTAGAAATGCTCAGGTATTCCAGTGATTTCAGATCACTTCTTCTTTATTTACGTTATAATTATTGTGTTTGCATACACACACACACACAAGAATGTGAAAGTATCGAAGAATGTTATATAGAGTATTAATCAAAACAACTTCGCGCCGCACTAATGACACGAGGAGTAAAAAAAAAAAAAAAACATGTAAAAGCCAGTGAAAATTAGAAAAATAGCGAGAAAACCAAGCGTGCGAGTCTAAAATTAATGTAGCGAGTGAGAGAAAGAGACGAGCTGTGCAACTAGCGTGAAGAGTTTTATTAAGCCAAGTGTGTAGATATTCTAGCCGGCCATTCGCGCAAACTGTATCGTTAATTTGCATTTGCACTGCGCGAAATGACTTTTTTACGCTCGCCGATATAGTGTGCGAAAAGATTGTTCTCGAAAAAAGTCGCTCAAATGGTAAAAACGAGTCGGCCGGCTGGAGTACAAAGCAAAGTGTCGATAATTGTAGTGCGCTACCGATTTTCTAAACGATCGGCGAAGTGGTCGAAACGATGCTTCGACGAACGAGAAAAAAAGAACGAACGAGAGGCGGAGCCATAACAGTGCTTAACGATCCATCGCGCGAGAAGTATACATAAGTATATATACCGCCCGCTATAACGTAATAAGTCTTAGGGTAATTAAAAAGCAGCGCGACATTTTCTCTCCGCGCCTTTTTTTTGCCCTCGAAGCGCCGTTAACTAATAATCTCGCCCGCGATGCAATAACCCAGTGTAAGAGCGTTGCAACAGCGAAATGCACGCGCTGTTTTTATCGTGTTATATTCTCCGTAGAGTTTAAGGAAAGAAAGAGCTACCGATCTCTGTGTTTAATGGACCGGCGATCGGTTGCGATTTCGAGACGTCATTGGAGCCTTGACGATCACAGTGCATTTATAGTCGCGCTTTTTTTTTCCTCTTTTGGGTGTGTTCTTTAACGAATATTCAGGGGATCAATTTTGGATGTACCTTTTATACTCTTTTTTAACGGTTTATAGGGTTCAGTGACTTTCGCTCTGAGACTTTTCTGGAATGCACCCTGGTTACAAGGCTCCAAGTTAAACGCCTCAATTTGTAAATATGAAATACATGATCTTAAGATGAATAAAAATTCTAAAAATTATGCTGCAATTTTGTATTGACGGAAGCTATTTGATAGCATATGTGGTCCTTCCATTAATTATTATCAGACATCTCGTATATCTTATACGGAGAAAGAAGATCCCCTACTTTGACGGCATACGAGCATGTGAAATCAGTCGTAAAACTTTTGGACTGGCTTCCCTCGCTACTTGTACTTTCCAACTTTCCCGAGTCTCTGGCTAACGAAGATAGGTGGCGCATAAGCACTTTCGTGTTTCCCTCAACGCTATATGCGCCCAAAATGTATATATAACGGTGTACTACCCATTGCCTCGTTGGGACCTACTAGAGCCGTATATGCTGTAACTGCCTCTGCCTGCATAATATGCTACAACATATGAATTTTTCTTTGTATTTTATGGTACAGGGAATAAAAGAGTCGTCATATTAGGAAAAAAATCCAAGTCTCACTTTAATCATAATAAAAGTTCAACTCTCAAGATCACTTGCTACGCGGAATACATGAAAATATTACACGAGTAACATATAGATACACGTTAGATAAAAAAAAAAATGCATTGCCTTGTCGAGTGTATAACGAATGGCGTACCGTACAAAAGTCACGAATTACATTTTCTTACATTTAACATTCGTATAGTATAATTACTAGGTGGTCGACAAACAACACTAAAGCTAAGTTTCGATGAGTGGGGTTTTGATGACACTATTCACGATATTCGATAAGGATTGATCGCTCGCGATGATCGAATCTAAGGACGGTATTTGCCGGTGTCCTGTTGCCTGTTGACCTGCACGTTGCCGGTCTGAGCAGCTTCACGAGCGTCAGCCTCCTGTAAACATTGAAGAATCATCGAATTAATTCATGCACAAAATGAAAAACTGTACTATATCACTATATAATATGGAATTTAGACGCACCTCTTGTTGCCTGATACCGGCGTAGATGAGGTCAAGTCCCTTCTGAATCTCCTCGCTGACTGGGGGTGGGGTGGGGATATGGTCTCCGGTTGCGTGGAAACCGGTCTCATCGGCAGTGTAGTGGATGGTGATCAGCTGACCTTCGGGGCTCATGTAAGAGTAGCTTCCCTGTTGGACGAGAGCTTCGCCGCGATCCTCACCTTCGCCGAAAGTCTTGAGGTATCCGCTCTCCTCGGCGATGATGTTGTTACCGGTTTCGTAGCTGTGTGATAATAGCCGTAATTTTAGAAAATTCGAAAGAAACGCTGTATAGCTGTTAACCGACCAAATTTGAAAATAAACGCTCCAATTTGTGCAATAAATAGCATTTGAGTTTACGAGGCATCGATTATTACCGATGTAAAAGCGAAATTCCGTTCAGTGTCGAATGTAATTACGCGGTTTTATGGTTATTCCCGCTGAAACTAACAGCGCTAATTAATTATTCCGACCACAGCCCACACCGATTATGAAAGCTCATTATCCATTTACTTATGGGCCAATTAGAGATTGGTTAAATTGTAAAATTAGAAGCCACGATGAACACACACACAATGTAAACCAACGTAGATTCGACCTTGCGTAATCGCAATTTTTGCGTTCGAACGCTTTCCCATGTATTATTCCTCTGAGAAATATTTTCTCGGAAAATCGGTTCGACTTTTTTCTCTTCGTTTAGAAAGGTGCTCCTAGAAAGAAGAGTCGAGAAAAAAAAATCGGCATCGTTTCCCAAGCGCGCATTCGCACGGTAGATAAGGTGCACCAATCGCGATCGGCAATTGCGTCGAGTTCGGCTACAGCGTATATACCTATACGTATACGCGCGGCTAATCAGCGGATCGAGGTGAAAAACGCTGTATAGTGAAAAAGTAACGTGAGCAGATGTCGCGGATGTGGCAACGCTCGAGAGAGTAGTTTTAAATCGATGAAAGGAGAATCGCGATCGTGTTCCGACGATCCTTGAACCTTACCGATCATGCGAGTGTACAGCATTTATGTGTTACTTTCAGCCGCTGGTCTTCTTCTCGCATTTTTTTTCACGATGTTGTAGATTGCAGGCGATCGATTTAATAAGGCCGCGCGAGTATACGATTTTCCATTGCGAAAATATCGAGACCGCGAGTCGTACCGATCTCGGTTGGATTATGAACGACCCGGGCTTTTATGTAAGACGCGGCTTGGATATACCTGTACACGACGAGTTTGCTTGTATATGAGATGAGACTCTGCTGATCAAAGTCCAGAAGATTTTACGACCGTTCGATCGGTAATCTTCATCGTAAGTCAATTACCTGGTGCGGTAGGTTCCATCGTGCTCCTGCTGTTTGTTCCACTGAAGGATGGGGATAGGGGTGGTGGTAGATTTTCTGTCCAGGTTCCTCTGGTCTTGGTCCCTCGGCTCACCGAACTGTTGGTTCCTCTGTTCCTGGTACTGTCCGTTGTCAACGTTCTGGTTCTGCTGCTGTGGTTGCTGTGGCTGGAAGCCCTGGTTCGGGTTCTGGAAGGGCCTACCACGGTACACGTCTTGGGCCTTGGCGAAGGCCACGCAGACAATCACAGCCAGTATCTACGGATCAAAATTGTTTCCTGATAATTAAAAGTTCTACGATTGAAAGATCGGTATCGGATCGGTATAAACGGTTCTCGTATATGGTATGGAAAGAAAGTTACAGCACCAAAGAGGATTAATGCCCGCGCCGCACGGATGAATCATACTCCTTTTGCCGGTGGCATAATACAAGTCGCAGCTCTTATGTAGCATCTTCTCGAGATTCATCCTCGAAATTTCACTTTCGATCTCGCACTCACGCACGTGTATATGTAACGTATGCAAACTCCACCATATACTCCATCATCATCCTCTTTTCGCTTTCGAATCGCGCCGGTGTATAATGCTGCGCTCGGTGCACAGATTTAGTTCTGCGAGGGAGAGACTTTCTAAGCTATACTCGATCATTTCATCTCTTTGTACGTGGCGACGACCCGATCGATACATATGTATATACACGTGTAGTCGAACTCTTCCGGACGCCGCGGGCGAAAAGCGATCTGAGTTGAAAACAGTGCTGCTGTATAAATCTTTGCGCGAGAGAGAGAGAGAGAAAGATTACGTAAGCCGGAGAAAGATCACGATCTGTACCTGCCGATTTTTTACGTGAGTTTCATTCGATACGGTGTATCTGCAGTGTAGTGTGTTCCGATTTTAGACGTTTTCAGCGAAAAACGCGCTTTCCTTTCTCTTCCTTGTATATACCACACAATTTTTAACGCACATATAGACAAGAACGTCGATCGTGAAAATTTCGAAATCGAAAAGTACACCGATAATCTCCCAAAGCCGGGAACGGCTTGTATAATGCAAATTCTGTCTTATCACGGGAACATGCATGCACACGATACATCTAATTATATACAGCCAATTACAACATAGGAGATACTTTACTACAACGCCGGTGAAGTACATCAACTATTACGCCATCCCAAAATCAGACTCGGCAAAAATCGTGTACACACACGAGCAACTATCCTATATACACCTATATATCTTTCGCTCCTTACATCTATATCGGGATAATATACCTGGACCGCGACGAGCGGTGAAAGTGAAAAGCGCGGCGCGGGTCGTTTAACTCCTGACCCGCTAACCCATCCTCTCCGCCCGCTACGGCCCATCTTATAGGCTGATTTGCTATATAATATTATGGGTACATCCCGACAATGAGAAAAAGCCGCGCGAATTCGATTTTCAGCGTTCAATTTACCGCGGCTTATCGAAAAAAAAGTCGCGGTGTGAGAAGAATCTCGACGCAGTGATCATTATATACTGCGATATACGAAGAAGGAAAATGGAATCGTAATGGAAAACCGCAACGACCTCGGAGCCAAAAGAAGCAGAAAAAAAGGCAACAGTATATAGTCTGTTCTCTCTCTAATGTAGCTACGCGGGGGTCAACGATTAGAGCGTAACAACCGAATTCCCGACCACGAAGACAATGATATTCTCGCTGTAAATGGAGAAATAGGATGTATAACACTCACCGCAGTCTTCATTGTGTCGTCTCTGCGTTATTCCTCTTTGGTCGCACGTGTATAATAGCCGTTGGCCTGACACTCGCGCGAAACGAACCAACTGAAGATATAGGTGAAGAAGTGAAGAAGCAGCAGCTGCAACGGCGGTAGTAAAGATGATGCTTTCGGTGCTTCACGAGCCTATCTATTGTGAAGAGGAGAGGAGAGAATCCCCTTATATACCGACTCTCACTTTATCCCCCTACTTGCGACGCGGCGCCTAGCTACCATCTCCCAGAAGATATGTATATACGCTCTCGTCGCCGCCGCTGCCGCTGCTGATGCTCGTATAGTACATATTCTTCGATTATTATTCTTCTTGCTGACAGTTCTAACGCTTCGATCGCATCCCTTTTTTCACGGCTGAAAAAGCTCGTTCTTCGATTGTTTTCCACTGTGTACTGCCGATTTATTGGAAATAACGTACTGCTGAACGCGATAGGCGATGACTTACTCCATTTACACGTCTAGATCTTATAATGCAACACTCTCGCTGACATTCGATCTCTTCGAGAGGCGCATTGCACTCATGGTAATCGAATATTTATACATACATAGAAAACGAAGAAAATTATTATTTCAATTTAGAACGACTGACTTGTTAAACCAATGGAAAACGTTATCAATCAACATTCATCACTCGAGCCGCAGTGAAAAATCACGGCAACGCAACTTCCGTTTCTCCTCAAACACATTTGTAATCTCAAACAGGAAGCCATACACGCGTGCAAGAAAAAAAACTCTCATCTGTGTTTGCGTGAACGAAAACATATAATTGTGTGTACAGGCGTTGCCAACTAAGGAGCCACATCTTATCCAAAAGAAAGTATCTCTCCTTGATGCGTAGACACACGAGCACAGAGATGATTGAAGGAACTTTCGTCCGAGTAAAAGGTATTATATATATATATCGATGACGAGGCGTGTGTTTCTCCCGACGAAAAATCGAGAGCGTCTTCATATTTTTTTGTCGTTTCAACATCGGCGAACCCGATACACCTACTCGCCCCCCTGAGACACAATCTCTCTCTCTCTCTTCGCGAAAAAAAAACTTTCGTCGTGGCGAAAAAAGAGCTCTTTGTTGCGCAAGTGCGGGGAAGTCTAGAGACTGCCAGACGATCGAGGCCCTGTCGATTATATTGTTTCTGAATAATTAACCCGTCCTTTTAGCTCGGGGCGTCGGATGCGCGCATGTCGGAATGAAGCAGCATATTAGCTTGACGAACCGTTGAATTTCTAGGTATTTATTTACATTGTTGCCTAAACCGTTGCGAGTATTATGCGAAAGACGACGATTGTGTTGGTTGGACGTGTAAAAAAATTGAAGATTTCTCATAAAATTATTACAAAAGAATGTCGTCGAAGACAATTTAAATTGTGTAACACGCGCGCGAGCACGAACGTTTTATGGATGCATCTCTCTTCGCGCTCGTCATCAGTATCACTTTTACGTTAGTCATCGCTGTTGCCAGTGGAGAACGTGTATATTATAAGCGATATTCCACAAAATTTAAAGTAATGATTTCCCAACTCCACGAATAATTTATAGTCTTAATCCAAACCCTAAAAAAAAAAAAAAATAATACGAACGAAGCCATAATTCAGTAGCAAGAAGATATGAAGAAGGGTCTCGAAAAACACAAGGTGCAGCTGAAGCTTGGCGCGATCGTAGATTCTGCATATAGAAACTGCACTATGGGTGCGGCAGCCGCGTGTGTGTATATGCTTTTAATGCCGGAAAAGTCCGCGAGCTATTGCAGGCGCCAGAATCTTCGTACATTTAATTACGCGCGGGAGTTTCATAATCGAGAAAGAGAGAGAGAGATAGACGATGAAGACGACGAGAGCCTCGGGAGAAATATATCGGTCGTAGGAACTTTCACGCCTGTGCCCCGCGGAATCCGCCGACGCCGCCGCTGGCGCAGTTCTGTGTGTGTGTATATATTGATAATTACACGCTCGGTGATTGCCACGATTCCGTGAATATTTATTAGAAGCGAGAGGCATAGGCTTGGATTTTTTTTTTTTGAAAAGTGGCTGAACTCTTTAATTGACGGTATGTACATTATTTGAAATGACGGTTACACTGTGGACGGACAAGGTGATTTCAGCGCGCTGAAAATTGAAGATATCAGAATTTTATATCGGATGATCTCGATTCGAAGTCCGAATTGTTGCTATACTTACGAATGTGTATTTGAATCGGCGTCAATGCTCATTAGGACAGTCGTCGGGAGGACACGGCGAGCATTCGTCTGGACAGCACGGGACCAAAGTTCCGGGTGGTATGTAGCTGCAAATTATACCCATTACATTTTCAATTCCTCAACACAACCAGACAAGAATTATAATATATTCACCTTAAATTGTAGGTCGTATTATCGTCCAAATTCGTGGTAGGTTTGTGGAAAGCCGGTTTCTCAGCCCAGGGCTTCTCGATTTTCGTCGGTTCTCCAACCGGTTGGTAACTCAATTGCATCGTGGTATCCAGATCCATAGGCACATCGGAAGGCTCATGTTTCCGAATCGGCGCGTACGACTTGTTCGGCAAAAGACACTCGTTGCAGTTGGGCATATAAGACAGCCGGTTTGTTGTGCAACCTATAGTCATCATATAGTAGAATACAAATACCGTCATTGTTTACACAGCTTTTACATAAAAATCCTCATCTCTCCAAGCTCCACCTAACGAATTCAAAGGATATTCCCCGAACAAACTGTCGCTGCATAATAGCGTCAGTTCTTTTTGTTTTCAACCGATAGACGCGCAGCTTGCATCGTAATAATGCGTGCGCTCGATTGTGATCTCTGCCATATACACACGCATCGTCGCAGCGAGAGCCTATACGCGTGACAAAAGAAGGATTTGCGCAACGCTTATAAAGCGCGCGCTTGTCTCTTACAACACGGAATTCCGTTCTGCGGAGGCAGCACACAGTGCAGAGGATCTGCTAGCCCCGTTCGCATAAGCGAAAACCGCGAAGGTGATGAGCATGCGAGTTAAGACCGTCCGCCCGAGAAGGAGAGATAGCAGAGAGGATCTCTTCAGGGACGTGAGAGCAGAAAGAGACACACGCGACGAGAGCTCGAAATAATGTAACGTAATGAGCTTTGGGGTTTCTAGCTCACGCTCGCTTTGTATATCCTTGCGCTTTCCCATACATAATCGAAAGAAAGCTGTAGGTTGATGTACTTACACTCGAAAGGCGCTCGAGATAGTCCGAGGTTTGCTTCCGGACGAAAACTGGCTTCTGGACCACCACACTTCCAGGTGAAGTCGCACTTTTGAGTCGTATGGTCCTGGATGGGACCCCGACCCAGTAGTTGTCTCGTACAGGGCATGATCGGTTTCTCCGGCTTAGGACACCAATTGCCGACGTAGCTCATCTACAAAAGACAATATTATCTAAATAGACGAATTATACACGACGGCAATTCTGTTCCGTCATTTGATATCATAATATACACGTGAGCTGCCGAGTTCGTATATAGACAAAAATTTTCTACGCCGCACGCGTTACCAAATACTTTCACCTTTTCATATTTCACAAGTTTTCATTACATACGCCTAAACGTTCTCGCTCGAGAAAGGTGAAAACGATATATAATGTGCAGCGGCGTCAAAATTTCTTTGAAAAATCGTCGTGTAATTCGAAGCTATATACACCGGCTTCCCTTACGCAATAGTATCAACCGCATGAAATTACCCGATTAACGGTGTCGTGCGAAATCGGACAATCGTCGAAGATTTGGTTCTCCGGAGGTACGAGGGGCCGAGGTCTGTCACCGTCGGCGCCTCCGTAATAGCTCAGACCGTAGGTGGTATTGTCGTCGAAGCAACAGGCCTTGTTGAGAATATTTTCGTTGCTTTTTTGCTTGATTGGCTGGACACGTTCGGGACAATCCTGCGGCCAGTAGCTCAGCTTGTACGTCGTGCACTTGTCGACGGGTGTCGTAGGCTGATGGTACTCGGGCTTCTGCTTCCACGGGTGTTTCTCTTGGACGAGTGGCTCGCTCTGGAAGAAACTGAGCCGGTACGTCGTCGAGTCGTCCACCGGCGCATCGGATCTTTCGTAACGCCTGATTGGCGCGAAGGATTTCACCGGTTCCCGGCAGGCCGAATTGTAGTAGCTCAATTTGTACGTTGTGTTGTCTGCGATATTTTCAAAATTTGATATTTAATCATCAGTAATGGTTGATGAAGTTCGGATGGATATTTTAGGTGTTACCTTCCAACGAGCCTCTAGGAAGACACAAGTTTCCTTTGCACTTGATCGGTTTCGCCTTGGAACCGCACTTCCATGTGAAGTCACATTTCTGAATGGTTTTGTCCTGTATAGGCCCTCTTCCGAAAAAATTCCTCGCGCAAGGGAGAATCTTCTCTTGAGGTTTCACACACCAGTTGCCCAAGTAACTCATCTGGAATGAATTGTTCGAAATTACATTGGTATAGCTGATTGCGCATTACTCGATCGCAATAATGCAACTTTATACTTTGTGCGTAGTTTCGTTGGTGAACGGTCCCTCGCAAACAGTCAAAGACCCCTGGGGTACGATGGCTTTCGTTACTGTTCTTGGTCCCGGCCAGAATGACATTTTGTACGTTGTGTTGTCATCGAGTGGCAGATCCGATTTGTAGTAATACTGCATATAACCATGCACTTATTGTTATGATAAGTTCAAAGTGTTAGATTATAAAAAAACGTAAGATATAAAACTTGCCCTGATTGGACGGAACGGTTTTGGAATTTCCGGCTGAACATATCTCTGTAAACGTATAATTCTCTTAGCTACTCGTTTCTATTTCAGTTACAATGTTGTTTACTTACAAAAGCTTTGAATTCGGGTGGCTTACAACAGCAACAGTTACAGCATTCGCTGTGACCTTGCTGTAAAGTGATAAAATGAACGTTACGAACCGTTTTCATTGTTATTTTTCAAGCTTACATAAACAGCTTACACGTATTTTATTTTTCACTTCGATTATCGACGGTAATCTTTCACGCGGACGTCTAGGATGAAAATGAGACTTATTAACTGCGCTCGCAACAACTTTTTCAAATAAATCGCTACTTACGGTTCCTGTGGGCATATTTCCATCTTACTTTGTTAAATTTTGATATTGTTCGGAAATAAAAGTGCGGTCAATTATACATAAACACAAATTTTGATGCTCGACACATCCGGTAAATTTTCTATCTAGGTAATCGTCCCATCGAAATTTAGATAAGGTTAACGACCGAAACAATTGAAGGGGAAGGCTAGAATGATGAAATACAACAGATGTTTTTACAAAAAGTTTTAATCACCTTTACGCACTTTATTCATTTTTTTATCACGCTTGGTACAAAACCAAAAACATATTTAATTTACTCAAAAAGGGTAGCGAATCTTTCACAGACATTATTATCACATTCAATCGACAAGTAATCATCAACATTATTTTCCTTAATAACGAGTAGTTATACAACGATAATTATAATTACAGTAAATCGGTATAATTAGAATAATAATATCATATTTAATTTTAAAGCCCAACAGCGGTACGTATATAGCTATAAATAAGAAAAGTAAACTCTCGTATCAGTACAATTGGTTTCTATACGCGACGCAAAGTAGCGCATAAACGTCGCGCAAGTATGCGCAACAAGGTTCGATGATCGCGAGTGGCAGTCAGTTAAATAATTGATATCCATTTCGAGCCCTCGAGCTCGCGCGCGCGCGCGCGCGTATACATACATCGATATGTATTACGTATAAGCACAGTACGGCACTCTTAACTCTTTCTACGCAATAGTAGATATACCTATAAAATATATTTTTTTTTCTTTCATCAGAGCTATAAATAAATAAGTGCAGAAGAAAAATAGGTACAGGGTTTCCTTCTTGTATAACTCATGACGTCGCACGATCGTTCGCACTCATCGTGATGCATACGTTTTTGAATCGATTCGAAATAAAAAAAGTTTCGCGCGCTGAATATTTGAGTGTACAAAAGCAGAGTTTATTTAGCTCTTTTCCACAATTTTGGCGTGATAAACTCTTGCGCCGTCTATACAATAGTATAGTAACAACAAATTCATCTTAAAATTCAGTTCAACGATATAGTAAAATCGCATGACTGCTTGATTAATCCCGATACTTTTTAGAGGATCACAATTGTAAAAATTGGACGACGTTCTTTCTATTTCTGCGAAGTGCGCAGAACAGTCCTCGGCACATTCATCATCGGCGTATCCGAACAGGTATTGTCTCGCGCACGTGCCTCGAGCGGAAATCTCTGACGTATAGAGAGAAGTGAGAGTGGAAATAACGGGCGATATGATCACGAAAAAGATGATTTAAGCGAGCGTGAGGCCAAATCGCTGGGCTATTTGAGGCGAGTGAGTCGTTGCAACGGCCAAGAGCAGCGGCAAATCCGCAGCGTCTACGTCGAGGAAGCTGGTCAGGTTGCTGACGCTCGCGTCGTCCAAGTTGGCTGCCAAGAGGTACTCGGCAAGGGTCTCGCTACGCAGCCACATCTCACGCAGTCTGCTCTCGAGGAGTTTTATACACTATAAGACAATGAATACAGATTAGGCTTGTGCAACTTTTTAAATTAATAGCATCTCGATATTTAGCAGGATAAAAATAAAAGAGACGAGCACCTGTTCGGGCGAGCGAAACTCCTTCCACATGAAGGTGAAGGCCTCGAGCATATTAGAGACCAGCCTGGACATACCCACCGGCATGGGTGCGGATCCAGCAGAAGTATTGGAGAGTAGTCCAACTTGCCAGTTGTCCAAGTCCGCCACGATGCAGAGAGCTTCCGAAACGGGCTGATCGACTAGCGGGAATTTGGCCTCTACGCCGAGTCCTTCCCGAATCGGCCACCACCACTCCTCCTCCTTGGGCTTCGTTCTGTCCGAGTCGGTCACTTTAGACTCCTTTGACGTATCCGCGATGATTTTTCGTCGACCCTTCTTTTTTCGTTTCGTAAAGCCCTGCACGACCATGCCCCACGTGTAGTCGGAGTCAGGACTCGGATTAGAGGAACGCTCGTCAACAACGACAGTCTTGGAACCCAATAAACTATTGACGAAACCCACACGCTCGTTCGGTGTTCTCTTCACCAACGGTGATACCTTTTTCGACCTGTAAATATCAAAACGCCAAATCAGCTAATTGAAAGGTTTATGGATTGGCAGTGTTTAACAATTGCTACCTCACCTTGGCATCGGCAGTTCGATTACGCAGTTGGCCTCGATCAACGCCTCCATGCTATTCGATCCAAGTACCCTTGCGTTACTCGTACTAGAGCTACTGCCGCAACCTCTCAACACCTCGGTAGCGTTGGTCGGTGTCTCGAGTAGCAGTTTTCCGTTCACGAATCCTTGAGAAGAACTAGCGTAGCCCCGACGGCACTTGAAACAAATGCCAAAGTCGCTCTCACAATCATCAGTCGGTCGCATGTTCTTTGATGACTCAGGGAAGTTACGCTGGATGATCTTGCGTAGCACACCCTCGGGCAAGTCGGCCGAAGTGCTGGGTACCCTGGTAAACGTGTACGAGCACTGGCACTTGCAGCTGGACTTAAGTCGCTCGCGAATCGAGACGTTGGTGCTTGATTTCTCCTCACCACCCAATGTGAAGTACACCTGGGATTTCACCTCCCGAGACACGTCATCGGCGAAGCCGTACGTCAAGAACAGCGCTTGTTCCTCGCTGAAAGATAAAAAAAGTCGTGAAAAAGCTTATAGTAACTTGAGATTGCAAAGGTACAAAGCACGATGTCTTACAGAGTCTTGGAGTCCAAATCCGCAACGTCCAAACCGTTGAGCTTCTGCCGCCTGAGCAGAGCGAGCTTCTGGTCCATTTCCTCGTCACCGGTGGTTTTCTCCAGAGTTCTGAGTAACGCGTTGTCTTTCTGGGACAGCTTCCTCTCGTTCTCGTCACTGACTATAATTTTTACCTTACTCGTGGCTTGTCTTTCTTCAGCTTGCGTACTCACTTGCAGCTCGGACGCCGAACTACTGAGCGCATACTCGTTGAGATTCTTTTGGAGAGTACTGCTGCGCTTGAGTTTCTTCATCGAAGACTGATCATCCCCTTTAAACGACTCTGACTTCGTTACAATATCAAAGTCGCTTCGAACGTTGGTGGATAAGGAATCTTCGTTCGTCAAGCTTGCTTCCAGTGTGCTCAGGCCTTTTCGCGGCTCCTCGTACGATTTTGACTTGGCGAGAGGATAGGCCGTTTCGTTGGTCGTCACCTCGAGCTTTTTGGAAGTTTTCTTCGCCGTTAGCTTGCCACCCTTCTTTCCCGAAACAGAGGCATAATTGGAAATGTTAGGCTGTTCGAGGGATGGATTATTACGCATCGCCCGTTCGAGAATAGCCACAGCCTCGGCGACGTCCTCCTGCTCGGCGCAACGCGTCTCCTGGCGCTTTTCGACTAGGCCGCTTCGAAGGAAGTAGGACAAGAAGCTCAAGATCGCATCTATCAGATTGGCCTTTTCGGGATTACCAGCTATAACGGTGTGTGCGATTCGTGCAGGTGTTCCAAGAGCACCGTATAGATCGTTAAGCTGCGCCCAGAGAGGATTGAAAGGATACTGCTGACCAAAGTCCTCGATCTACGAATCGGATGAATTTTCATTCTCAAAGTTATTCTTATTGCGAACAATTAATCAACTCACCAATTGCCTATTGCGATGAGGCGGTGCCGTGTGCACCCAACCCAAGTGATGAGTAAGAACGGCCGTAACGATGGTACTGAGAAAGCTGAAACGTATTAGCTCATAAAAATGACAATCAAGTGACTGGCTGCATATGCATCAAAGTATCGTCATCTTACAAATTAGTGGACTTGGTGTCGAGTTCCTCCAGTAAACTGCACATCTGTTGCAAACTCCTATAAACGGTGCTCAGTTGCATGTTCACAGGCATAACGGAGTTGAGCAGCAGATCGTGCCACAGCAGAGGGGTCGACTTTTGCTGTCGCTCTGCTTCGGTGGTCATGAGCAACCTGAGCAGTCGCAGCGTGCAGCACCTAGATGCCCGGTAGAGTCGAGCTACGAGACTCCTTTCGATGCCTCTGGCTTCAACGCACGAGTGCCGCAGACGGTCGAGCATGCCTTCGAGGAGGGCTGCGTGTTCCAAGAGCCGCTTGCTCATCTCTCTGAAATTTCGTTAAAATTGATTCGTTGGCTCATTTTCATCTCAATTTCTTCTTCTCGAAACTCACTGTTCCTGGCCAGGCGGTAGTTGCAGCAGCATCGCGAGACCGAGTCTCGTCTTGTGTCGGCGCGAGTGCATCTCTGAGCCATCGAGCGTTGAACCTTCGTAGTTGTGTCCAAACGCGTCGTCGGATTCCGAGCGGCTGAGTGACGTCGAGACCACGCGCATCCACCGCCGACGCAAACTCGACAGACTACCACCACCGCCGAGGCCGGAAGAACCATCCAACGACTGCGAACCTATATGAGCGAAACAGTTTATAAATAACTTCCTACTTAACATTTTCAGATGCATTGTTGTCGCGCAGCTAAATGGCTCGCTAGTGTTATTATCATAGTTCTCGATGCCAAATAAAATTAAACGGAATGCCAAGTAACAAAGTGAAGACAATGCATAACAATATATTTTGAGAATGTCGCATTCACTTACTGCCGAGGCGAGGAACGTCGATGTCCCATCCGCTTCCGGTGCTGGAGCACGTCGAGTTTTTGCGCAGAGTGGGATTCAGGCTATTTCCTGAGAGATTGCCGGAACCAGGCCGTGAATCTGCAGCGCACACAACAAAGAGAGAATACATCAACTTCCTCCTCCCCGCGAGAGCGCATCATTCAAAGCATATTTTAGCCGATGGGGACACTTACGTTGAGTTCGCAGGCTCGAGTTGCTGGAATTGGAATCGAAATTTGTCGAAGCGCCGAGAGTTTCATTGGAATGTCGTTCACTGTTAGGCGAAATCGAAACGCTTTATTAAAAATACTCTGAATTATGGTTTATGGTTGATTCTTGGATATCACTCTTACCTCTGCCTGCAAACGCTGTGTTCGGAGTAGGGAAAAACTTTGGTGCACATCATGCAGCCGGGAGAATTCATAGCGTGGATCTGAAATTTAAATTTCACTTTAAATCTCTCTGCACACCGATAAAAGGCTCAAAATATCAAGGACAGTAAAGAAAAGTATACGATACCTTGAACGAAGGACCCTTGTAGGTCATAGCCACCGTTCCGTATATCATCTCGCTGAGCTGGCTGATGTCCTCGCTCAGTAGTTTTCCGTGCTGCAACGAACAGAGAGATAAAATTGAACTTTCTCGTTCTCTCTCGAGATACAACGCGCAAAATTGACAAAGACTTACCTCGCAAGGGGTAGAATCCTGAGTATCGTTATCCCTGCGATTCTTAGTCGCGACGTTGCGACAATAGGACGGCGTCTCGTTGTTGTTATCAGCATTGCTGCAACGGCGATTGTTCCTGTGGACGGCGAGCGAGTCGAAGAGCAGTTTCCTGCCGCGCCACTCGCACTCGCGAAACAAGAGGATCCTCACTCGGTCCGCTCCGAAATTTGACGAGTTCCTGGAATTTTTAAACAAAAATCTGACATTAAACTGGGAAAATCAGTGGTTTGCCTATTAAAGCTCGTTGTTGCTTTCTTTTGTGAAAGCAGCGAATACGCGCGTGTTGTAAGGCTTCTATGTAACTATTTATGCAACTACAGCGGCTGCAGTGGTCCTGCAAGGTTTTTTCTTCAAGCCGCGTATTTTTATCGGATGTGTGTGAAGGTGAGGCTTCGATGCAAACTTGTAATACGGAATCACGAAGCGTTTGTTCAAGATGAAATTTCATCGGTCGGTTTAACAGATTATTACACGCGCGATTTGTTTTAATCACTCTTGCGTATTTTTCAAACAAATTTATGTCGATCGTAGAAAACTCGAGAAGTTACCTGATGGCCACAGATTCACCCTCATCTTCTTCGCCGATTTTCCGTATTCTACGAGCACAGCCTCGATCGATTTTAAATTCCGGTGAAAAACGAGCGCCTCTATTTCGAGAACTACACATTGTTTGTATTTTACCCTCTCCTCCACACATAAAGCGCGTGACAACTTAGCGGTGGCTTTCAATCGCCGAGAAATAATGAGAAGAATAGCGAGAAAGTCCGCCAAGGCTTATTAGACCGAAGACACGCACACATATCGCCGAATAATCATCAGTCACGCGCTGCACTCACGTAAACATAATTCCCTCGTTCGCGCAGGAGAGAAGAACGCAGAGATAAGACGAAATAAGAAGAGGCAAATTATTTTTTCCAGACCTAATCGCACACGCGATGATGGACCGCGTTTATCGCAAACTGTGTATACGTTACAGACAAACACACATGCACGCGCGTATGAATGACGAGTCTCATTCAAAGTGTGCTCGGTGTTTTTATATTTTCGGGCCTCGCGCCAGCGAAGTAAGTAAAGTATAATATTTATTCTCTCCCGATTTCTCCGGCGCGAGCTGAGGGCGGATATCGCGAGACATTTCCAGCCGGCGCACTGGGACGCGAGAGAGTGTGTTTTGCAAGTGCAACGCGCAAAAAGTCGCGCGAGTGTGTGTGTGTGTGTGGGACGTCGTCGCGAGCGGCAAATTCGCGCGGGAGAGGGACATGGTGTTTGCCAATTCGTCTCTCTCTCTCTCTCTCTACGTGAAGCTATATAACTATACGAAAACCGCGTGACTCTCGCGCAGGCAGCAGCTATATAGATCAACGCGACTAACTGACTGACCTGTCGTTGCAGGAAGACGAGGGAGAAGAAGTAGGGGCAAAGGCCTCGACCTCGGCGCCGATCTGCTTGATGCCGCGCTTGACGCCCCAGAGCTTGGCGATGAGCGACATCCTTCCAGTAACGCGTCTCGTCCACCGTTCTCTTCATGCTCACTTGCAGCGCATTTGGCCGATACGTATCTCTCTCTCTCTCACGTGCAGCAACAGGTCTGTATATATGTGTATAGTGACCGGAAACAGCAGCAGCAGTAGCAGCAGGAGGAGAAAAAGAGAGTCGCGCGCGGCTGAAGCCGCAATAGCCGCAGTGCAGGCTATGCACAGACAGCCCACAGTCGAGAGCGCCCGCTCGCTCTCTCGCGGCCAACTGTAAATAAAGTCACGTGCGGTCGCGAGTCATATGATCGCGCGGTACCGCTCTCCTCTCTCCCCGCCACTTGCGTCCGCGTCCGCGAATGAACGACGCTTCTCTGGCACTTGGCGCAGTCTTGAACCTCTCTCTCGCTCTTTCTTTCGCACACAGCCGTGTGTAGAGGGCTCGGCGACGTACACACAGAGAGCAGCAGGCGGAACTTTGCCGGTCCTCCGCTGACAAAAATCCCGATCAGTGCGATCTCGATCACCGGAGCCGACGCGGGGCGATTGTGGTGCTTCGGCGATACTGGATCTTTTGTCCATCAGAGCGAGACTATATGCTGCCTCTTTCTCTTTTCTCGCGCGCTACTCTGCTAATAAACGCCGACGGCTATGGCCTCGACTCGAGAGATGGCGACATCTCGCCCGGCTGACTGCTAGGGAACTGACTTGCCGACACTCTCGCTTTGTTACCCGGCGAGCTTGGAGCTGTGTGTGTTATTCGGAGGTAAGCAACATTTTTTGTGAGTATACTTATTTGAGAGAAAAAACGTGTAAGTATCTTTTTGCGATGTGTCTTGCGCAACGCCAACGAAAGGACGAGGAAATAATTAACGCTGTCATGTACTGCCAAAATAAAAAACGTGTTATTATTCATAGAAAGCACGAGTACAACGAGGACAAAAAACAGCTCTTCACGGCCTGTAGATCTGCGCGTGTTTGTCGCTTCGCATGTACAGCTTGTCGGCGAGGACGATGCGACGGGATCCTC
Organism: Pteromalus puparum; assembly: GCA_012977825.3. Lineage (NCBI taxonomy): Eukaryota > Metazoa > Arthropoda > Insecta > Hymenoptera > Pteromalidae > Pteromalus > Pteromalus puparum. The sequence goes on along the minus strand of CM053168.1, from coordinate 2,584,472 downwards.
TTTTTTTACCCACGTCGTCGTTCCTTCGGTCATCCAGTGCGACATCGAACGCCTTCTGGACGTAGTTCTTGCTGGCCTCGGACAGGTAAGAAGGAAACTCGACGTTGAAGTCGATTATCAGGTCGCCTCGTTGCTCCGGATCTTCGACCAGCGGCAGACCCTCGCCTGAGATCGTTTTCTCGTAATCCGGACTTAAAGATCAAAATAATTCAAGGCTCAAGTAGATGAAGGTTCTGGTCTAGTCAGACGGTAATGTATCAAAATACTCACGAGATGACCGACGTTATCGGGATACGTAGAANACACAGCCGTGTGTAGAGGGCTCGGCGACGTACACACAGAGAGCAGCAGGCGGAACTTTGCCGGTCCTCCGCTGACAAAAATCCCGATCAGTGCGATCTCGATCACCGGAGCCGACGCGGGGCGATTGTGGTGCTTCGGCGATACTGGATCTTTTGTCCATCAGAGCGAGACTATATGCTGCCTCTTTCTCTTTTCTCGCGCGCTACTCTGCTAATAAACGCCGACGGCTATGGCCTCGACTCGAGAGATGGCGACATCTCGCCCGGCTGACTGCTAGGGAACTGACTTGCCGACACTCTCGCTTTGTTACCCGGCGAGCTTGGAGCTGTGTGTGTTATTCGGAGGTAAGCAACATTTTTTGTGAGTATACTTATTTGAGAGAAAAAACGTGTAAGTATCTTTTTGCGATGTGTCTTGCGCAACGCCAACGAAAGGACGAGGAAATAATTAACGCTGTCATGTACTGCCAAAATAAAAAACGTGTTATTATTCATAGAAAGCACGAGTACAACGAGGACAAAAAACAGCTCTTCACGGCCTGTAGATCTGCGCGTGTTTGTCGCTTCGCATGTACAGCTTGTCGGCGAGGACGATGCGACGGGATCCTCTTTTTTTACCCACGTCGTCGTTCCTTCGGTCATCCAGTGCGACATCGAACGCCTTCTGGACGTAGTTCTTGCTGGCCTCGGACAGGTAAGAAGGAAACTCGACGTTGAAGTCGATTATCAGGTCGCCTCGTTGCTCCGGATCTTCGACCAGCGGCAGACCCTCGCCTGAGATCGTTTTCTCGTAATCCGGACTTAAAGATCAAAATAATTCAAGGCTCAAGTAGATGAAGGTTCTGGTCTAGTCAGACGGTAATGTATCAAAATACTCACGAGATGACCGACGTTATCGGGATACGTAGAACCCGATCGTCGATGGTGTTCACCGTGACGATCGTCCCGGTAAGAGCTTCGTTGAGAAACACATCCACAGTCATCCTTAGGTTCGAGTCGTCCCTTCTGAACGTCTCATGCGGCTTGTCCTCCGTCACGAAAACCACATCGGCTGCGAAAGATACAGTAGTATTGACGTTTTAGAGACAATTCAATTATATGCACACACGCCTCACGTGTACTAGATATTTCAGACAAGACGGACTGTACTCGCACAAGGTTTGCATTCGAAAAATGCGTCCAAGGGCAAAACTGCGTTTACGGCAATTCAGCGTTTTGCTTATGGAATTTCCAACCTTGCACATTAATACACTTTTGATTCCCGATCGGTTTACGTCACAAATGCGAAGAATGTTAATTTCGATATGTAGGTATAAACGAATTCACGAAAAAGGGAATGCACGACGGAAGGAAATGCGATTTAACACAAAGATCAAAGGAAAAATGCAGAGTCAGTGGCATAGGACGTTACTCTCACCGGGAATTTTCGTCGGGCCCTGATCGCCTTCCTCCGGGAAGACGATTTTCGCTCCTGAAGGCATTCCCGGCATTATCGGTATAGAAAGAATTTTCTCCTCGAGAGCCGTCTGCTTCTTATTCGTCTCTTCTTTGTTGTCGTCACTCCCGCCACCGTCGCCGTCGTCGTCTTCCACGAGGACCAGCCGTTGAATCTTCATTTTCTTTATTCCACCGTAAAAGACCTGTGCTCGCGCGCGCCAAGAAGACCATTCAAATATTTATGCCGCGTGTACTCTTTCCGGAGATGCTTATCTCATCTCGTATCCTTCCTTTTTTTTTCTCGCTTTCTTTGCCAGCTCTGACAAAGAATCGACGAGGCGTATCGAGTGTATATATAGGTACTCAAAAGAGTGATTCTCGACGCGACTGATTTGAATTTCAAATGTCGCGAGTTTTGCTAATAAACATTGAAAGCAGAGGAAAAAAAATCAAGGATTTCGGGCAAAGAGATCTATTCAGCGGAAAGAGTATAAGAGATGTATAAGAGGTAGTACTACTACTTGCCTCGGTTAGGGATAACGGAAGCGGCATTACGACGGGTTCGTCCTTTTTCCTCTGGCCTCGAGCTTCCGGGCAATCTTCAAGTGGCAGAGGATTCGCCGCGTTATCCAATAGATCAGCGTAGGGATTCTCGGTTCCGAAGAATTCCCTGCATCGATAAAATCCTCTAAACCTTGCACTTCACTCAAAAATAATTATATTCACACCTGTAAGTCCTCAAAGGCTCGCCGTGGAAGACGTAGGGTTTGATAGGACCCTCGGGTCCACAGATACCCTTCTTTAGTCCCTCCTCACCGTACTGCTCGTAAACGGCTCTCTTGAGCGGGTCAGACAGAACGTCATACGCCTCCGCAACGACAGCAAAAGCCTTTCGACGTAGGTCTTTGTCCACTGACTCTTGAGCTGCATTTTGATTCCTTTCCGGGTGTAAACGGAGCGACAGCCGTCTGAAGCTGAAATCAGCAAAAGAATCGTTTTAAAAGATAATAATTTCCTTATCGAAACGTTACTCTCTTATCTCTGCCAAAAAATAATATTTGCAGAGTATGACAGAAGCAACAGCTGCTGCTGGGTATACGATATAAACTCCAAAAATTACTACTTCTGAAAATAAGAAGATTTGACGCAATAGATTGCAATTACGTAAATTCGAAACGTCAAGCAGTGCAAAGCGCGCGAAAAAGAGGCAATTTCTGCAACGAAATATGAAAATTATATTACTTATTCGGTCGATCCTCGTTGAGCAGATAATGCGAGAGAAGAATCAAGAGTAGCAGAAGAACCATGAAATTCGGCTGGAAAACATCGTTGCTATCCAGCATCATCTCGAGCAGCTGACAACACTCGTCGTCGATAGACGTTCAAATAACACGACATGCTAATGATCAACCACTGCTCTGCCGCCCGCAAAAACTCAAGTCTCTCTCTCTCTGACTCGCGCGTTTCTTATTAATTAATTATCACGCGCGCCATCTGCCAAGCTGATTGTTATTATATCGAAGATCGCAGAGATTATTACGACTCGTAGCAGACGACACGCGCGGGAAATTCAAATTGATTAATAACCGCCCCGCATGCGTGTGACTTGATTAACTTCTCTCTTGAAGCGATGTCGATGCACGTATAGACGTTTAGCTATAATTGACGTCATTTACGCGCTTTGTGACTTTGTATACTGGCATGCATACAATGTTGCCGTTCACCAAGCGCGATTTCTCTAAATTTATAGGTTACATAACCAACGAAGGTAATGGAAGTTTGTCTTACGCCCTACGCACGTCCTCGTCGTTACAGTCCCGGTTCAGTCCCAGAGCTCCGTAATAATCGATCCCCAGTTTTGGATCATAGCAGTCACATTCGCTATCGTCGTTTTCCATTGTAAGAAGCTTCAGCTCCGAGCCGATTCCCGGAAGAGCGCGTACAAAGGGGGGGGGGACGAGAAACGATCGTCTTCTGTCTCGCCTGGCGTCGCGATTGTTTGCATAGGGTTTGCGCGCGCTTCTTGACAACGACTACGGCCAGATCGTCGGCTTTTTTCAACAACAACGATCGCTCGTTCATCAACGCAGAGTATAATAATGAGATAGCGCTTGTGTTCTCATCGAAAAGTTTGATTATTGAAACCAGTCCAATCGAGATGGAAAAGCAGAAGGTTCTTCTAAGTTTCGTGGAGAAAGGTAAGCGTTTGCTTTTTTTTTTTTCACTCGACGAGTCTCTTCGTTTTTCGACGATTGTTGAACCTCCGTTTTGATTCAGCAGCTTCTGCATCAAAGCAGCAGCCTTTACGTAAACACGAGATAATCGCCCTAACCGCCGACGGTAAGCGTTTGGTACGTTTTCAACCCGAGGTACCGTCGAAACAGCCAAAATGTCAGCTGATCGGTGTCCTGATGGAGAAAAATAGCGATGATGAGATGTCGAGCAGACGACAGATACGGATAGAGTCCAAGTCGGAGATAGCTTTGAGACAGCAGGTGGAAGCAAACGACGAAAATACGGTATCTTCGGGAAAGAGCGAGGACGAAGCTGATGCGAAAAACGCCGGTGGAGCTAAACAGAAGATCCCTAGACCGGCTAACGCTTTCATGCTCTTCGCTAACGAGTGGCGAAAGAAACTCGCCGTCGAAAACCCCAGGGAGAGCAACAAGGACATAAGCGTCAGGTAAAAAACCTTTAATTTTTTTTTCTAGCGGAAAATAAACTGGACTCATGCTCAATACTATAATGTTGTCGCAGGTTGGGCTCCCAATGGAAGACCATGTCAAAAGAAGCAAAAGAGAAATACTTCGCTCTCGCACGCGAAGTCGACGCAGAACACAAGAGGAAGTATCCAGGTTCGTGTGTCGCCATAAAAAAAACCCAAAAATTTTACATCAACCCTAATTAAGCGAGATCGTCTACTCGGATATAAGCCATAAGTATATTAAAAAAAAAAAAAAACAACTCGCACCTCAGCCGTCAGCTGTTGTAAAGCGAGAGAATCCTTGCAAAACGCGGTTTTTTTTTTCATTTTCAAGCGACGAGGCGTAGACGCACCGATGCACGCGGGCAAAATCAATAGGCGCGCGCGCGCAAGCAGCAGCAGCAGCCGGGCTCGACTCCCTCCTGTGCAGTCGTGCTGTGTTATGTATATATATATATGTGTAGCTACTGCCTCTGGCTGTATACAGCATAGCGTCGTGCAGCAGCGCCCGGTCAGCCGTCCTCCGCACCCTTTCCATTCGTCATACGCGCGTGTACACATATCTACCTGAAACTGTGCGTCAAGGCATATGTATATATATATATATATATATATATATATATATAACGGAGAGGGAGATCGAATCGATGATCGCGCGCGCGCACCGATTAGACGTTGGGAGGGTGTACTAATACAGCGTATAATCGCCGAGTATCAATTGCCTATACTCCTCCGGCACATTGATTTCCGGGAGTCTCTCGCGTTATATATATACCTTTTTTATCTCATCCGCGAGGTAGCGGCGAGGGGAATTCGGTCATGCGAATCGATCGGTCGCGCTTCGCAATTAGCCAGATCGCGCTGGGTTACGTACAAGCACAGAGTGCGGTACACCTGAAGGCCTTCTTTTCTTCCCTCCTTGCTTGAGCAAGAGCGCATTAGTCTGACCGGGCCGCTACTCTTTCTACTAGCTCGAGGACTGACGCTCTCGTTACGCGAGCATAGGGAATTAAGATAAATAGGTTTGCTCGAATCGATAAGCGCTCTCCACCCGACACTGCAGACATCAGGAGGGGGAGGTGTCTTATGCGGCTGCTCTTGAGTTTGTGTATTATATGTATCGCTTGATGCTTGGCGGGAAAAATTCGTAGATGACCCGAAAAAACTTTCGATCGTTGCTACCCTCTCATCTGCCCCTCCCCGTTTGATCTTTCCGAAGTAACCCTCCTCCCCCTTCTTTCTTCGCGAGGTGACGTCAGGTCAAGCTCTCTCTCTCTCTCTCTCTCTCTCTCTCTCTCTCTCTCTCTCTCTCTCTCGTTCTACTCTGTGTATTATACGTACACATATATATATAGCGTGTATATAGCTCAAAGTGGAAGAGAAAGAAGGGGGAGAAGATCAATCTGCATGTCCTCGCTCAGTGGCGCTTGGTAAAAAGCTGCGCCGGGAAATATCGAGCGGGAAGGAATTGAAACGGAGAAGGAGCTTGCGAACCGGTGTCAAAGCCAATATACCGACCGAAACGCGAGTAGCATATAGTCATGAAAGCAGTAGTACAAAAAGAAAGGAAAAAAGCTCTCGATCCTCCCTACGGTAATCCTAGCCAAAGCAAGTGCGACATCCCCTTATACACACATCCCTAAGAGCAGAGCGAAAGACGACGACGTCGGCGACGCAGCGTGAAGGGTTCAGTGACACTCTGTCGAATATTCGACTGAGGGAGATTGTATATTAGGGAGAAGTCTGCGATGGAAAATTCCCCACAGGATCGCGCGAGTTTTCCGCGGTGGAAATCGATGGAAACGGATATGCAAGAACTTTTGGGATCCCATAAAAAATTTCCTCACCATCTCCGTGCGCCTCGAGGAAAAAATCGAACGCTCGACCTGTCCCTTTTGCTGGGATAAGGCTGTGGTGAGAGAAGAAGAAGAAGAAGGGAAGCGTTGCGCATATATATATATACATATAGACAAAGTCGTGCGAGACGGACGTTGTATTATACGAGTTGAACCGTCGGAGGTTGTCGGCTGAGTGACGCGTTGTAGAGGCGCCGCGGGAGAGGAGGTATTGATTGCAACGGTGGCAGCGCGCCGAAAGCAGAGCGAGTAGTGCAACTCGCTGGCGGGGGAGACGACGCGCCGGTACATCGATGCCTATATACGTGCTTACAGAGACTCCCCTTTGCTCTGTGTTCACCTAACCTCTCTTATGCTTATATCTCAGTTCTGAAATTTTCCTCGTATATAATTGCACGATTATTCGACGCAACATCAGCTGAATATACAATCGTAGGGCAAAGTAACAAAAAAATAAAAAATAAAAAATCCCGACTCTGTTTCCATCCATCCATCCATCCTCTCCCTCGCGGAGCATCGGTATATAGCAACAACCGCCACCTCTTCCTCCTACTCTGCGGCCGTTCGACTGTCCTCGTTCTGACTTGCGCGTTTGGCGAGTCGCGTGCGCAAAAGCACGACTGAGAGGGAGAGAGAGAGAGAGAGAGAGAGAGTCGAGCGGCTGGCTACCGCGAGTGCAGCGTCTCCGACCTCCGCATTGTGTACCCGACGACACGACGTATGACACGCACGTGAATCTTCCGTATACGACATGCGGCAGTATCAGCGAGCTTTCGTCGGTGTTCAGAATCGTAACTACAGCGATATCCAACATTATAAAGAGTGATAAAACTAAGAAGCCGACGAGATGAAAGGGCCGAGTAGTGTCATCCCAAGCAGGATGAGCTTGCAACGACAACATCAGCCTCGGCTACAGGAGCTTGCGCGGCTTTTCGCCGCGAGACGAAAGCGCTACTGCACCTAATACCAGCTACAATTCTACACGTTGTTATATACAGTAGTAGCAGTAGAGCGCGCGCACGTGGTGCTGCTGCTGCTGCTGCTGCCGCTGGCCAAATCAAAACAGAGAAACGCGCCGCGCGACCGTCTCTCTCTCTCTCTCTCTCTCTCTCTCTCTTTCTCTTTTTCTCTTCCGTGAGTGTAGTGTGTGATAAGTGCAGTGCGACGAGTAGATATATATATAAAGAGAGAAAAAAAAAACCGGTGCTTCTGAATCAGCGGCCAATCATTAAACTACCGGGCTTCCATAGAACTCGTTTATAATCCCAAAGAAAAGACACTCGATAATATAATACAGAAAACAGGATGGACTGTTGCAACTACGTACAGCCGTACGCTACGGCTGGTCATCACCACTACTATCACCATCAACAAATGCAACAGCATCAGCTCCAACAACAGCAGCAACAACAGCAACATCTTCAGCAGCAACAGATGCAGATGCAAATGCAGCATCATCAGCATCATCAGTTCCCGGCTCAGCAGTACTGCTACGAGGCGGCTGCTACGAACACCTACGCGCCAGCGTATAACGCCGCGATCGAAGCGAGATACAACTGCAGGCTACCACCTGCCTATCCGACTGGTATAGATATATGTGTGTGTGTGTGTGTATGCTGCACCTATACGAGAGGTGACGATCGATGCGCACTTTTGCGCTTCGCCGCCAAGGCGCCCTCGCGTTTTTTTCGAGCTTTATACCTTTCATTCAGCCTTTCTGTGCACACGCCTTTTTCTTTTGGGTTTGCTATGATGATTCGAGTCTTAATCGAACGCGGATGCGATATAGTTTGTAATTGATGGAATCGAGTATAGAGCTAGCGTGTAGAGAGCGCCGTCTGACCAGACCACGTCCCTTTTCTACTGATTTCATTCATACGGAGCCATCAGGCAAGCGTATCTTGGTGAAGTTTCGATATTTATTCGAATCTAATAGCTGTCTCAAGGTTGTGACGAATATCTTAACTCGTATATTTATAGCCGAGCGTACTACATCCCTATTCGAATATAGATTCGCGGGATATTTTTCTCTCCTGGTTGTATCGATCGGCTCTCATTGCGACACACTGTAAACAAACTCCGCGTGATGCTTTACTCTGTTGTGATTTTTTTTTTTTAAACAAAAATTGTATCACGAACACGAACGAAAGTTCAGAAGTCTCGTTTTTTAAAGATCGCGATAACGCACAAATGTCAAAGGTGAGAGACGCGCATAGGGAAAAAATTAGAATAACAATATACCTTCAACGTTACTCGCTTTTAAAACTCGACTCTTTCTTCAATACACACAGACGGCTGCATCGTAAGCGTATAGATTTTATCCGTTTAGCCTGATTACGAAACAGGCAAGAGGTCGAAATGGTCTATTCTACCTCGTATTCTTATTTTAACGCTTTTGCACGGCACAACACAATAACGTGTATTATACATCTACCGAGAGCGCACAAAGTGCTTAATTCAATTAATTATCTTCACGTCGAGGGATGTCATTCATCCCGTATGCGCGAAGAAAAAAAAACAGCCGTATCTCACTCGTAAACTGGAGTAGTAGGTTAATCTTGAGCGTCACGTTCTCGCGCTGCATTGATTGTAATTTTTTAAAAGGTCTAAATGCTCGCATATTAGTATATGATACAAGTGTTATGCGAACGTATAACGCGAGTATAAGGAGTAGGGCACGAAGCGTCTCGAAACTCCCATTCATCATCGCAGAGGCGAGGCAATTAATCCAAAAGTTTCGCATTGATATTCATCGGTGAAGTTAACGCAAGATATATTTGGCGATGAAAAAAGGAGTCTAGACCAATAATAGAAAAAGGAACCTTGTATATAGGGGAGCATCACCCTTATTTCTTTCCCATCTCACGTTATAATTTAGCGCAGACAACGGCGTAATATGAGTCGATTAAAGATCCGCCGGGGATGCGATGATCCAAGGAGTAACGTCTTACGGCAGATGTCGTTTTGAGTTAACCCCGATACCTGGAAAATTAACTATGAAATTCCAGTTCAAGGCCATACATCCCTATATATATATATATACAATCACTGTTTCAGACTACGTGTACAATCCTAAGGAGGCTCGTCTACGAAAAGCAATGCGGGAGCAAAGCCGTACTCAGCAACCTACAGTAAACGGTCCAGTCTCATCTAGATCAACAACAGCTACAGGAGTGAACAACGGTCAGCAGCCAGTGTCCCCGTTGCCGGGCGGTGGCGGTAGCTCAGTAGCAGTAGCAGCATCGACGATCGGTGGCGCAAATCGAATCATCGGCCCATGGTTTCCGCTCGGCCACACCGGATCGTCCGTGCCTCCCCAGCCGGCGGCAGCAGCAGCAGCAACGCCGGCCACTCATCCGAAGCCCATTCTCTCGCCCAGGGTAGGCAAAGGCCAATCGATACTCTTCTCTCTCTCTCTCTCTCTCTCGCTTCACGCACGTATATACATATATATATATATATATACGTGCTGTGCTGCCTCCTACACACACACACATATACATATACACCTAGGGAAAGAGAGGGAGCAAGAGGAGGCAGTAGGGGCCACGTGACGGCCCGATTGATTTATCTCTCCGCGAGAGCGCGAAAATTCCGGAGCGAGCCGCTACCCCTGAGGATTTTTCCTCTTCTTCTCTTCGGCAGCTCAGAGGCTTTGATTTTTTCGAGGATATTTTGCCGGAAGGAATGATTACACGATATTTTTCTTCTTTTTTTGGACATCGAGCTCGTTGGGAAAATCCAGCCGCGAGAAGTCATTAAAATTAACAGAAAAACTCGATTACAGTACCGTCGTTGAGAAGGAAATTCTCCCCTTTTTCCATTAGTCGCAGAAAGCCGCGGGAGATTCGTATATATACAACTATACACCCGACTGTGTAACACAGAAAAGCTATCTCTCTTTCCTTTGTAGGTGATGGCGGCACATCAGCGTACGCTGGACAAAACCAAGGACGTGATAAGAAAGCAACTACAGGACTGCGCTGCTACAAACGGGCCATTTCCCTCCGCTGGTCCATCGGCCTATTCGGTAAACGGAGGAACTCAGGAGAGTAGCTCCGACTACGCCGGTGACTTTGCGACCGAGGGACAGCAGCAAAAGTGGCACCCTTATCAGGTGATTGGTCTTTCATCTTAACGAGCCGCTAATCGATACGCGCGCGCGATACGTGCTTACCGCGAATATAAGCGTGCTGTTGTCCCGGATCGACTACCGCTGCGGGTGTGTGTATAAAAAACGGCCTATATCGATTTTCGCCTCCCGCTACTTTTTCTCTCATTCTTCCATATATACGTCTATATGAGAGATCTCTTTTCTCCTCTCGCTTTATTAACCGCGCGTATAATGTATCGATATTCTTTGCAGAACGGAGTAAGCGCTTATCATTCGCGAGGCGCACTGATGTCCAAGATGAACAGTCTCCACAGGGGTATGCAGAACGCGGCACCTCATCCAAATCCTAGGGCCTGGGGACAGTTCTGCAATGTACCTTTTCGTAAGTATAGTCGAGTATCGAGCGCTGATTCAGAATTTAGCAGAATTCATAACTATCGCTAATTTAAAGCAACGAGCCAAAGCGTGATGATGCAGCAGCAGCAGCAACGCAGCAACAGGCACATGGTCTTCCTACAAGAGCAGCAACAAAGTCAACAGCAGAGCCACTGCGGATATCCGACTGCAGAAATGCAGATGTCCTACGAGGCCAAAATACAGGATGACCTTGCCCGCCGATTACACTCGTCCTACTCCCAAGAGGAACAGCAGGTAAACACGTTAGAATTTTCTCTCCTCTCAGAGCCTCGCAACGTGATACAGCCGAGCGCGTGCAAGACCGCGTGTACGCCCAGCGTATTGATTTTCAACATCCTTATAACGCGCGCCTCGTCGCGCTAATATTTGAAACTCGCGGTTATTCTACAAACCTCACCCATACGCATTGCAGGTGAAGACACCGCTGATGGAGTTACAACTATCCCAATTACCAGCCCCAGAAGAGCAAAAAACAGAGGACCCATCGAGGTGGACAACGACACCGAGACCTCCGTCCTCGAGCTCGAGCTGCACTCCCGACGGCCTCCTTGAGTCCGAATCGACCCCGACGACTCAAGCCAGTAAGCAGCCATTGCCAGGCTTCCAACAAGCGTTCGGCTCAACGGAGATCGGCAGGTTCTCGCGATCGGAGCTTTTCGCCAGCCTCGTCGAGGCTGTCAATGTGAGTAACAAGTCCGAGGAGCAACCCTCGCAATTCGACAGCGGACGATCCTCCTCACCCGACTATAGCGGCTACAACGGCCAGGGCAGCCCAGTTATGCCATCCGCGCATACCTGGCATAGTCCCTATGCCGGTGCGATCGGCAGCGAGATCTAAAAAAAAAACCTCGTTGTTATTCGTCTTTCTGTGTGTATAGCTCTCTTCTCCCCGCGGCGCTCCGCCCGCCCCTCCGCGCGGGTGGCGGGGCGTGGCTCTACATTATTTCCAAGTGTAAAGTTACCAGAGGAGGACACAGTCGAATTTCGGACTTGGAAGTAAACGCGCGGAACTGTTGATATGTGTTTACGCGGAATCGCGATTATATTATAGAGCAGTCTCTACGATAACGTATAGTGAATTACATTATTATACCATTACAGATATATATTATACATAATTAATATTGTAGTTAGCAATATTAACAGATGTAACGCATATACACCCGTCGTCGTTTATTTTCGAGTCCGTCGCAAGGAGAGCAAGTCCGCACTGTACGAATCCCTGAATTCTGTGCCATATCGATGTCTTAATCAAATTCGCTATAGGAAAGTTATATAAATATTCGAGCTAGCCTCATTTTTCGATTCCTCGCGCTTGCGAGGATGTCAGTGGAGTGTAGAAATTTATTCGCAACGTGGATGGACAGTGTAGTTACGTGGTATTAACGTGAAAAAATGTCATTGAATTGTTGCATGTAAATAACCAGTTCAAGTCGTTTGTGGTTGTTTTATGCTTCCGAAAACGTCACTTTTTTATATCGATATCTGTAGAAGAAAGTTTCGATCGACGAGTGATGGAGGATCGATGTTCAATGGCATTTAATCTCTGTGTTGCGCATCAACTTGCCGACGGTGAGGTGACGATGAGAAAAGAGTTTAGATACGAATTTACTTGCAACTGTAGCATGTACTTGACAAACTTTTTAATATACCGAGATAAAACGTCGATTTTCTAAAATTACGCCGACCTTACAAGATTGAATAAAATGGCCAAAGTTATACAATCATGTTTAATACTCTTCGCATAATCTAGCAAAACTGAACAACTCTTTTCTCAACCCATTATCTCGGTAGACGAAGCAAGTATAAAAAAAAATACGAATAAACGTTCAACATTGTAGTTGTTACGATTATTCGGTCAAAGAAAGTACTTAAGCTGAAAGATTAACGCATTTTAACGTGATGAGAATTCGTAGGTACGAATTGTATACGTGTTCCTTTTACTTTCACGCGTAAAAAAAAAACTGTAAGTTTAAGGGTATAGGTATGGTAATCGTGAACGCGCGTGAACTAGCAAATTTAAAAAGTAACAAAATAATTAAGATTATAAAGTATAGAACAAAATGGAAAATACAAATAAACGCATACGAACTAGGATGTCAAGAGAAATGAATATAAAACGACGGCATCTTTATCTAATCGTTAAAATTTCAATTGGTTATCAAAATTGTGCCTTTCGATGGACTGGACATGTATATGAATTAAGTATATTAATTAATTATGTTATTTAAGGTAAATAGAAGCCGCGACATACTCGCGTGCTATTCGTGTAAAACAAAAATTTCGATACACCAATACTTGCAGTCATTTAAGCCTTTTATTAATGACTTATAACGAATTTTCAAATCGACCTTAATTGCGATATATTTCGGGTCGATTGTACCATTTGGAAAGTTCTCTTTTAAAGTTTAGTTTAATCTAAGTGAAGTTTCTATTATTACATAATTATTGTACTAGTAAAGACAATCTCTTGTTTACAGCGACAAATTATAATAATTATAATTATTATAATTTTCAATGAATTCCCGTAGAGGAAGTATACATACTTTAGGAAACGAAAATTAAACGTTTGCTTGCCAAACAAAGTACTCGTAATCTTTTAGCGCAGCATAGACAAATTTAATCGTTCTTTTCTCAGTGTATAACGATAATCATAAAGAAAAGATGAATTAATAGACACACAGAATCAAATACAAGCACGCATGAGAAAAGACAATTAAAATCAAAAGAGCCAACAAAAAACAAACATGATAAATGAACGGACGACGATTTTAAACGTATAAAAAAGAATGCTGGAATGCTAAAACAAATTTTACGTGTTAACAATTCTATTATTGTTAATAAGTTATTGATATTTATTACCAAATGATTAAATATGTGATAAAAGATTATATTATATATACATATATAAATATTATATATACATAAAAGAATAATTTAGTAGATTTTAGAGGCGAGAAGTGAAGAGGCGCGCTTCACTCTCTCACTGATGTACACGGGAGAAGGATACTTATAATATAGGAAAATGATGATCGACGCTGATGGGGTAATGTAAGAGGGACAAAGGGCCAGATTTAACTCGAATTTTGCAGACGCTCCTGCGGAGCTCGGTCGGCCTATACACAGCTCGCGTAATACGATACATTACAGACGCATTAGCTTTGTCCGATTTGCCGTGTATAACAATTTCAATCGTTCCTCTCAGCTATGCAGATGTCAAATGCAAAGCCTATGGGCATTCAATTGAATTCGAATTTGCCGACAAGCCAACCGAGCTCTTCGAAACGTCCGGCGGCAGTCTGTATAAAAAAAAAAAGTACCTATGTTAGATGTATAATATACATGAATGAATATATATATACACACGCGCGCGTAGCGTCAAAGACGGTTGATTGCAATGATTCACGCTGAAATGATGAAGGAAAGCACAGCTAAATGACGAATGAGAGAGAGAAAGAGAGAGACACACACATTTATACCTATCCTGTACCTATAATGGGACCAAACGATTTCTTTCTCCTTTATCTCGCTCGATACGCGCTCTCCATACATATGTATAACGAAATTCGTGCATTTCGTTTGACCACGTCCACAAACACATCCATGCGTTTATTTTTTTAATCGACAAGAAAAAACGAAATAAGTAACCGTACACGCGTCTCGAGCTTCTCTCAAAACTAAAACGCAACGTTCATTTATCTGATACAAACGAATAAAAAAGAATTCTTTGTCGGCCAATAACCCCCTATAACACGACCCTCGTCGAGGTATATCTTAAGAGATGATTCATCTTAGCGTGAAAATTGAAACAATAAGTGATAAACTATACACTCGTGGGAAGGAAAAAAATCGAATGCTCCAAAAGTCAAAGCGAGTCGATGAATATTGTCATATATTAGCGAAAGTTTTATTTGTCGCACTATGTAGATGAGTCGTTCGCAAAATATTGATAATATATATGATGCATTCTGTTTTTCAAAACAAAAACGAGAATATAATCAAAAAAAGCATAGCTGCATACTGTCTCGAGAATATAAACAAATACAAATACTTTAAAGAATTATAGCATGAGCAGTCCAAGCTGGCCCAATCAAATGCACTTTTGACAAAGGTGACTACTACTATTATATATGCACTGGACTCGCAGATAATGGATGAGGAAAATAGTAAAGCACCTGTTCGCCACCTAGTTTTGCTGACCAGAAACTCTGAGAGCTAAGCGGTCGGAGAAGAGCCAGTCCAATACTACTCCATAGTACAGTCGTAATAATAGATCCAATTAAATTATTTTCTTTTTTTAACTTCAGCCCAAAATGTAGCGAGACTCTCGAGACAGTATGAAGAAACACACGCCCCCATATGCGCGAGTAAACACGCGATTTTATTATAACTTTAGAAATTTTTCTAGCAGAACTGAGCAAAAGTCGTAAAGGAATTTTTCCAATTGAGGGAAAAAAAAAACAAACGTGGATATTAATACCCGTGTAGTAGCTCTAGAGAACTAAGATTCGTAGCATTTTTAACAGAACAGTCGACGGAGGGACGTCGGCGTTTTAAAATTTTAAAAAATTGTCACCTAAACCGTATACTCAACCGCATACGATCCTTATACACGTATATAACTAAAAATCAAATCCGCCACAACACTCACGTACATATCACTTTGAAAGACAGATATATAATTAAAAGGTATATACATGCAAAAAGAAAGAGATGAAATCTGTAATAACCCGACTGTAATATTTGTATTATGCGTCGACAATTATAAAGAAGTATATTGTACCAAGAACTACACACACACAAAGTCCAATGCCAAATTAGAAGGAAAACAAATCAAAAGACGTCTCCCGAGCATATATACAGCAGAGAGCGTATTCACCCAGAGTCAAAGTATAAATATAATAAAAAGAATCTAAAATATACAATATAAAAATTGCGTCGGCTCATCGCAACGTGATGATGATTATTATATGAATTACCGAACAAAATAAATAAACGTTTGTATAATACCACTGTGCATTTTCACTAATCGTTTTCTTTATCTTCTCCATCAGCTGATTCCAACCAAGAGCTTCCTAAAATCCCGCTCTGCCCATCCATACCGAACCTCATCCGCCGATCCTTCAAAGCCTTCAGAGTTTTCGACGAGACCTACGACGCAGGTAAAAATCCAGTCAATTTTTTTTTTCCTTTTATTTGATTCCGCTTCTATATTTTGAAAATTTTATCGAAAGTGTGTCGCTGCCAAGAACGAAAGCATCAAAGCGCAAGAATGGCCGACAGCGAGCGAAAGACAACCGCCGCCGGCCCACAGCCAGAGTCACTCGTTTACTCGACCGACGGAAAAGAATATTAAGCGCAAAGAGAATCAGCAGGACGAGTGTCTGGATCTGCGTATACCATCCAAGAAGAGAAAAATCGAAGAGAAGAAGCAGGAGTGTCCTGACTCTTCCGTTGGCACTGCTGAAGAGTGACTTTAGATTTTTTTCAACAATGATTCTTGTATATAAGTTAGTTTAAGATTTTTTTTTTTAATGCTCTGAGTGAAGTTTACTATGCCGTATTTTCAATAAATTCAATTTCTTATACGACGAACTTCGTCATTTACCAGTATTACGCTCCTTTTGTCGAAGGACCATTATGTACGGCTAAAAAAAAGAATGGAACAATAAAACCACGCGATATGCCCGTCGTAAAGGTGTCTTCTACTAGGCTTTGATCTCTTATTTTCACCGCGCTTCTTCGGTCCGACACTTCCGTTTTTGGGGCTATAAAGTCCGAATGTGTATCCTTAGCTATAATACAAAACTGTATGCTAAACGAAATCTCAACTGCTTAACGGTTCCCGATCTCCGTGTGGATGTGTCTGACTAATACCTTTTGTAAAATATAAAAAAAAAAAAATCAATTAATCAGCCGTGTGTTAATCACAAATGAGCTACTAAAAACGCTACAGTTGCAATCGAGAGAGAAAAATTCAGTAAAAGTACAACAGCCGTAAAGCGTAGTGGGTTATCGTCGAAGCTTTGATCGGAAAAGGAATTTTTATGGGCCTTATACCCGAGAGTGCCTCTGTGTATTTGGCACTGCAGCCGCAAAAGGGCTGCCCTTTTTTTTCTCTCTCGCGTAGGTATCAGCAGGAGCAGTAGGTATACACCGGGGTTATTAGGAGCGATATCCAACTATTTGTTTGCTGAGGTCTCTTCTATGCGTGTATCTGCGTGCGGACCTTCTCTTTCGGGGCATAAAATGCATTAAGAGGTTTTCAAAGCTTGTAAAGTTGTTGTTTCCTTTTGGTTGCGGACGCAGGCTTTATGGTCCCTTTTTTTTTTTTTGTTTTCGAAATACTTGTACGATGTCGCAACGGAAGATTACTCACGAAGCTGATGTGTTTATAACAAATGTATATCGAGAGAATTATTTCAGTAAGTTCGTTGACGAAAGGAGAACAACTAAATTATTTATTCCTTTTATGTTCGGAATTGAGAAATGACTACTCGTGGGCAAACACAACGGCACTCGTGATGCGCGCGACTTTCAACCGAAATCCTGCTTCTCATCAAATAAAAGCCACGACGACGTACACACAGACGATGCGCTTTGTGTTGATTTTTCTCATTATTAAGTATACCAGTGGAGACGGCGGCGCACCTATATAGAGGGAGGAACTTTTTCGGCAACCGATCGCTACGCTGTATAGCTTGTATTTACTCTTTTGTTGCTTTGTATACTCTTACCACCTGCGACGCTTGCGAAGATAAACCGAAAAAAATAGTACATAATGCATACTTACCTCGAGTTACACGCTCTTTTTGTCCAAACGATTCTTCACAACTAAACTTTCTCAAAAAATCGTCATTGCACAGACACACAATCTGCCTAAATCGCACAAAACTTCGATCTACAAAATCGTTCGCGTATAGCAGTCCTTCACAGTATCGAAGCGAAAGTTGGCGCGCGTCAAACTGCCTGTGCCCGTTCATCGCGGAAAATCGACGAAAAATCGCTCGGACATCCCTCTTCTTTTTTCCTCAACTCAACTCGAGTAGGCGCGGCCCAAAGCTTTACGATTGGTTACCAGCACACCACATCCCCGAGACCGAATGGGCCCGAAACCAATAGTAGAGAACCTCGCTCGAAACACCAATGGCAACAAGGCATCGGACATCCTCTCGGCTCGGTTAATTAGGGCCAATTAACGCTCAGGCAGTTGCGAGCTCAGCAGTCGAAGCTACAGCGCGTTCACCAGCTAGTGTGAAATATCGCGCCCTGGTGTTACAAGCTGACACCGAGAGAGCTGCAGCTCCTGCGTCAAAGTCCAACTGTGTCTTTTGTCTCTGTTTCCGCGAGCTTTTCTCGCCCAGAGGCTAAGTGATATCGCGTGTGTGTGTGTGTGTGTGTGTGTGTGTGTATCGCTGCGAAAAAAAAAAACAGCGGCAGAGGATATGCCACTCGTCGTGACGAGCCAAGCTACCGGACTTTTTTCTCCAGGAGCTGATAATTAAGAGGTCTATCGAGTCACGGAGACAAACGCTACTGCTTACCGGAACAAGTATAGACTTTGTGGAGGGAGAAGGTAATGCAACACGAGAATTACTGCAATCGGTTTCGTTAAGATCGAATCGACGTGGAGAGAAATGAAAAAAAAACGATGAAACTATTTACAGTGTCACCAGCTGCAAGGAAAAATGCAAACCGTAGCATCGAGTGGTTCTGGACAGGATGACAGTCCACGTTGCCGATCCGAGCACGACGGCAAAGATCGGCAAGAACTGCAAACGATCGGTGACGAGAGGGACGATCGCACTGACGTTCAACAATGCGACGCTACTGGGACCAATGGTCTCTCTCTCGCTCTTGAGGATCGCGAATTATGGACGCGTTTCCAGTGCATCACCAACGAGATGATCGTTACTAAGAACGGAAGGTGCGTGAATTTATAAATAAAATAAAGGCTCGACTAAGAACAAGTAGCAGCTTACATCTCAATTCCATCGCGCGGTGTCGGCTGATCTTCAAACGTGTATACATTATTGTATATATTTTTCGAAGCGAAATCGCCAATAAAATAAGCTATTAATCTTATCCGTCGCCTCTGAATTGATAATTCGTAAAATGACGAGGCAGCGGCAGCTCTTGCAACAATAAAAGCTGAAATAAGAAAAACGCATGTACAGCGACGACAGGAGCAGCCACTGCTTCGGCCTAATATCTTCTTATATTATACGCCGAGCGGTGCAATAAAGTTTTACAACGTCGGCAGCGACGGTATCTCGAAATATCCGTAGTCCGATCGCCTCTGCACACGCGTCTTGGGTTGTTTCTTCTGATGCCTATATACCTGTGCCGCTTTGCTGCCGGTCTTTCTTATCTTTGAGCTGCCGACGAGTTTGGAAATAATAAAAAAAAAGGATCGTTTATACTTATAAACAATGAATTTGAACATCAAAGGATCGCTCTATTCGTATATATTTGAAATTTGGATTTCAGCAAAAAGAATTGCAAATGAGACACTTTTTGATTTTTCAGACGGATGTTCCCAGTCGTAAAAGTAATCGCTCGGGGATTGGAACCGGCCGCCATGTACACGCTACTTCTCGAATTCGTACAGGTCGACCCGCACAGGTGAAATATTACTATACCTACACTTAACTCTTGTGTTTGTATATATACTCAAAGATACGATTGCAATTGATACACAATACGTTATTATGCAACACCGCGACATTGAAAGCTCGCATCGTTAACGCTTTCAGTTACTACCATCGCTCTAATTACAAATCGCGGGCTATTCGCTATTTTTATCCTTCGAAAGCAGACATAATATCATAACAATAGAAATAAACTGTGTTAAGGTGGAAGTACGTAAACGGCGAGTGGGTTCCCGGTGGTAAAGCCGAGGTCGCGCCTCCGAACCCAATCTATATCCACCCCGAGAGTCCGAACTTTGGAGCCCATTGGATGAAAGAGGCCGTTTCGTTCGCCAAAGTCAAACTGACCAACAAATCCAACGGAAACGGACAGATAATGCTAAACTCATTGCACAAGTACGAGCCACGAGTCCACCTCGTTCGCGTCGGTGCTGAGGAACAACGAACGGTATCGTAATCAGAAAAATAATTTTATTTTAAAAGAGCCGTGTGCGATGTGAGAGTCGATCGTGAGAGAAAGTTTCTTTGCGCAGGTCCTTACGTACAGATTTCCAGAAACGCAGTTTATCGCCGTGACGGCTTACCAGAACGAGGAAGTGACTAGTCTCAAGATCAAATACAATCCGTTCGCCAAGGCATTTTTGGATGCGAAGGAGCGGCCCGCAGACTCGCAGACATACCCGCAGTGTAAACGCGCGCTTTTTTTTTACTACTTTACTCGTGGATTCGATTCTCTGAATGAATATAATTACTTATACCGAGAATCGTTCGCTTACGTTTTTCAGACAGCGGAGCTTGGTTTCTGCCACAGCCAGCGATGAACTACGACTATCCCGTCGCTCCAAATCAGACCAGTAATAGCAGTCCCAATAATACCGGATTGCCCTCGTCGCCTTGTGGCATCTCTTCGAGCGGTCACAAGAGCACCTGTCGACCTGCACCCTATACGCTTAGGCACAAATATATTCAAGAGGGTGAGTCATACGTAAAAAAATATCCTTTTTTTTGAAAAAATCTTAGCGAAAAATATTTATTCTATCTCTTATCATCCAACGACAGAGCAACACGTGGATCCGTACGGACCGGTACCACTGCTGCACTCAAGCGCCTACGTGAGCGGCTGGTCCCCGCGAAGTCCTGAGCACCAGCAACAGCAGCAACAGCTGTCTCTGCAACCAGATTGGCCATCGTCACCGTCGCCCTCTCCAACATCGCCGTATCAGAGCCTCGCACAGCACAGAGTCGCCGCTAATAGTCCATCGCTCTATACTCCGGCTGGGAACCCTGTCCAGGAACAGTGCACTGGAGAACAGCAACCAGCCACCTGGTTACACCCCAGCGTGTCCGAGCAGATTCAACAGCAGCAACAGCAGTCGTACCTCAACTTGAATCTGCACTTGCATCACCAGATCTCTTACACGGTGAACGACACACTGCTATTATAGACAGTTTTGGACTCGATTTTAATAGTTTTTTTTTTAATATAAAAAAATTCAAAATTCCACCACACAGAATGGCACAGCCCTGCAGCAGCCTATCCATCCTCAGGACTCTCCGCTTCACGACTACCCCGAATATCCGCACCCGCATCACCATCATCACCATCAGCATCACGAAGCAGCTCAGCAACAAGCTCATCACTTGCAAATGCAACAGCTCCATCAGCAGCAACACCAGTCCCATCACACTGACAACCCGAATGAGGCCGTCAGTTACAACGCGAAAGAGCCTCCACCACCGCCAATCCATCATCACCATCACCTGACCACATCTGCCGGCTACGATCACGCCAGGAACGAAGAATCCGAGCCTGTCAGAGCCGAGCATACGGTATGTTTACTGATAATTATTGAATTTTTTCTTTCAAAATTACAGGACTTAATTGATCTTTTTCATTTTTCGCAGATTCAGGTAGATCGAAGATTCATCAGCCCAGTCGGAGTGATCGAGCATCATAGACACGCTCAGCCAGCTCCGGAAGAACAGGTTGATGAGCAGCAGCAGCAGCAGCAGCAGCAAACGCAACCGACTTGGACACCTTTGACGCCTCCGCCACCCCCGCAGACAACGGCTATTTGATGATAGCTGAAAAATTGAAACTCCAAGCACTATTACTATAATTTATCATTGAATTCTGTGACATAAAACTCAATAACGAACGTCCTGTCGTTTTAAGAAATAAATATACCGTATTTAATACCGGCAGTTGTATTCGGCGAAAAAAAAAAGAAACATTGTTTTATTTATTTATTTTACGAGAAAGAATTGTTATTTTTAAAGCCTTAAATATAAGGCAGTTATAGCATTAGTGACTCTAAAGCAGTAGGCCCGACCAAACACCGCTATGTATATATATGCACTGGACTCGCCGATAACGATGTGGGGAAAAAGAATGCATCGATGCGCCATCTATCTTCGCTATAGGCAGATACTAAGCAGAAAGCCGGAAAATTTTAACGTTACTGAGAGATAACCAGTTCAAAACGGTTTTTTGTTTTTTATAGCATGGAGATTCTTCTTTTTCGTGCGGAATATTATCGATTACGACTGATCCACCCCAAGAGGCTGAATTATTTTTGGCCAATTGATGATTGCTCCATATAAAAATTTAATAAACTAGTCGAATCTGCTAAAAATACAGTACAGTGCGTTTGAGCTATAATATTGCGTTGAAAATCATTATATTCTCAATCAGTATATAGTACGCGGTCTACTGTCAATACTAATAACTGAGTACTATATACCTCGATCCTCCAGAAGGGATCGGTTTGTCTACCTGCGAAGGGACAAATCCGTCCCCTCTCTCTTCGTACAAATAACTGCCATGCGGCCACCACATGTAAGTACCGCGCTGGCTCGTCTTGTGCGTTGATCTTAAAGTAGCTGTACCTGGTGATGCCTATGAGAAGGCGAGATAGGACGAATTTTTCCCCTCAGGTAGACAAACCGATCTCTTTTGGAGGGGATGTGCCGCCACGCGGATAGTATACTCGCACTTTTGGCATATACATTTAGTGTTTTCCTCCTCATCAGTGTCGGACGAGTGCGCAAAGCGTCAGTATTATACTGCGAAACCGCGCGAGGACAGCGAACATATAGTCCCTTTTTTTTTGAGTATTAGTTTTCCAAATTCGTAAATCGAGAAAGGGGCCCCAAACCTACTAAAAAAAAAAAACAGTGTACATTCAACATGGCTAAAAGAGACAGCAATGTCACGTATCCCGACGTAGATGGCAAGCGTCCTAAAGACGATCCGATATCACTGATAAAGCGCGCCATAGAAAACCGTGACTATTCTCTAGTGTTGTCGCTGCTGAACATGTGGACCGAAATAGATGTCAAAACTTTCAATGACAAAGACAAAGAAACATTTCTTCACTACAACGCCGTGTACGGCAACCGCGCCATTAACCGACTCCTCTTTCTAGCTGGCTGCCCCATTGACGCTGTCGACAGATACGGCGAAACAGCTCTAGTCTACGCCATTCAAAGTCGGAACTTTGACATAGCGGAACAACTAATCAAGTTCGGGGCTAATGTGAACATAAAAAATGACAAATCTCAGACTGCATTGCTCTTCGCTGCAAGCAACGTAGGTTTAACAGATTATAATAGTACATCAATCTTCAAGATGAGTCTTCCCCTAACTAAGACTATCGCCGAAGCCAAATTCAATGATCCAGCACTAGACGAGAAATCATTACGCTACATGCATCCTGGCTTCCACCCCTGCAATTTCGCGTGGAGGATTAGATTGAAAAAAGTCGATGATGATACAGACGATCAAGTGCTCACTACTGCCTCGTGTAGGAGCAATAATAGGCCTAATCAAGACTTCGAGGCAGCTATCAGACTCAAGATCGTGAAGATGTTACTCAACGCCGGAGCCGATGTTAACGAAAAGGATCGTAATGGTTTCTCGGCCATCCTCGGCGCCGTCTGCACAGGTGACCTCGAACTTGTAACGACTCTCATCAATGCTGGAGCTGACGTTAACAAACAAAACATGGTAGGCGCCACAACGTTGCACGAAGCAATCATGTGTGGCAACGAGGCAATGGTTCGGCTACTGCTCAGTCGCGGAGCTAAAGTCGATGTCAAGATGAAGCCGGGCATTATGCCACTTCACTGTGCCGTGTTACTCAAAATAGAAAACAAGAGTAGCGTAGCTATCGATGCCGTTATAAAAGAGCTACTCAAGCATTCGGTCGATGTAAATACTCCAAACGTTCAAGGCCACACACCTTTTACTCTCATCGTGCAAAGCGGTGACTTAAATTTGGTGAAGTACTTCATTGAACTCGAAGGTACTAAAAAGGTAAACATATACGAAAGCAATGCTCTTCATTACGCAGATAATATGGACGTTTTTAATCTACTGCTGGAAAGCGAAAAGAGATACACGAAAGAAAGCCGGACAGCGCTTCACTACGCGAGCAAATACGTCCGGCCTAATCTCGTTCAATCTCTCATTGCCAATGGTGCGGATGTCAACGCGCAAGACGCCAGTGGCAAGACACCGTTGTTGTTAAGCATAAATAAAACAAATTGCTCGATAAAAGGACTCTACGCCAACTTCCACTTAAATAGGATGCAGACGATACGCTTACTGCTTGAGGCAGGTACAGATGTCAATCAGAAGATTCTACAGAAGAACACGACGATTCTTAAGGAAGCGATAGCAACAGCGACGTTCAGTTACAATTTAAGCTTCGTGATCATCGATCATGTGGCCTTAACCGAGGCGAAGACAGAGAAGCCCGTGTTTGATGACTTTAATCTGAAGCTGATCAACGAAAATTCAACGCTCAAGGATCACTATGAAAAGTGCCAGGCTGAACTTCAAGCTATGAAGAACTTTGAGATCGGAGATACGAAGATTACTCACTTTGATATAATAACGAAACCGCTCAATGTGCTAATAAATTACGCGAAAAATGAGAAGGTAGTAAAAGATTTCAATAAAGTTACCGATTACAGGAGATTTTATCCGATTTACTGCCCGTTATTGAGGGCGAAATTTGGCTCCGCTATAGCTAAAATGAAACTTATCGAACAGGCTTCTGTTGTATAATTGTGTATGGCTCTGTAATTCGAGCTGAGCCTACTAATGTGTTTTATGAAAAGACTTTGAAATATATTAATTATATTAAAAATTATGTATCAACGAAATTACTTTTATACCTATTACCTATTACTTTTATACCTATTACTTTTATAACTATTACTTATATACCTATAAATAAACCATTTATGACGAAATATTTTTGTCAGCGTTTTTTTCCTTTTCATTTTCCATGTGAAACTATTTTTTGTATGTAAAAGTTGTAAAAGAACGAATACATATTATTACTTTATAGGTACGTACTATACGCAAGATTATTACAATCGTATATATATTCACAATTTTGCTTTACCGACAGAGTTTTGACTGCGAAAATTCTGTTATATATGTACCTGCATATTTCATTTGTAGGTTATAATCTCAGTTGTCACTGCTTGTAAACATCACTTGATCGAAAAAAACTACAAAATTAAAATAGTTATTTCAATGTTGGATTATATATTATAATTAGAAGATAGGTGTTTGCTGAAAAAATGGCTACAAAAACAGAAAATATCGTTGATGCTTCAAATGAAGAGGTAAACAATGATGGGATTCGTGAACGAATGGCAAGAAACAGAGAAAGAGCTTTATTATTAAGAAAAGCC
Organism: Pteromalus puparum; assembly: GCA_012977825.3. Taxonomy (NCBI): domain Eukaryota; kingdom Metazoa; phylum Arthropoda; class Insecta; order Hymenoptera; family Pteromalidae; genus Pteromalus; species Pteromalus puparum. The sequence goes on along the minus strand of CM053168.1, from coordinate 2,559,279 downwards.
AAAATTGTTGCACATCCTTATGCTAAGAGGTACGTTTGGTTGTCACTTTATTTTAACAACGTTACTGTTACCTATGATCCAAGGTTATAAATTATTCCATGCAATTGCACCATTATTGCATTAAATGCAGCTAAATATATAATTTTTTCCAGCGACAATGAAAATGGTGTTCAAGGCAAAGTTATCAAGGTACAAGGACAGAAAGTTATCGATAGTGGAGCTGGTTTCCTTATCGAAGAAGATGATGATCTCGAAGCTGCTATGGTAATAAAACTTTACTCTAACTCGTTTTTTTTTTATATTAAATATGACATGTTACATTGTATCTGTTTATTATTAGTGCACCATTGCCTCAGATCCAGCGCCGATAATCTCTAAACTTCCAGTCTGCCAGGAGTGTACAAAGGAATTCAAAGACTCATACCTTTTACAAAAATTTGACTATTTAGCATGTGATGAGTGCAGGTTACTATTACTTGTATGAAATTTATTTTTAATACATCAAAGTTCTTTATGATTAAAGGTTTAATTTCTATTTCAGGGACAACGATGGAAAACATTCTCTGATAACCAGGACGGAAGCCAAACAAGAATATCTTTTGAAGGACTGCGATCTGGATAAAAGAGAGCCAGCACTTAAATATGTATTACGTAAGAATCCTCACAACGTACATTGGGGTGAGATGAAACTTTACCTTCAAATTCAAATAGAGGAAAGAGCTCTCGAAGTTTGGGGAAGTGAAGAGAATCTGCTAGAGGAACGCGAGAAACGCGAAGTGAAGCGCCAGGAAACCAAAATAAAGAAGTTTAACAAAAAAGTTAAAAAGCTTCGAATGGAAGTCAGGAGTTCACTCTATGACAAAACACAAAAAGCTTCTCATACCCATCAATTTGGGGAGGATACTTATAATGAAGATGATGATAATTATACGCATACATGCACGATATGTGGATTTGAAGAGACTTATGAAAAAATGTAAAATTAGCATTTATTTTTGTAAATTAATTATTTAATTTCATTATTTTGTTACGTAAATTTTTCAGTATGCCAGAAACCTCATACGCATGTTAAAGAATAGTGTATTATAAGACTTTTTTATACTTAAATTATAGAACATAACAAAATTCCGCCTTTTTTTAAAACCTTTTAACTAGTAATGCGCAATTAATAATTTATTAACTCTAAAATAAAAATGTTTGCGCAGATTTTAGGCAACCGAAACTACGAATCGCATCGCGTTTCGGTTTAAACGCTTAACATGTATTTTACTCGTTTTGCTTCAATGAAACAATTAACAATAGATTACATTTACATAGTTTTTATTTTAAAAAATCTAAACGCTCGTTGCATTTTAACTTTCGCGAACATTGCACTGATAATAATTCTTAACTACAAACACTTTCAAGCAATTGTATACGAAGAATTCGTCGAGTCGAAAGAAATGGCAAGTCTACGAAATTCTGCTGCGAAAATTCAGATCATTACTTCTAATAGGCAAACGTGTATATAATGACGCTCTGTTCGGATAATTTGATAGTAATTTATGTAAGAACAAATTGCATCACTGCCAGTGGCAGAAGACATGTACACTCCTAAAATTAAATTACGCATCTGATTATCAACTAATTTGTAAATAATAAATACGATAGTTCACTAAGCTAATTACTAATTACAAGATAATTGGCAATAGAATAAGTAATTCGAATCCTTTTAAGAGTGCTCATGATTGAATAATTGATTATTTTCCTATCTAATACTTCTTTGACAGCATTGACAAAAAAAAAACTCTGCAAGATACATAAAAATGTCAGACTTTGGCGACACCTTCCATATCATTTCTTTACATCATTTTTACATCAACAGCATAAAAAATCACGTCTGCTCATCGAACTTTCACACTCTATCAAAAAAAAAGAAACATACGAGCTGGAAGACTTGTGCTTCGAAACCAAGTACTTTGTCCTTTTTTTTTATTATTATTATTATTATTATTCGAGTTAATCGAAAAGTCTTTAATCTTCATTGATTCGTTCTCGTTAGCGATCGGCGAGCGGATCACTAATAATGGCAATCACAAAAAAAACACAGAAACGTGCTAAACTATCGCTACGAGCCATCGTTGGCATTTGTACAGGCTGATGACGGTTGCATGGCAGGCAGAACGCTTGGCACGGTCAGATTCACTCCCAGCTCCCTTTTTGGCATTGTCGACGAGCTTATCGGATTACTCACTGTGGTCGACGATCTGCAAAGAGAATTCAGAAGTTAAGATGGCTGTTCGTCCGTTATCAATCGCAATGTCTCAAGTTATAGCGAACGTACCTGTTGTGCCTGAGATGACTCTTAACTAAGTGTCCGGCCGTCAGAGCAGCCATGAGGGAGAGCTCGCCGGCGAGAACGGTCGCGCAGACGATCCTCGCTAATTTGTTGGCGTTACGTCCAGGGTCCTCGGCGTTTGCTCCCTTGACGCCGAGCATAGCCAGGCAAGCTCCCTGTGCTGGAAGACCTGTGCCACCACCAACGGTACCGATCTCGATGCTGGGCATCGTGCACGACACGTACAGGTCGTTGCCATCTGGACCCCAGGGTTCCATCAACGTCATGCAGTTACTGCTACCGACGTTCTGTGCTGGGTCCTGAAAATCAGAGCGAAAGGTCGTTCAGAGAAATCCACTACTCGTCTTAGATTACGAAATCATGAACGAAGAGAACAAACCTGGCCCGTTGCGATGTATATGGCTGTGACGATGTTGGCAGCGTGTGCGTTGAAGCCGCCAATGCTACCAGCTACGGCGGAACCGATCATGTTTTTGCATATGTTGACGTCGACCAATGCGTGCGTCGTGGTCTTGAGTACCGAGGAGACGATCTCCGCGGGAATAATGGCTTCGCAGACTACGCTCTTGCCCCGACCCTCGATCCAGTTAATCGCAGCGGGCTTCTTGTCCGTGCAGACGTTGCCGCTCAGCGATAGGATTTCCATGTCATGGAATGTCTCCTGCACGGTGTGCAGCGACTTTTCGGTACCTTTCGACAGCATGTTCATGCCCATGGCATCGCCGGTCTTGGCTACGAATCGGATGAAGAGATGTCGACCGGCTATGTGTACCTGGATTCTGGTCAAGCGAGCGAATCGACTGGTCTCGTCGAAGCTACTCTTCATCTTCTCGAAGTTTTCTGGTTTCTGCATCCACGTCATGGCCTCGCTGGCACGAGTGATGCTGGGGAAGCGTACCACCGGTCCTCTTGTCATGCCTGTAGAAAAATCCACCAAAACACTTAGAGATTAGCAAAGACTTTTTTTGGCGCGTTGAAAGATTCCATTGCGTAACGACAAAATCTTTCACTTTTTAACGTCACGACGTTCATTGTTTTAGCTGGTTCCCTCAGATTTACTCGGGAGATTTACCTTGAGTCACATCCGGCGCCGGTGAATTTACCAAACAATGTAAGACCACTTACCATCGGCGACGACTCTGCTAGTGACACCACCACAACCCATCAGGGCGCGGCTTCCTCTGTTGGTCGAAGCGACGAGGCATCCCTCGGTCGTGGCCATGGGTACGTGGATGAGCTCCCCGTCGACCTTCAGTGGACCAGCGATGCCCACTGGCACAGGCACGTAGCCCACGACGTTCTCACAGCAGGAGCCCAGCACTTTGCTGTAGTCGTAGTTACGGTAAGGCAGCTCGTGCAGGTCATCGCTGAACTTGCCTGCGTTGCCTACGATCGCTCGCCGGATGCCGACTCCGCGTTCCATGTCGCCCACGGCCTTTTCTAGCTGGTACGACTGGATGTACTTGTGCTTGACGAGTTGGATCACCTCGTGATCTGTAAGCCCGTTGGCTCCCAACTGCAATCGACGACGTTACAGACAACTCTCCGGCGCGAAATTCAAAATACAAAATCCCCTGGAAAACTGACCTCTGATCGGTAGATGGAAGCGCACTCCTCAAGGCTCCTAGGGCTCTCCGGCTTGGAGCAGCAGAGCGTCTCGCTGCTGGAAGAGCTGGACTGCTGCGAGAGCAGAAGCTTTTCCTCCGTCTGGACCTCCTTGTCGACGAGCTGAACATCGGGATCGGCCGAACCGACCTCGATCCAGTCAGCCTCACCAGCCATACCAGACAGCGGGAAAACCGTCGAGTGCCTGCCCTCGGCTCCCAGACCCGACATAGCCGAGGCGAATCTCTGGCGGAGTTTGCTCTCCATATCGGCACCGCTGACACCGTCCTCACAGACGCTGCGTCTCGTGAGCTGCTCGTCTTCCTCAGCGAATCGTAGCTGACGCACTATCTCACCTCTATCCTCGAAGAAGATGAACTTGATGGCCAATGCCAGCAACAGTATCAGGATAACGATGTTGTCCGCGCTAACCGACAGCCAGTTCATAAGATAGCCCTTGAGATCTGGTGGCGCCTCTGTCTTGTTACGGTTGGTCAACAGGATACTTGGACTGACGGTCGACACACTCTCTTCTATCGTCTCCTCGGCGTCCTCATTGCGGAACGGCCAACGGCTGGAAAATCGCTCAAATTAGATTCCTCCCGCGAGAAAATCACTACTCCTTTCGACATCGGAATCTCATTCGCTCGCTCTTTACCTCGCGGCGACAGAGAACGACTTTCGTTAGCCTCCCGACTCGGATATGGAACAGTTTCCAAGCGCGGACAACTTATCTCTGGACGCTCCGAAAGCTCGTAACCAGCAGCGACGCGTTCGGGGCCCATTCATCCCGACGGCTCTTTTCACGGACGGAAGATCGCGGCCGATAGTTCTCTTTCAATCGCTTCCTCGAAGAGCCATTGAATCTTCCAACGCGACCCTGACTCTGTCAACCTCCCTCACGACAATAGCTAAGGAATAATGCCGCGGCCACGAATACGCTTGCCTCCTGGGGGTCAGATGGGCCCAGGCTGATAGGAGAAAATTCACGCGTCATTTAGCTATGCTGATGTGTATACACTATACTGTGTATACGATACGTACAATGAACGGTAGTCACGGAGAGAAGGTTTCATCACCGCGTGTAAGTATATGTGTGTGTGCGCATAATGTCTGGAGGCCTCCTTTTTCGCCTTTCGCAAGTGTGTCGTAATGAAATTAGGATAATAGCGATCTCTCGAGAGCACCGCCTAAACCGGTTGCCGCTCGACTATATCTCGCACCGCTTCGCTGCTACTTACTGCTGCTGCTGCTGCTGCTGTTGCTGCTGCAAGAGAGAGAGAGAGAGAGAGGCCTTGGCGGCTCTCTTGCAAGCACTCTGCTCTTTGTTTATCTATGGGTTATTACCGCTAACGACCGGCTGTAGGTCTAACGCGCGCGTTTCTCTCTCTTTCTCTCTCTCTCTCTCTCGCCGGCCTAATCAAGAGCGTTGAGTTGCTACTAGAAGGTATGTTGAAAGCACCGACCGACGTTATAGCGAGCATCTTTCGGAAAGTCGAGTCGAATTACGAATCGATTGAAATTCAACGCGGTACGAGCGTTCGATCACGTACACGTGCGCCGTTTCCCAATAAACAGACGAGCAGACAGGCACGTGTACGATATCGATTACTTTATATATATATATTTACCTGTGCGCGTGGACGACGAAAAGGCCAGCGATCATTATGAGCTTGAGCCGTTCGACCACCGGATTCGGCTTCTGGTCTTCCTCGTTCAGTAGACCCGCGTGCGTCATCAGGATCTTGTCATTGCTGCTGCGCGAGAGCTGTGTACAAAGGCAAAATATACACTCTTGAATTTCATACATACATACATACATACATACATACACATATCCTGCGTATATACACGCACGTCATTACGCGAACTGCTATGCGGAGAGCAGTGTCAAGTTCGGCGCGCTCGCGAGAGAGAAATAACTTTCTCCGCGCGTATTTCGTTTCGTTATATTCACGCGCGAAGGAGAGTTACGTCAACGACTCTTATGATACAGGTTTACCGATGTTACGTCGCCGAATCGGTAAGTTTCTTTCCCGCTTATTATAAGACGATTTCTCGCGATCGATTTTTTCTTCTCTCGTATCAACTGCAGATGAGAATCCATCTGAAAAATCACTACGACCCGACCTCAACCCACATATTATACATTTACGGAATAATTGCGAATGAAAAAGAAATCATCACGTCCTTCCAAGGGCATATTATCCAGTATAGTATAGCGTGTCAGTAGGCCGAGAATTCCGCCTTGTCACGCTGGCTTTCGACACTTTTATACGCACTTGACCGACACTCTCAAATTCGAAAACGCGACATTTCAAAGATTTCTAAGACAACAAAGCACTCACCTCAAGTACGAGAGAAAGGCAGGCGGGATAGAATGTCATGAAGACGACGTAGTTGACGACGACTCCGAGACAGGCATAGCCGCAGAGTATCTCCAGTCTCCTCACACCTGACAGCGAACCAATTCCTATGAGTAGAATCTCGACAAGGGTGTCCAGGGTGACTGACGGTCCCAGGAGGCGCATACCTCGAGCTATGTTGGCACGCACTTCGTCTTGACTCTTCGAGTTCAGCGCCAATTGTGCCAGGATACCAGCCTTGTTCAGGTCGATCACCAGCAGGAAGAAGAACAGAGCGTCTCTGAAACGATTTTGAATTTTCCCGCGTTAAAAGCTTTCTTTTCCCGCAAATTCCTGATACTCAATCCATTACACTCACTTCAAATCAGAAATATCGCTGCGGCCAAAGTTCAGCACGCTCGAAGTGAAGATGATGCTCGAAAACATAGTGAAGAGACCTGCGATTCCTGAAACAGAAAAAAAAAAACATCGTTAGCGCTTATCCTCGTAATTGTCATAAACCATTGTCAGTCCTAATAACTCTAACCGACAGCAAATGAAAAACACTTCGTCCATCGCGCGCGCAAAAAAAAAAAAAAGAAGCGATATACTCTCACACTGCATAGAAAGCGCTTTCGATTGTTTTGCCGATCGCGCGCGCGCGCGCGCAATTACAAATCCACTCTATACTCCGCAGCATTACATTAGCCGCGGCTGTCGAAAGCCGCACGCGGTATATATACAGAGCATAGCCGCAAATATAAGTTGCGGTATACACCAGCTTGCGGAGAGCGCGTATAATTCGGTAATCGCCGATATAACGGTGGCTTCGAATAAGAAATGCCGCGTGCAAACAGCGTATCGCTTTCTATGCGCGCGCGCGAGTGCCGGAACTTTCACTGCTTTCTTCTTTCCTTACATTCTTTCCGCCAGGCAACTGTGTATGTGTGTATACTTAGAAATACTAGCTGTTGGCCTTTATCGCATTCAAGGTGAACACACTCGAGGCTTGACTATTATATCCATATAATCACTGTACACGCGAGCTATCTTCTTCTTTAATTTCTTCATTCGCGATGTTAACGAGCCGATATAACTATATGTACATACGTATACCTCATACTTTTCGCGAAACTTTGACAAACTGTATATAATTCATGTAATTTCGTATCATTAAACGGCGATTTCTATCGAAGCTTGTATATCTCTGGAAATTGAAAGCCTCCCGATTTTCCCACAAAGTCGTGCAGTCCAATGGAAAATGTAAAAGAGTAATACCTTATACATTTGCAGCGCGCGATTTCTAGGTTACCATTTCTGTACGTTGTGTATACACCGTGTATTTAAAATATCGTTTCCGAGAAAACAGCAACACTGCACGTTGCGAAACTGGAAATTAGCTTATCCATTCATTAACCGAGAGTTCTATGCGTTCTCGGCTATTCCATTTGACGAAATTTCTAATGTCTATACATACCCCTAGAGACGCATATAGGTCGATCGACCTTGGAAAAGCCGTCGTCGTGTTCAAAGGCTGCCTTTAGGACGTGGAAGCTTTATATTTTTTTCCATTTCTTTTTTTTTGTTGCCGAGAGAAACATTTGCATCAACCGCATATATACGTGAACGAGTTTAGAATCTAAAGCGTTCGAAAAAAAAGAAGTTATTTTCGAGCTTACTCACCCAAAATATACTTGGATCCCAGGTTCTGGAGATTGCGGAACTGGTGATAACTGAAAAGAATCGCCAAGCAACGAATCATTGTCATCAGAATGACGTCTGCAGCATTCAAATCCTAGAAATGAGAAGAATACATTAAACATAACATACACCGGAGAGCCTTTCTTCGAGCCGTTGCGCATATTCAACGAATGTCTTACACCGCCGCAACGTATATATATTCATTCAGAATTTCGAGTTTGCTTCTTCACTTATATATATACGCAGCTACTGTCATTGATGAAGTCAAGAGCTCATTGTGTTCGCTGGTACTAAGTGAATCTAATGATCCCGCGAAACTATCCATTGTTTTAGCAAATAACGCACATCATACAATAGCGCATGAATATTCCCGTGACGAAAGCCTGAGGAAAGGGGGTCCTTCTCGGGTATAATGGCGCATATAATTGAAACGATTGAGAGGAATGTGCATTGTATTATCATGTAATATAATGTGGATCCTTACGTCAGAGGCACATCGTCCATGGTAGCAGTGTCCAGTGGTAGATACGGGTAGACTCCCGTCTCGGACTGTAGCCGGACCACCAGTGGCAGTTTCCATGTTGAGCATACAAGCCGTCAGGGTAAACGTTGTCACAATCACTTCGAGTGGATGGCCGGCACAGAACCGGCCGTGTAACTCGAAAATGTGCTGCAGCATTTTCGCTCCCCTTTCTTTCGGTGCCTCGTGTAACCTGTAAATAGATGAAACGTCCCTTTTCGTTAAAATTGTTTTTTAAACTCATTTTTTTTTTATCGCAACGCTCTGTCAAAAATCTCGACGTGAGAGGAGAAAGTGTATACACTTTAAATTTTCCATAATAACCGGTACAGTGCGCGCGCGCGCGAGAGAAACAAAAATTCAGTCTTACGCAAGAATTATTAAACTTTCCAGCATTGAGTACATGTTGCTTTTTATTGAATTAATCGGAAAGGGGCGTTTTAATTTGTCGCTATGGCTCGAGCGTGCGGTGTTCAATGAGGAGCCAATCGATGCGACATCGCACCCTCGACCGACAGAGTAAGCCACGCACTATATATATATATATATATATGCAAGTTGATGGGTGCTATTATCGAACGAAACTGATGAATCTGCATCTGCTCCCAGCTATTTATACGGACACGCTGGTTATGTAGTGGGAAAAAAAGAACAGGCATCCAATGTCACCTAATGAATGCTTTTTAAGCGTTTATTTAATTTACCTGAATTCTCTAAAATCAAATACCGTAAATACTAATCGGTGTAAACACGGAAGTTTTCCAACTCTATTTTTAGCAGTTTAAGCTGTCAAAAATAGTTCATCCGTACAATTCGACGTGAAATTTGAAATTTAAATTTCTACTTTGAATATCAATCCGGAATCCTTTGCACGTAAAAAGCCTATGATTTCCTTAAATTCGTCTTTTGATTCCCCAAATTTCCAAAATTTCCATTGAACAACACGTGCGGAATCTCTTTCAGGAAAAAAAAAATTGTTGTTTGCAAAAGTAGGATATAGTATATATCAGGAATTCATCACGTGTTACTTTTTATCGGCTTATCGATATTTATTACGCCTAAATAAATTACGGTAAAACAGCAGAGTCATCTGCATCTCGTATATGATTCTGCTTTCAAAATCGAAATTCACACGCATAATCATATGATTGACCAAGATTCTGGCAATGAAAAGTTCGGTTTTACCTATATACGAGTTTACAGAAGTGAAGGAATACCAATACATTAAAAAATGAGCATACACTTTCGATTTACTAATATATAGGAGCTCTATGCGAGAGACTTCCCGCAATGCGGGTGTGGTTCTGCGAAAGTAAATTATTTAGTTAACGAAAGCAAAGATTGAGCGGCGAAGATGAGAGAGTATAGTGCGTCAGAGAATCAACTGTGTGCACAGAAGGAAATCTGGCAGGGATCACTTAAATCCTTGAAAATTTTAATTTAGGGTCCATGCGGAGCTTATAAAAAATACCACCCTTCTCAATCTTGATCCTTTCAGCTTTATTAAACACTGTAAGCATGAGTAAGCACATTACGATTTCACTCCATCATTATGTTGGGGATAAAACGGACCAAGAAGTCATGAAGAGACAATAAAATGTACAAGAATATTATAGGTAAGACATAAACTTAAATTTCCACTGCGTCAGCCAACATTACTGCTAGATAGCTATGCAACACAGATGCTAAAAATTCACGGAATTTTGAATATGCAATGCGGCTACAATGCACCACAAAAAAAATCGTTAGCATCATTAGAATGTTTAAACATCAAAATCCAGTCGTTTTAAATCATTAGGCGCGCATTACAGCAATAACGAATAGTTATGTTAACTCCAAAATGTATTTGAAGCGATCTTACGCAATTAAAGATTTAATGAAATTTCATTCGAGAAAGTTTTGTAAGTAATGTTCGCGTATTTTCACCAACTAGTTTTAATCTCCACTACGTATAATTCCCGGCAATATATAACGCGCTATATTAGTCGAATTAAATCGAGCCCAGACGACTATTGCTTTTCTCAAGAACTAACCCGATCGATGTTGTACATCTATCCCTGGCTTTATTGTTCTAACATTCGCGAAGAGTTTACCAGCCACTAGGATCTAAATTCGCGAAGGAAAAATCAACACTTCTCTGCGTAGCCGAACGATAAATAATTCCCCCCGATGAACTATAAGACGCAAGTGCCTCGATCGTATTTTCGCGGAGCTAAAGCTCTCTCTTTGATTGATCTTCTGTTTTCTTGTGTACCTCAGGAGAGAATTTTCTTTTGAACTTGAGCCGCGCGTGCACGCGGCCAAGAGCACGCACGCGCACATTGAATTCGTATAAGTATATACTCGTAAAACGGCGCGAGGATACGATTTTGGCCGATGTTTCAGCGAAAGGCGATGTAAAACTGGATTTCCAGAAAAGTGACGCAACGAGCTTGGATTAATGAAACGAACGCGAGTTCGCGCGCACCTATATGCGACCGTAATCAATTAAAAACTTGCGTGTGTATATGTGTACAGAAGCGTGCCGCGGTGAATGCCGACTTTTTTATTGAACTTATAAGCTTCATCGATTCTCTTTCTCTCTCTCTTACTATCTATCTTTTTTTTTATCGACTATATAGCTCGCGTGACCGGAGAGGATTACTTAATCGGCGAAAATCAATTCGAAGGAGAAGACCAGGAGTTATTGGCATTTATAAATACTTTCTAGATTTTATTCGCAATATGAAGTGTTTCGAAGCCACCGACACGTTGGGTAATATACACAGTGGGCGAGGAATTTATTCTAGTTTATATTTATGCGTTTTATATTTTGTTGCGCATTAATTATCAATTCGGAATTTTACTAATCAGCATATCATCGCGGACGATTCATCAAATTGTTTGAGGAAAAGTGTGATAAATTATATTGTTGAAAACATAAATTTGGTATATATAGTAGCATTTAAGATAACGAAACGACGCTAATTATATAACAACGGGACATCGTTCGATAAAAATTTACACGTGCGTGAACCAGCTTTTTCCAAAAGGTACAATGAACCTATTTAAACTCGCCGGTGTGGTGTCAAAACTTTATGGCTCCATTCAAGTGATTGAGTGTATACTGTGTTCCGAGCCGCACACATTCGATTCACATGTAAATTTTTATTTATCGGTCCCCGCGAGAGTCTTGACTTTTATTTTTCTGAATTTCTCAACTCGAGACCCAACGATTTCTAAATAACTCTGAAAATCCGTAAAAGTATGCTAATAAGAATCGTGTTAGTAGCACGTGCTTTTGATGATGACCGGCTCGATGGTCCTAAATTCGACTGCATCGAAAATCTATGAGTTCCCATTTATTTTTTCTCTTGGAAAAATAATCATAAGAAAAATCTTCGTTTCACTCGCGTAAACACCATTTGCATTTAATAATAGGCTTATTCGAATATTACATGTAAATAGCAAAATTGTATAGATAGACGCGCTCCTTAGAAAGTACATATAATAGACTGCTGATGTGTACACCTTTCATATTTAAATTCTCTAAGCACCTTATCCAGCCTTTTAATAAAACAAACACACAGAGTCTCGCGAGATAGAGAAAAATCGCAGGAATGAGATTAGATAAAAAAAAAAAAAAAAAACAACAACAAACATATCGCACCGGTATGTCTGCACAATGTTACAAGCACAACTGAAAGTACAAGCGCATGACCATATACTAAAAAAGCTTTCTCTTTGCGCGCGCGAGAAAGCAAAAACTCTGTGTAAATTGATTGCTTCGCGATAAAGTGCAATCAGCTCTTAATACATATTCTATACATCCAAGACTTGTTAAATCAAATCCAAGAGATGATGAGAGACGCGTTTACAATATCTCTTTTCACTCGCACTCGACACATGACTGCACTTGACTTTGAAAAAAAGTGCTGGTTCCCATGGCCTATCTTATCTATATCATATACACAAGAGCATCTCACCCCTTATACGCTGCATATATACTATATACATCAGCACATGCATCAGTCGCTTATCGATTCACGAAATATTTCTTCTTTTTTTTTTTTATCTAGCTCTCGACTTTTTCCACGTCGAAGCATAACACATACCTCTTATGTAAATGTCAGTCCAAAAATATCCATTCGAGTCTCGACGAATAATCAGGCTGAGCCTTCGGCCATCGGTGTCTTCATGTTCGACGATTCTGTATACGACTCGTACTGAATAACTGTCTCTTTCTCTCCACTTGTTAGTTCGAAAAAACAACAATGTCCACTCTGTTTCGATAGCAACGCAAAACAAAGGCTGAGAGATGCCTGCAGAGGTGTGTGTGTGTGTGTGTGTGTGTATGTACGAGGCGCGGATGAAAAGTTCAAAGTCCGCGAAAGGGTTGTTTCAAGAGCGCAGTTTATGTGTATAAGTACTGCACGCGACCGTACGATTCGAGCGTCGCGCCGGGACTGAGTTGGACTTTCTTGCGCGCTCGCGGCTCCGTTCGCCGAGTCTCACTACTGTATACTGGCGAGCGCCCGCGCTGTAATCGCTTTTTAGACTATAGGGAGAGAGAGAGAGAGAGAGAGAGTCACGCACACCGGAAGATCCCAACGGGGGCCTTTCCGACGCCGTGGCTTATACTCTTGGCGTCTTCTGCTTCTTCTTCTGATGCTTCTCCACGGCTCGTCTAAATGTTTTGGCCCTTGAGAGCGCTTAACTTCTTGTTGTTTTTTCTTATTTTCAAAGCTTGCACGGGTTTTAACGCCCGCACGCAGTTATTATACATGACGAATTGGACCTTCGACGAATCGTTGTGTGGTATATCTGCTGAGACGCTTGTTTTCTCAGCGCAGAGTCTATTTTTTCACTCCAATATGAGTTCTATTCTGGATTGTCTTTTTATATGCGCGAGATATATCGAGAATATATGCGATCGTTTTGTTTTGATGAAATAACGCAAAGAGCTATAGATTTGAATTATGCGCGTGACTCAGAAGATGATACCAAACGAGACGTCTAATTACACTCGATGTTTCGGTATTTCATCTGTTTTGGTTGAATCATGAAAGTAGAAGAGTGGATGATGCAAAGTTACAGAGTCCGACGTTATAACGCCCCTCTGAACCAAACATTCGCACAGAACTCTCTAATATTTAGAATATCTCAGCGGTTCTTCGAAAATCGCACACGTAAAACGCGCTTCAAAGTTAACTTCTATACATCAAGTGTATAACATACAGAAAAGAGACATTTGGCTTGAGATAATCGTCTCGTTTCCGCGCGCGTATGTATCGTATTTGAAAAATATCCGAGTTCTCCGTTCCGTCACGTTTTCTTGAATCTCTACGGTATATATTTGACTAATGAGCGCATAAACTTTTGTTGGAAAATTGCACTGTTTTGCCTATACTTCGCTGTGAAGCGATTTTTAAGGACCATCACTTTAAAAACATTAAAAAAATTATATATAAACGCAGTTATAGCATAAGCGACCCATAAGCAGACCGAACGAGTTAGTTTTGGCACCTAGCGACACACCTCTATATCTACACTCGGCGCGTAGATTGCGATGAGGGAAATGAAAAAATACCTGTGCGCCACCTATCGTCGCTAACCAGAGACAGGTGTAATATTTTTTCTTTCGTACTCATAATAACAAAGGGAATGAAGAAATTACAAGCGACCGAGCGCACAGGTACATAAATATATCATCATGCAGTTTGCAAATGCGAGCTGATGTATCCTCTCTTAAATCCATTAGCGAGATAACGGGCTAAATGTGTGTCAAAATCAGTCAATATAAAACAGAGAGGAGCTTCTGCTGCTATTTACCAATCGTCCGCTCTCCCTGTGGAGTCCCTTTTTAACCAAGCCGACCTTGCTCAAAAGCAGATAAATTTATTAGCATAAATTAACGCGTCTCTCTCCGATGTCGGCACAAGCTTATATATATATATATATAAACTGCGTGTGAGGTCGGTGCAAATGAGCATCGGTATATTATAGCAGCGGAAAATGCACGACGATGGATTGGGCGCGAAAGATAAAAAAAAAAAGGACGATCTCATCCTCCACATACCACACGCGACTTACAGATATTTCTGCAATATAGGCATAATATAGACACTGACAAGCCCATATCCGATTGCTCAACTTGTCTCTTCTCTCTCCTCTTTTTTTTTTCCTCTTATTCTCCATATCTTAATATACTGTTCATATACACACCTCGCGTATATCGGAGGGGGTCGTTTCGACACCTCGTATAAGTATGTGGTGGAACCCGATGAACATCGTTCGGAATGTCTCGCTTGGAGAAAATGCATGAATTATTACGCGAGCGAACGCTCTGTTCTATTTTTAGTGCTCGCTGCACGTCTCCACGCATTACACGCACTTTCGCGCAGCGCGCTTTTACGCTTCTCTGCACTTTGGCGCGTTTTCGTAATCAGGAGACAGTGTATAGACCGACGAGTACATCGGCTCATTGTGCAACAGGTGTACGTTTCTGTGACTATGTGCTGGTCGTTTACCAGCTTTTGGATTACTGCACTTTTATCGCCTCCTATACTATTGATGACAGGTTGTGCGATTGTGTGGTGTGTGTGTGTGGAGAAAATTGTATTGAGATGTATACCGTTGCGCGATGAGTCGGTTACGTTATTTTGTGCATACATTAGAAGATTTTATGA
This sequence comes from Pteromalus puparum, assembly GCA_012977825.3. Taxonomy (NCBI): domain Eukaryota; kingdom Metazoa; phylum Arthropoda; class Insecta; order Hymenoptera; family Pteromalidae; genus Pteromalus; species Pteromalus puparum. The sequence goes on along the minus strand of CM053168.1, from coordinate 2,544,102 downwards.
CGATCGGTGCCGAATTTGCATAATCATATAGACGAAATATTTATCATAATTTAGGAGGCTGAATAATCGTTGACATCTAATAAACCGGCGAACGGATGTGTTTAAAAAATCTCACTTATATGATCGGATTATTCATTTCCATATTTGCACTTCCTCGAACGGTGCTATTAAGAGGATAAAAAAAAAATAATTTCTACGGAAGAATTCACACGATTCAGAGACGAATTTTTTTTTTCTGTGTCTTCCCCGCAAGTGAAAGTCTGCATTGTCTTCTCTGCTGTGTGAGGAGCATTTCATGCGACGTAAAAACGGGTTTTCATCGTTATTTTTTTTTTATAGAAAACACAAACGCACGGGTTCATTTAAAAACGTCGTCGCAGCTATAATAAGGCGACCCCCCCCCCCCCCTAAATTATGCGCTTTTGGAATAAAACTTCTCTACGCGTTTCAACATCAGAACTGGTATTACGGGTTTCCCATATCTATTCAAATTAACTGCCGAACTTGGCTATGCATACAGTATAACAGATGCACCAATTTTTCGGCGCATAATTCAAAGTGAAGTACGACTTTCCTTGACTCTAAGCGGACGAGTATAGAGAATGAGATTATAGAAACGTATAAAAAAAGAAACTAGACAACAAGAGGCCATTAATCAAAGGCGGAACTATAATAGTCACTCGCGATTTCTCCGCATGATCGTCGGGTTGACTGCACGATATTCAGGACTCTAATCAAGCGAAGGTCGCTGCGCGTCGTTCACTCTGTCCGCGGGCAGCGGCAAGGTCAAGGTCCTGTGACTATGACTGCTGCTACTGCTCTTCTCTATTACAACCGCGCGCTTCTACACAAAGTGTGTCTATATACCTATAGTAGACACACGGACATAAAACTTGTCGGCACGTCCCTTGGGCTCAATAACGGTTTATTATTTTGTATAAGCAAAATCGCCAATTACGTTTGACGCAAGACTTTCATTGCCAGCCGTCGCAGCGGCAACTGACTTCTTCTCTCTCTTTGATGAATCCCCAAGTTCACGAAAATAGTTCCATGAACTCACGGTCGACCGCTAGTCGCAGTTATGTATATTAATCATTTTTGAAAAACTGCGACGTTGTCACTCGTTGACGGGTACCCTCCTCCGGAAGGTAATTCTAATGGAACGTTTTTGAAATGGTGCCTTCTCATTGGTTAATTTTCTTGAATCGAACAATCTGATTGGTGCATTTCAAAAACGTTCCATCAGATTCACCTTCCGACGAGTGTACCTTTCAATAACGCCATTAATAATTACATATAATAACCAATGCGATGATCTCGTCCACATCACATATGCGTGCGGACCACACGGCCGACGTTATTATTACAAGCTTTTTTTTTCACCGGGCGGCAAACACGAGACGCTGTCAATTATACAGATATTATTTAGTCAATTACCATCGAGGGAGAAAAAGTATAACTTTTTCATATTCTACATTACACTCGCATGCAACGTGATTTTTTTCTCGATCACCATCGGCATATCAGACCTCAAATTGTGTAGGGCTGTTATTGTTATCGAGAAGTAAAAAGATATGCGCGTCTGTGGCACACTGCGGCCAAGTCCGATGAATGATATGTAACTGGACTGACCTATATTCGTGAACGTCGGTCGTCAACCTCACTCTCTTGGAATGATCCGAAAAATCAGATTTCTAATGGACTGATTTATGGTTGGAGAACCGCGCTTTCTGATTGCTCTATAACCGAATAATTAATATGTTTACTCGGTCAACGAAACTCGATTTCGGCATCGGAAGTACGTCTAATAATACGCACACCTATAAGACGCTGTAATACAAATCACGCACCTGATCAGTCTGCGAAAAAAAAAAATCGACGATGATTCAACCTATACGAACGTCAAAAGAGAACGAGCGCTAAAAAAAAAATCATTCCACACCTCTGCGATAGCTTCTTACAATAAAATGACGGAAGCGAATTTTCGCGCGTGTATACGTATATGCCAGTCGGTATACGCATTTTTGTCTCTCCGTAAGCAATTGCTATTCAAGCTCGACACAGCCAGACTTGCGGCGGCCAGTGCGTGCAATTACCAATGCAAAGAAGCAGTGTCTATACGATCGTGTATGCGGGCTGCGTTACTTTCTCGTAATCGTCGCGCGGCTGCACAATCGCGGGATATTGTGTTCAGAGAAGAGCCGCTTTTGTTCAGAGCCGCATAAGCACGCATATATTTCACTGAGAGAGTCAAGATCATCGGTTCTCTCGACATGAGTATGATTTTTAACGACTTTCTCGATGAAAATATGGATATTGAAAGCGTGATACTTGGAAAAGTATGTGTGGTTTGTTGAACAATGCAACGCAGCTTCTTTGTTCGATTTGTGAATGCTATAAAGTATGGATGACGGTTGATGCTGGATCGACGCGTTGCGCGCAGCATCGGTAATACAACGTATTAGCGCGTTATATAGAAAAAATATCGATGATTTCACGCGGCTATGGTCAAAATTGAATATCCAGCGATACGTTTTATCTATGCGTCACTTATTCTGTCTCCGATACATATCTATAATTCGCGACAATTGGTAAAATTAATCGATATAGATCTCCGATAAATATAATAATATATACCGATAGCCGATCAGTCGTTTGAACTAATCAATTCGTGTAAGACACGCGCGATAAATAACTATATCGCAAACAATACACCCTTGATAAACAATTTAACCGCGCTCGGCCTCGAAGCTATAAGAAAAAAACGCAGTTTTAACCGTCACAACAGGACATTTGACATTGTCTCGCGCAACTGCTCGTTTTTTTTTTAAGGTATATACAAATTTATTAAGATAACGACGCGCTGCATAAAAAGAAATCCCAGAGCGAGACGAGTCAAGGCGAGCCATAAGGAAAACGTGAATCCCTCTGATCAGAGCACAAAGATGAGAGAAACAAACCGGCACTCGAGCTGAGATTATTATATACTATATACACGACGAGACGCTCCTATACTCGGACCTTGAAAGAGAAAGTTATACACGAGCGGAACATATTCGCTGCACCTGTGCAGCGCTCCTCGCGCGTGTATCTCTCTTTGGGATGATACTACGTGCTTGCGACTAACACGACGCGGTGGCCTTGTCCGGATCACCGGCTATATACTCCAATTTCAAAAACGCGCGCCGCTTATTATTCTCTTTTCTTCCTCTTTTTCCACATCGCATTATAATACGTTTCTTAACTAGAGCCGAGAGAGAGAGGGATTTTCACGACACGCCATCGATTTTTATTATCGTGTCTATATAGGTACATCCGAGTATGTTAAGTGCTTCGTAGATAATGATACAAGCGCCTCGGGCGATGTGCGTTTTTTTTTCAGTGTACCAACGCCGTTCTTGGGTACAATCAGTTGTGTATGCTGCTGCACAACCAGTTTGCGGATCTGAAAAAAATCGGCCAACGGATGAAAAACAAACGAAGTGTGTGTTGTACGTCTGCCAGATATAGATTTTTCTCACGGAGTATATTATATAATTATAGCTCGGCTCACACGTGTTGATTATTTAATTTATACGTCAAATAAGTTCTTGAACTCTGATGCGAGGAGAGAAAAGTCCTTGGCGCGAAATTTGACTTTCTGTAGTCGCGCAAGAGACGAATATTCAGGTGAATGTCACACCTCTTAATTATATTACGAAGTCGGGCGAAGGAGATCATTCACAAGTTTCGAAAAAAAAAAAAAAAACATTCCATTGAGAGGTCTAAATTTAGAAAAAAATATTGCTTATATATACGTGCTCACAAGCATGTGATAATATTTCTATTAAATTACTGCAATCTGCGACGCCAGTGCGACTAATGATTCAAGAATGCAGTGCATCGATACAAACTCGTGTATCCTAAATACTAATTGACTGAGCGATTATATCGAAATCTTGACAGAGGTGAAAGAAGAATATCTCGATCTCGGCGAGGAAATTTCCGAAAATCAAAATTTTTCAGATTTTCGAAATCGGGCTGGATGGACCTCTTGACAGTTCATTCGAACAAACTTTGAACTATACCAAGACAGACTCTATGATTTATTTATTTAAAATCTAAGATTAATTTCATGAGCAATTATAGTACTTGTATTTATTAAAACATGAACGAAAGAAATCGAAAACGTTTGGTCTAGTTAGAAAGCTACGCACAGAAAGTCGGAAAAGCGCAAGCAATCGGTATCAGTAGAACGTGTGCTTATATGCATAATAAAAAGGGAACTCACCGATGCGTGACGCGCGCAAAATAGCTCAACTAGATATCGCCCACGCGTTCACACGGAGAAATGTGTTTTTCGCGCGTTTTTAACGGTCATCCAGAGGCGTCGCTGGCATACTATACGTGGAAGCCGTTAACTCGTCGTTGGTAAGCCCGAATTAATTCGGGGATTCCCAATCGACATTATTGTTCCATAAAACGAGGATGCTACCAGGGAGAAAATCGTGAAAAACATGCGGCATATGGGTACAGCAGTTCGTCGAACGTGACTCATCGGGATAACAATGCGTTATACGTACGCGCTGCGAAAATATACGTACGGATTCTTCTTTTATCCTGGGTAACGATTCATAGAAACGTATTTGCACTTCCCTTGGCTCGTTAACGAATTAACGAGCTGCTTATGTCGTGTGTGTATATATAGGATGCAAAACTATATACATTGTCATAATAATAATAGAAAACAAAAGAGATTTTATGCTTCTCGATTGAATCTCGTAACGGAATAAAGGAATCTTTGCGACGGCGGCGTCGGCACGTGTAATGATGTTCCACAGAGCATCGGCTATATACGAAGGCGAATTTAAAACTATTATTATTCAAAGATCGTCGCGTGTCACTTGTGAACGCGCTCAACGTTTCGACTCTCGTTAAGGGATTAACATCGTGACGGGCACTATTATACGCATACGTGATATACCGCTTGATAAATTAAATATATGTTCAATGTTAGACTCGCTCTCAAGAGAGTATTATATCGATGAGGGGAAATCGCCGGCAAAATATAGCATTTCGGCTGATTTACTCGAAACTTTTGCACACGTGGAAAGACGCGTGTGTACTATTAATCGTTGCGGCTGATACCGTTGAAAAGATGGTTTTTATATACACAGATAAATTAATTCTCGGAAAAGCCGCCACGATGCCGTTCACGTGTTTGTGACCCAGGTTGGCTATACTTACTAATACTCCATCCGGTCGCGTTTGACGATGACTATCTGTGTGTGATGTAAACACGTACGTTAATGAGTAGAAATTAAAAGTAATTTGTTTTGAAGGGTTTTTCACATTAGTCTGACAAAGATTTTCGTAACAGGACATACTTAACGGCGGAAAAAAACACAATATCGTTTGTGTTTTCCTTTCGTCGCGTGTTCGCATGGATTATTTTTCCAAGCGACTTTTAATTTAAGCGATATACGACAAAAAAGAAAAAGAAAGTAACCGCACGTGATCCCGAGACTCGGAAACGATCGCTCGGTGTTTCTCGTATATATACAAGCCGCGAGCCACGTGCGCGAAAATCGTACCGAAATCGAGAGTTACACGATTCCACTTTCACCCCTCGATGATATGCGCGCGCGCGCGCGAGTGTATTGAAGCTTAAAAACGGCGCGAAAAATACGCGCATTGGATGGTGATTCGAAACTTGTGATATTGATTTTTTTTTTTTTAACTATTGATTGGAGTCATGAAGGAAAAATTTTTCGCCGATGAAACTTCGTTCAGCAATAATTGGGGCAAACAACAAAAGCATTCTTCCAAGAAAGCTCAATATAATCTCATCCGTCATATAATTGGGACAAAGAGCTTTTCGAAGTAACAATAATAAACACAAATAAAGCGGGCGTGAATGGGCGCGAGCGCGCGGTTATTAAAAACCTTTCTCAAATAAGGCGCGTCTACGTGAACACAGTCGCGTTATATACACGCACGGCTACATATAGCAATCACATTCGACCTTAACTATGCACAGGCGTGTATAATCACACCACACCGATATCATGCATACAACGGAGAGAAAGAGAGAGCATTGACGCATATCGCGAGAACGAACTGGCAAATTCGAGAGACACTCTCTCCGGCGATCTTCTCCAATAAAGCCAATAATTCGCACCTCGAGTGTTATACATGCGTGTATTATATCTGTCTCTCCACTACTAAGACATGGGAGTGAGAGAGCATCGTTCTCTCTCATATCCAACAAGTGCTGCTACTATATAGACATATTACTCGAATGTGTGCGACGCGAGTCGAGTGGTGGCTGGTTCGGCCCTGGCCTCCTTCCGTCAACTTTCAAAGTTATGCGATTCATTCGCGTGAGCGTCTTACGATCATCATCGCAGCGCCATTACTTATTGTATTAAAAAGACAAATCGTGATTAGGGTGAGAGAAGAAGAAGAAGAAGACGAAGAAGCGCCAGCCGGCCTTCACCGATTCTCTTCTCCGGTCATCTCACTCTTCGACAACGTCACGAGAGAGTATAATAGCTGCCCCTTATAATGCGGTCGTCCTTTTTAGCTGCCATTGATCTCTCGCCGCGTCTCTTAATTACGAGCGCAAGGCGAACGCACTGCGAGCGCGACGAAACCTTCCACTGATGATCGTGAAAATATGTATAACGTAATCGAGCGTCGCCGGAATTCATTGGACTCTATTGTGTTGCACTTCTATTTTACACATTCGTTCAGCTGGATCAAGGTTATAATAGTGCTGGCGTTGACACGTGAACTTGTGTAATTTTTGTGTTTGATTTGAAGGGGCCAATGACCGATAAGAACCTTCTTGATTAATTACGCTATGTCACTTTTCAAAATGCGATTGTCATCTAATAGAACACGACTATTTTTTTTTGTTTTTTTGTTTAAGATAAACATCGATAAACGTCGCAAAAAAGGGTTTCTTCTCGCGCAATACACATCGAATATATGCAGTAGCGCAAGAAACACTCGATACGTTTGTGTATATACTGTAGCGTCATTGTATAATTAAAGCTATATAGGATGATCGGTAAAAGCCAATTTTTAAATAACTTTTTCTATAATCCCCGCTTTTTTCCTAGACGTAATGATTTTCAAGCGATAATTATTGCACCGCTCCAGTTTATTGATAACAAAAACTTGATTATTACCGAGTTTATTCTATATCTCTCTGACGCAACAGTTGAAAATAAATAATTAAAACCTGACACCTTTATTATTATTGTAAGGTGAAAAAATGAATTATTTGCACCGGTGGCATTGTACCATATTAGAGAAATTGCACCGCTTATGTAAACATGACTCGTTATGTAATCTAACAATTTTTATTTACCATTATGATAATGAAAAACGTATCTCGGTATTACTTTGTTTATTAAATTACCGTAACTTCTATTATTATTTGTATTTTCAACAGTTTCGAGAATTCTCGCAACATGTCCACATACTATTTCAAATTATTGCAGTACTTTTTTGGGGGGGGCGCATATATAATTTTATTTTTCAAATGTTGCGCGAATGGCAATTTAAATCTAATGCATTTTCCCGCGCTTTTCCGGCCATCCCTATTATCTTCTATCAGTTCTCGTACATATATGAACTACCCTAGTCAACTTGGCGGCTTTTTGGGTCACGAAACCAAGACGGCTGCTATTATTGGTAAAATAATGAAAAAATCACGTAATGATGGAAGGAAAGCCGAGGCCTCGGGCGACTTCTCTACTCTTACATAAATCAATAAAGTAGCCGGTAAACACGGAACTCCGCGAGAGAATAATCGGAAGAGACTCCCACGGATCGTTTGAAAGAATCTCCAATTTACTGGTTTTCCCCCCTCGAAAAACGTCGCGAGTCTATTCCGATTACCAAAACCTGCCTACTTACTGTGTGATACGGAGGCAATAAATTCGAGCATAAGAGAGCCATGACATAACCTCAAGTGGACCCCCGAAGAGAGCGCGAAACTGAATAATAAGACGACCAGCAGTAATTGTAGACTCACCTGACGAAAGAAGAGCGAATTTCACGCAGAGCGAGGGCAGTAGATACACGGAGAAAGTGTCCGTTGTCTCAAGAGCAGAAGAAGAGTTCACACTGCAACTGGCTGCGCCAGGGCATCCTACATGGATCCAGCTCTGCACCGCCGAATATATTTCGTCTCACTGTTTTCCAGTATAAGCAGGCGTTTTCTCCTCAGTCCTCGGGCGCGCTTTCGAAAAAAAGTCACATAACGCCCGCCACCACACAACCTCTCTCTCTCTTTCTCTCTCGCTCTCTCTCCTCCCTTTTTGTATACCCGCTCCCCCCCTCACGTATAGAACGCGACGTGTACGATGCTCTTTCAAAGAGAAGACTTTCACGCACTCCACCGCGACTGACAGAACTCGCTCGCGCTACTGCCTCGTGTTGCGAGAACCAGACTAATAATGCGTGCGTGCACGTCTATAGTCCACAACGCCCGGGCTTTTCACGTTCTCTCTTTTCCGCTATTGGTCGCTTCCGCCCGAAACCTGGCCAATTGCGGGAAAGTCAAGTTTGTGGACACCGCTGTAGAGTCTGGCCTATACAAAATGCATTTGAACAGCTGTATAGGTACTCTATTAATCTGCAGACAATGCGCTCGCGGCACTGCCAACTACTATAACGAATTTCGCGATGCACAATCGAGTTCACGCACGATAAAAAAGGTCTTTTCATTTTGACCGCGTAATTTAACGCGCTAGACGTTAATCAATGGGATTATCGACTTATTTATTTTCCGAGCACGCGCAATCGACAAAACACTTTCGAAACACTCTGTATTCAATAAATAATTTTCTTATTTTTATTCAACGCATTTAATAGACATATACGTTTGCAGCATAGCTTTAACTCGTTATAAAATATTTACAATAATTCAAAGATTAATCTTAAGTAAAAAAACAATCTTCATGTGGAGAATACAAAATTATGAAATAAAGCTGATGAACATAAACAAGTTGATTACAACGTTTGCGTATTTCCACCATAAATCATTATACAAGAAAATCAATGATTATTTAGAAGTAGACAAATTGCAACATTTAATCTCAAACTAATTGGTTCGCTGTCCCTCTGTGCTAGAATGTCTTGCATGATTCATCATTGATTCAACACGATTAGCTGTCTCTCTAACAACATCAGAAAGATCGTCTGGAAGAGTAGGAATATGAGCAGAAAGCCTCTTGTACATGGATTCTTTATTCCCTTCTGTCTTTCTCCTGCGCTGCTCCTCGTACTTGATTTGTTGCTTGTAGAATATGGCATTCTTCAATAATTCCAAGGTATTGTTGAAGCTTTTTGTGGCTCCATCCATACTTTTTATTGCACTGACCGCATACTCAACATCGTAACAGTGACCCTGAAGCTGCTGTCTCAGCGCTAGTACTTCTACCCTCTTTTCAACCATTGGAGGCAAAGCTTTCCTAACATGCTCTTGTAATCTGTAGAATGCCAAGGATGGTTCGTTGGCGACGATGTGCATATTCTCGGAAATTCTCTCCGTTGCTGAAAAAAAGACCATTCATTTCAGAGATTGATTGCCAACAGTGATTTCTAACCTCCAAGAGCTCTTTAAATGACATTGTTTGATACTTTATTAACTACAAAAACGCATACCTTTCTTCACTCTCGTCTCCAGCTCCTGATCGGGTTGATAAACTTTAGCTGCCATGGTCGAAATATTTGTTTTGTTTGTGAACAAAGAATCAACAGGAATCGTGCTCCGTTTTTACGTGCTCCATTATATTGCTATGCGTCTATTATTTCGCGACAATACAGACAACAAAGCACCTTCATTATCATGTTTTTCTAATAGGTACACGATAATACCTACAGCTCCAATCCCTTGTTTTCATTTTAATACTTGAGAGTTGAGACAGACAATAAATAATCGGGAACTGCAGCAGTTCTGTTTTAAAGCAGTATTGTCAAAATCAGCTGATTCGATAGCAGAAAGAAAATTTCAGATCCGAAAGGTTGTCGATCCTGTGAGCGGAAGTTGCGTTAGATTTCTCCGCCGCAGTATCGAATGATGACGATGACGTTACTCGAATCCACAATAATCGGAGTACGTGGCAATGAATAAGCGGCGCTAGCTTCAGCTTCGTACGAACGATGCGCCACATGTACCGTATCTGAGAAGTCAGGCAACCCGGCCATTTGTCCCGTGTTTATTCACAGGTTAGCCAGTACCCATCGGCAGGTAAGAATAAAGCCTTTTTCCACCGTTATTTAGGGTATATTAGAGAAAAATTTATCATTTTTCTAATTCTCGAATATGTAAGATTTTATTTTTCCAAAAATATTTGAAAAATAACGATTGTTTTATTGAGAATCGAAGCATTTGTTGGAATATGTGCAAAGTGGAACAACCTGCGACCGACGCTTTGAATGTTCGAAACATACGCATACAATTAGACGCTTATTTTGAATGAATTTCGACTATTCAAAGCGTATAATAAGTTCTCGCGAGCGTTATTCGACGTTTTTGACAGTTTTTCATTTAAGCGCGATGCTTACAACTTGCACAATAGAGCAAAAATGAATACCAAGCAGAAGCTTTTGGAGCAGAGTCTCATTTAGCTCACCATATTTTTCGTAAAATGTGTTTCATTTATATCTATTATTAACAGTCTGGTTTTCATTTTTATTTCAGAATGAAGCTCCAATTCATACTTTGTGTAGCAGCTGCCGTGCTGATGGCAGTCTGCGGAGAAGAGGAGGAGAATGAGGGAGCACGATTGCTGGTGGCCAAACATGTTCACAACAAGTACCTGGTTGAGAACATGGATGTTATTGTTAAGGTGTGTATTACAAATGTCCCATCAATTAGCCTAATGCATATTGAGTTCTCTCTGTTCTAAAATGTCTTGCTCAGAGATTAAATCTAGTGCAATCATCTTATCTGCAACAGATTGTTTTTTTCTGCCAATAAAACTTGATAATAAAGTGCACGTATAACACAATCTTATATTTTTTCAGTATACGGTGTACAACACTGGTAGCGCAGCTGCCTTGGAAGTTGAAATCACTGACAACTCTTTTGATCCGGATAACTTTGCTCATGTCAGTGGTGAACTGAGTGCTAGAATTGATAGAGTACCTCCAAACACCAATGTCACACACACTGTTGTTGTGAGACCAAGGAAACCTGGATATTTCAACTTCACCTCTGCTGAAGTTCTGTACAGAAGGAAAGAAGATGCCCCTAGGCTGCAGGTTGCTGCCAGCAGCGAACCTGGTTTGGCATACTTCACCTCCTACAAGGAGTACGACAAGAAATTTTCTTCCCACGTGGTAAGTCTTTTACACTACTAATTGGTTTAACATAAATATGGTGTAAATTTTTTAAAATGTATAGTCTTTCATGGATAAAATTTAATTTCAGATTGATTGGGCTGCATTTGCTGTCATGACACTGCCATCGTTGGCCATTCCATTCGCTCTTTGGTTCAACAGCAAACGTAAATATGAAAAGTTATCAAAGAGCACAAAGAAACACTGAAAGTTTTCAAGACTCATACTCTTAATTAGAACATTAATATAAAGAACATATTTTCTGCGTGATTGAGAGAGGTGCGACTGTTTTGTTGTGTACTTCGAATTTTGTAATAAACATTATTTATAAATATTTAATTGAAACACTTTATTGAAATAAGAATCAAGAAACCCTTTTCATCTATTATTCGGACATTTTTGTATTGAAGAAAACATATTTACAGATGTATAAGTATGAATTTGAACGATTTATCGTTCTTACAAATTTTACTCACTTTCATTAACCAGTTTGATATATTTTTATCCTATGTTTCATAGTACAAAACTGAAATTGATATTTTTTCAATGATTTTCATAATACAAATAAAATAATTATACCACAAGTTTGATCACACATGGCATCTTTGTGAAATATAAGAACTTGGCCGACTATTGAAAAGAATCACAAGTTTGATGAACGTATTTAAAAAGAAAAAAAAACACAAGAAAAATGTAAATATAATAAAGAAAAACAATATAAAAGCTACATATGTAAACGTTACAAAAACTGGTCTAGTAAAACAGCTGCAATTAAAGCCAAGTTTTCAAGTCACACGTAAGTATGTCGTTGTCATTGGCGTTTGAGATATAAATTAATATTAGAGTTTTAACTCTCAATAGTTCATACGTAAGATATATGACATTATCGTCAATTAATTGACTATTTCGTCTTTGCATCCTAATACAATCTTAATGTCCTAGTATAATTACACTTTATACACATTCGACACTCCTTAACAAATATGATACGTCACAGTATAACGGTAAGTCTTGGCTCTTTATCAATTATCGGAGCACAACCCGTAATATATGAAGCGTTATGAAAAAACTTGAGTCTTGCGAAAATTAGTGAAAGACCTAGAATCGTTTGGGGGGTCACAAAAAGAGTATATCATATATACATGGGTAGACAATCTACAAGGCGCTTCGATTTCTTCGCGCATTTGGTGTGAAGAAACCTCGAGGATCTCCATACACAGGCTCAAAGGCTGAGAACGGTTTATATGGTGAACCGGGACTTCCTGGACTAGATGAACCCGACGCGTTCATGGACGCTGAACCGGGTGGTGACTTTTTCAATGGCGGTGAACACTTTTCAGCTTTAAAAATATTTTTAAATTAGCATATCAAATAATGCTTTGTATAAAAAGTTGAAATTTTCTCAGATTACTACTTACCGAAAACGTTTTTGTTTTTAATCGATACATCTACATTTGCTATTTTATTTTTCCAATCTGTAAAAGAGCAAGTTCTCGTTAAAATAAAACTAATTATATTCAAGAGTATTCCAAAGTATATGCAGACTCTTACAGTGGAAGAAAGAGATGGTGAGTATCACAAGAGTTCCTAAAGTATAGCGATGGAAATACATGTAGTCGACCCAATGAATTCCCGAAATTCGAGGAAACTGGTCATATTTAGGCAGTCGAATCAAAAGCTAAAACAAAAAGTTTAATTCAAACTCGAGTAAACGGGACAAGCAGTTGAAATAAAACGTGTTGGTATTCCTACCGAAACATTTTGCCTCGTAAGCTCGTTTGTGATGATAATTTTGCGTCCTTGAACCTCGTCTTGATTCTGCGTCAAACTCAACTTGTATTGCGCAACGTTTTTCGAAAGAAACTGGCGAGCACCAACGCTAACTTCTTCAGGAGTTTCAATCTAAAGAAATTGTCGTTGAAAGTATTGATGAAAATTGATATTCTAGAAAAACTATATACTTGAAAATTTATAACTAACAACTTACAATAACGTGCTCTAAAACATGAGGAAGACCATAAATGTCAAGCGTTGCCGCTGGGACTTCCTGACCTAATGTACTCAAAAATACTATTTCCCTTGTAGGAATATACATGGGTGGAAGATAAGGTATTTCAAGTGGCGTTCCCTCAAGATCTCGACTAAGAGCGTTGATGCGTATTCTAGTTTCTAAGGTACTTGACAGTACAGATGGCAATCCCATTGGAACAATATCACAATAGTAGAAACCTATCATTCACATAATGCATTTTAGTTTAAAAACGAATTACTGATTGTGATGAGATATAATTGTTTGACTTACCAGTCGTAATATCAAAACGTGGTTTAGCATAGAAAACATCCTTTATTCCAATGGTAGAGTGAAGCGGAGAAAATTGAACAGTGCATATGAAAGGATAGTGACTCAGTGAGAAAGATGAGAGTGTACGGCAGCCCCCAAATCCTCTTGACAGAATATTGTTTTCTTTGACAGTTTCATGCTTGCCCTTGAGTATCAGAGGGACGCTGAATATCTCTGTGCCGGTAACATTTTTACCCTTTAACGGGACTAGCGTGACTTTCGATATGGGGTTTACAATGACCTCTACTTCATCGCGGAGATGCGTTGCAATGCTATGTTTAATCTTGGCACTGCCAGGACTTCGAGCCCTGCCGATTCCAGTGATTGGATCAACGTGTAAAATTTCCGGGGCTGATGACTGCCAGTAACCCAGATCTCCGTCAGATGATAGGAGTGGCATTGAGAAGCAGACCACGTCACCAACAGTTAGAACAGTCTGTAAGAATAAATATTTTAAATTATATTGCAAGGCCCATTTATGGTAGGCATAAAAATGTATGCATACCTTTGTAGGGAAAAGAACATCTCCAATAGCCATGTGCACAAAGTCAAACATTCCATTGGGATATTTTTCATTGTAAACTTTAACAATAAGTTCTCCGTTTTCGAGGAACTTGGCGTTTACAGTGCTTTTGTCGTTCGGAGTGAATGTTACTAAATCGGTACGACTTGACAATGTTTTGAAATCTACTTCAGCAGCATGAAATTTGGATCCAACGCTGTCGTAGCATTCGAGCGCGTAGTTCAAATCCATTCCTTTTGGTAACATTGTTAATTCTTCTCCATTCCGAATACGAATATCAGACTTCAAAGATAGCATGACGTAATGCACAGGCTTGATCTACGGATAAGAATGCAAAATTTAGTTTCATATTTGAATAAAGTAAATTTTAAAAAATGATCTAAAGTTACTTACATAAACGGCGATTGTCAGCGTTTGTTTGGAACTATAAGCTTCAATGTTTGTTATCGTTACGATTCCACTTCCATAGTGCTCGCCAGCTTTTAGAACGCCGTTTTTATCCACGCTAAGATTATTGGATACAGATGTCAAAGCATGTGGATCGTCCGATTCTCCACCAGACTGACTGCTGGCCAATACTTTGTATGCGCTCGATCCGTATTTGTCGCGATTAGTTTGAAGTTTTATCTGCGAATTTGGTGCCATTAGTAAAACTAGGGATTCGGAGGCCGTATCTTCATTTATTAATTTCAGTTCTTCGAAAATTTCTATTTTCACAGAAGAACTGAAACTCGGTTGAGCTCGACAACCACCAAGAACATTGCAAGGCGTAGTGGCGGTTAAAATAATAGTAGCTATTCCAGGCTTGTTTGCTTTAGCTCTCAGCGTTACCTCATTCTGGTATCTGTTGAGAGAGAAGAAGAAAAAATTAAATATTTATGACCGATGCATTTTTATGATTAAACTATTTGAATGAGTTTGCTAGCTCACCTAACATTTATTCCAGTTCCTTCATACATGTTATGCAAAGTCATTAAATTAGAATCGCTCGTCGACCAAGAAAAGACGAGAGGAGACTTCATTGAACCAATTATCAAAGGCGTCAAGTGATCGGGAATTCCGAAGGCCCACACGGGAATTACAGCTCCGACTTTGATTCTTAACGTGGGTACTACGATTTTGACTCCTTCCAAAAGAATGACCCTAACTTGTGCATGATCTTGCGAAAACACTACTCTCTTTCCTTTCGAGTCTTCGCCTACAGCCTTGGCAAAAATCGTTGTTTCACCAGTCGTTTTCCCTTCAATGACCCCTGTAGAATCGATTTCCAGAATTTCTTCATCTTTCGTATAGAATTCTATTTCGGCATTTTTAGGTCCGCCAATCGTTGAAATCTGATAGATGGTACCAACGAGAGTAGTAAGATTTTTCGGTAGAACTTGAAGAGGTGGAAAGACTTGTATGACGACAGTTTCGCTGCGGACTTCATGAGCACCTTGTCCACTACTGAATACCACTTGAGCCTCTCCTTCTTCTAAGCCATGTATTATATACAAGATCCGATCAAAAGGGGCGTTTCCTTGTTCTTTTGCAGGTACGCGTTTTATGTCGATGTATCCATTTTCGGTCTCTACCCGAATATCGAGTGCATCGAGCGCTGGTAGCATCATCGGGAATCCGTTCGTATCATACATCTTGAGTTTCGCTATTATGTACTTTCCTTTCTCAACCTTGTTAACGCTTTCAATTTCTAAACTTGCCAATTGCTGTACCTCGATCTCCACCTCAGCCGGTTTTGAAGGCAAGCAGAGATCAACGAGGTCAACCTTCAGAGTTCCAGACTTTCTCGGTATAACAGTGATGGTGCGGGTTTGTTCAACGTAACGCACGTCTGCTACCTCTTCGTTACTCAAATGAAGATTATAATAACCAGATCCCTGGCTGACTTGGAGATACGACTTGATATTAGGATCGTTGAGAATCTTGAGTCTATCCGGTGTGATCACGGTGTCATTGACTAGAAAAATGTTGACACTAGCTTCGATAATCGGAGTTGCAAGGGCTCCTTTTTCGTTTTCGACCGGGAATGGAGGATACTCTGGAACGATTCTGAACCTAAAAATAAAATGAGTTTTAAGGATGATTCTGACAAATGATTGAATTCTACTGAATTGTGTAATTACCGTGACAAAATGCTCTTTTGGTAACCGATTACTTTAGCTTTCAAAGTAAGCGAATCCGTGTATTTTTTAGGAATAATTTGTTGGTAATGATTCTTAGGCAATTCAACTTGATAATCTAGGAAAGTCTCTTCCAAGCTGCCAACTGGAATTTCAATGGATGCACTTGCAGGAGGTTTTACATTCCAATCAATATGTAAACTTGTGACATTATCGAAACGTCGGCCAGTCTCATCCATCACATTTACAAGTAATCGCAAGGACTCTTCACTGTGCGCAACAATTCGTTCAGTATCTTGACTTGATGGACAATTTTTACTGTCTCTGAATTCCGGTCGTAAATAAATATAATGAGGTTTGGCACAGATTACTTTGACTTTTGCAATCGCGTCGCCTCCTTTGCAAGAGGGCAGCATTGGCATGTTGTAAACGCTAAAAGTCAAATATCCTTCTCCCAGTGCCTTACACAAAACTCTGAATACGGAAACTTCATAGTCGTAGGTAGACTCTTGTTCCACGACGTCAAGGATATTATTGTCGCTAACAATAGCTTCTCTCTGGTAACCTTGATGAACTCCGGACCAAGCTTGTGGTCCTCCCTTGAAAACAATGTTTCGCGAAGAACCGACGGCTAGGACAGTTTCCGCTTTTGCTGGATGAATGACAACAAGTGGTTCATAAGCTGAGACAGTGACATTGTCCGTTAGGTTTCTTCCATAAGTTACCGAGACCTTAGATACGCCGACCGTTTGACTGACGACTGCAACTGTCGCGCATGCAATGCCAATTGGTTTGACATGCTTCACATCAGTCTCGACAAAGTTTCCATCTGGAATATCAACTTCAAAGGATAAATCTTGACAATCGTTGAACGGAATCTGCCGAATTTCCGACCCATCGTATAATTCTCCGTACAAAGCTATGTGCAAGTGAATGACTTGACCTACTGCTGCTTCCATATGATATTGTACTATTTCCAATTTAGTGGGTACCAGAACGTGAACTTTTGCAGTGTCTCGATTGTGCACGTTTCGAACTAGGGACACGGTAATATCAGCTGTTCCTTTTTGTAAAATTTTCAATGCGCCACTTTGGGAAACGGTGACAATCGCAGGTTGTCGGCTATTCCAATTGTAGGAACCGTCGCCGCCGCTTGCTTTGAGGGCTACATCGTATCTGAAAGTAACATGTACTTATTTGTACAACAGGAACATTACGTATTTAATCTCAAACAAAATGCAATTGAGTTTACCTTGTTTTTACACTAGGATCCCAAGGTAGAGCCAAGATTCGTGGAGAAATCGTAACAGCGGTGTGAATTGTGAATTCTACACTGGCTGTCAATTCTGGGACAATAGGAATTTTCTTCCCCTTTTTATTTATAACTCCGTGTAGAGTAGCTTCTACAACTGTTGTGCCTGTTGCGGTTGGAATAGCTACAACGTGAGTTCCATTCTGTGTGGTTGCTTTTTTATCAAAATATTTATCACTTATTTTCATAGTGACCTCAACACCTTCACCAATGTAAAATTTGTGATCTTTGCTGTAATTGAGTAATAGATATTTATGAATTTATTGTGTCAATCCATATTAAATTGAATAATCCATTGCGATTAGTATATGGATAACTTACCTGTCAAACATTTCAACAATAATCTCATGAGTAAAGCCCAAAATGAGGGACTTTGATCTATGTGGCAAAGCAGCAATAGTTATATATGCAACATCATTCACATTCACAGTTGCAGTAGGCAATATAACACCATACTCTTCGTGGACATTTTTATCGTACAAAAGAACTTTAGTTTTACCAATCTTCAAAGCATAAGCACTTGCTCTAGCATTATTAATTTCCAAAATTTGAGTATTTTCAGCTTCTAAATAATATTGACTTGATGGTATGTGTATTTCTTCAAGACGTCCTTGATGAACCTAGATATAGTTGTGAATATATTTTAAATGTAAATATTTGCAAAAAACTGATAAATTAATAAAATGTTTGTTTTACCTGTACTATGCTGTAGGTAAAACTATCAAATGGCATTATTGTAACATCCGATGGTATAATGATGAGATTTGCAACAACAATGAGTTCAACTTCAACTGGAGGAACATGTCTGTATTCAGGATACATGATTTTGACCGATACTTTTGCAGTTCCAGTTTTCACTCCTTCCAACAGAACAATGTTTCCAGTTTTTCCAATGGAATCGAGCATCTCTACAGAGTGTGGTGTTTCGTATGGAGATTCTTGGAAAGTCATGAACCTCATCACATTGTTGGGCAAGTTGCTGGTTTGCAAGCCTTTCTTGTCGATATTTCCAATCTCCCAATTGAATTCAATTCCGGCAAGAGTCGTAAATTCATTTCCCTGTTCATCATAAGCACGCACTTCAAAAGCTTCTGGAGCTTCTTCTATGAATAACTCTCTTGTAGTAGTAACCATGTTCAAAGAAAATATCGCATCCACTATAACGTCGCATCTTAAAAAGTGTCCAGTGCTTACATCTTCCGCGAGAATAATGGCAGTTTTTCTTGTTGGATCTCTGGTGACCGTCTGAACTATGACTTCTATGGAACAAGAGCGATCATAATCTTCGTTTATTGGTATCAAACGCACAATGTCGGGTCTTGAAGTGGACCTATATGATGTAAAAAAAAGAAAAACAAAGAACTCGATAATAAGTTTACTCTTGCCACTAGCGTACTTTTTCAGAAATTATTAAAAATTGTACGTTAAATAAAAAGTTGGGTTATGTCGGTTATGATGTTGATTTTTCAATGCGCGATGCGAAAATAACATAGGATAAAACCAACGCTCAACATCAGAGTTGATGGAACGTATGATGTGATGGAAATGCGGATAAATTTATTTCAGTAATTTAAAGAAAATCTCACCATTGATAGCAACCACCCTCGGTGACGGCGAGGGTGAAATTAACAGGAAAATCATTGAAGACGGGCAACAGGACTCGGGGCACATTGAGCCGATTAGCCTCCGCAGAAGGTAGTGCAAAAAGTATCACACATAATGCCGTAGTACAAAGTATTTTTATCAACTTTCGCGATCCCGCCATAATTTCGACTACATGTGTTTTGCAAAACGGCGGCCGCGGCTTCTCGCAAGAGTCGTGTATCCTCTTCCGCGGAGTTCCGATGATATCGTCGATTCGTCGTCGTGCAAAGCGAGCACAGCTCCTCTAACGGATTTCAAGGAAGAAGCTAAAAAGTCGTTACAAAAAAGTAGAAATTATAAAATAATTATTAGCTAATAGCTATGCATGTAAGTATGCATAAATGTTGTATCACACACAACAAAAAATTAAAATATTTTTTTCGTAAAAAATTTGCCTTGATGGATATTGTAAATATGAAGTCAATAATTAAAATATGATTACAACTATAGTAATGCAAATATAGAATATGTGTATTATATTGAAAAATTGTACGATTCTGTTGCTTAAACTAATAAAATATGTGCACTTCATTCAAAAATTCAAGTCTAATATTATTTGTGAACGAAACAGCGTTAGTCAATATTCAAAAATACGACGCGACGCCATTATACGGTAAAAAATAAATAAAGATTCCTCTTCATACGTCTTACCGACTGAGTAAAAGCAACTTGCTAGATTGTTTTTTGTGGGCGATGCGGTATCTGTATGGTCCAAGTGCGGCCACTGCGGCCCCCTTCTAAAAGTAATCGAATCGGGAGAGCCAAAATCCGTGCAGTGAAGTGCCGCGTCAACTATTGAAACTGTCACGAATCAGCTGTTTTATATTCAATTAAAAATTTCTGAAAAATAATTTACAAGTGAAAGAAGAAAATAATAGAAAAAAACAAAATGCTTTAGACATTAATGAGAAGGTTATAATGAAAATTTTTATAATTTTATCATGTCCAAGTTCAATCATCACATAGATTATTAGTTAGCCATGAATGTTAAACTTTTTGTTTTAGAATAAATACCGTAAGTTCCAAGTTGTATAAATAATAAATCAAATAGTACTTGCTAGTAATGATTGTTTTTGTGATATCAATAGACTGTAGATACTGGATAAAGCAAGAATAATATCGAGTGCTTGTAGAAAATTTTTTTAATCTTGCGGAGGAATGAGTATAGACAGTATGAGAGTTGGAGGAGGACGTTGTCCTCCCCTCCTTGTTGGAGGACTCCTCATTGCCTGCATAATGATGGTATGTAACTGGTGGACCTTGTCTTCAACAAACTTGGAGCTTCTCAGACAAATCGATGAATTAAATGAACAGATCAAGATAAGGTATATTTAAGATAAATAGAATGTGACTGGATCAAAATTACATGATTTTATCAATTTATTTTACATTTTAGTGTTGAGGAAAGAGATCAATGTGTAACGCATAGTGGCATTGTAGAGAAACAACTGCAGAGTTGTACAGACGATGCAAGAACAACTCACGTAAAACTATCACAAGTTGAGGATACACTGTCAACTTGCAATGAAGAAGTAAAATCTTATAAAACAGTTGATATTACTAAGAGTAGCACTTTGGAAGCATTAAGAATAGACAAAGAAACCATTAAGAAAAAATTGGATGTTAAGCAGGAAGAAAACAAGAAGCTTGACGAAGAATTGAAACAAGTTGGTTACAACTTGGCTTATTTTTTTTGCTAAAATTTAAATCAAATCTTTAAAATTTCAATTTTTTTTGTAGGTCAAGGATGAATTGCAAAAGCTCAAGCTCTCAATGAATGCACCACCGCAAAAGCAGTCACCAGTTTTACCTATTGGTAAGTTTTCATTTTAAATAATGTAAAAATAAAAATCTGAATCTTGAAAGCATTTTTGGACTAATTTAGCGAGCAGCACAGTTATAAGCAAGTCCCAATTGGGTCCAGTTAAGCGATCAGCAGTTGAAATTTCTGCCAAAGGTCAAGAAGGCTTGCGGTTCCATGGCATTCCAGTGTTACCACAGGATCCACCTGGCGCAGTGCGCCTTGCTCCTCGTTACTCTGTTACAAAGCTGAAAAAGATCTAGTTTTTCATCTTGACTTGATCATTTGTGTAAAATATATAAATAGCGTGATTTCAAGACAACAGAATCTACTGCTATAAACAAATAATTAGATTAAAAAATTTAGTTTGTAAAATGTTTTTTATAAAATACTTGATAATAAATGTTGATGTACTATATATTTGATTTACTTGATAAAAAAAGTAATTTCATGACCATATTCAATAATCAGAATGTAATACCAAGATTGAAATTGTTTTTCAGCTCGTCTTTTGGAAAAACCACAGTCAGACAATAAGACAGTGGTGAATGTTGGGCCAAATCCACCGATAAACATGGGAGAAACTCAAGGACAGGATGCTCAAGATAAAGATAATAGCAATAGGGGTATGTACTTAATTGGTATTTATGAATGAATAAACTGAATGATGCTGATGATTTGCTGATCTATTATGGTGTTGACATTTTTCAGAAGACAATGCTGCCGAAGTTGGTGACGCGGGTATTATCAATGCAATGGATTCAGAATTAAATTTCAATTTAATGTCTGATGCCAAAGCGCGTGAAACCAAAAAGAAGTGAATCTCGTGTAATTCCGGAGGAAGACTCTCATTTACAATGCATATAGCAGTCGATTGTAAGAAAATTATTTTTTTCAATATACGTCAATTATTAATTACATCGCACAAAGTGCATTTCAGATTGACTGAGTAAATGTTCTATCTATATTAGACATGATCTTAAACTAGAAATCGGCAATTTAAATTGCTAATTTGGGATTGAATGAAAATTTTTTACCATGTACACTACTATCATAACACTTGTAAAGATGGTAGTTTAAATTGTTCAAGATAGGAAATTGTGTGTGTGTAGATTTCAAGTTCAATTTCTTGAAACAGTTTCATGAGGCCTCACGCGTCAAGTACATTAAATAAAAACTCGCAAGATTTTGTATATTAATTTATTATTGATCATCTCGATGCTGCCAGTGCGTGAGATTGCGCGATTTCATATTGTCAATGTATAATATTCGTTTACTAACTCTTGGAACATTAGAACTGGAATCCATACGTCTATTTTGTATTCTTGAATTTGTCCTAAGTATATAATTATAATTATAGAGCTTATGCTCGAATCATTTTTTCATCAACTTTTTATACACAATAAAATCTCTTGTCACATGTTAACACAAACTTGGTTTTCAATATACTCTTCAATACCATAATGATACATATATAGTTGTAATATTTTCATAGATCGTAGATCAGATTAAAATATTTTATAAAATATTTTTATAATCGCTTCGCTCGTGTTTTAAACATTCGTACAAATAAAATTGACAAGTACAAAACTGACTAGAGATAATATAATTAATGATTTCTCTAAAAATACAACATTTATGCACGCGTTTATAAATGTCGTAATTAAAAGCGGTATGTACTTGCAAATTGGAAAATTATATTATTTTTTTTTGTCTGACAAAATGCAATGCTTGACTAGGACTTGCGCGCGCGCACGACGTCAAGTAGCGACTAGGTACATTTATTACTTGTGCTTACCTGCGATAAACGATTTGGACTATAGTATACTATTGCGCGTACCTATATAGTCGTTCGGGTATTCTACAAAATATAAAGGATCTCTAAAAATTTAGCTTACATGATAAAGGCCGTTTGTTTGTCTTGGGACAAGGTTATAAATACTTGCAAAATGTAAATATATGGAGAAACTTGTCGTCTAGCAAAAAATACCTGTTGGTTTCCGTTTTGTTTGTAAACGTTGTAATAAAATAATCCTTGCGCTTCACAAGTTTGCAATCTCGTTTCGAATCAAACGCGTGTGCCAATTTGTTGTAGATATAACTGTCGAGTCTCTTTATAATTATATTCTACTATTTTTAAACAATTATAATACAACAAGTCTGTAAATTAATACATTTCTTATAAAATCTAGAAATATATTTTCTCATGTCAATGTAATCATCAAATTTTTTTAAATATATAATATATAGAAACGCGAGGTGCCTGCACCTCAGCAGAAAACGAAAATTACATGTACGAGTTTTCATCTAGACTGTTGCGGGAAGACTCGTGTATGTTATATATTCATAACTCACAGACTTGGTTGTGTTTGCGCACCGCGGGTATATAATATGTTTCGTGTGTGATGTATTAAATATGCTAATTTCTCATCTAAGGGGAATAATGCGGACTTGGTCGTGGTTTTCTTCTAAATATAAAGGCCAAGATGGAGCGCAGTCTCCACCAGCGGCTGTGCTTGCGCGGGGCAGACCGAGATCTTTCTTTCATGCGTATTTGTCTGACTAGAGAATAAAACGAATCGTCGATGAATTGGCGAAGGGCAGCAGATGTCTCGTAGAATGGACATCCCAACTGATTTGCCAGAGCTTTCCCTTCGTCAATCGATACCTGAAGGAGTACACCAAAATGTATAACTCGTCAGTAATTTTGACTCGATCTTCATAGATATAGGTACGAGAATCATACTCACTTGGCGTTGATGTTGCAGATCGAATTTATTCCCAACCAGTACCAGAGGAATGTCTTCGTTGGCTCGAACGCGAGAAATCAATTTTCGGTACTCGAGAACTTCTTGAAAACTGTGCCTGTCGGTTACAGAGTAACAAATCATGAAACCTTCTCCACAACGCATGTATTGATCTCGCATCGCCGTAAATTCTACCTGTAAATAGAGTAATAAAAATGCTCAGCTGGTGCATTTCGACTGGTATACCATTTAACTATAAAACGTGAAATTAATGTCGCATACCTGACCAGCTGTATCCAAAATGTCAAGCAGAGCAGCTTCTCCATCAATGACTGCTTGCTGCTGATATGAATCCTCTGAAAGATCACGGACATTATCAGTCAAGTTGATAAAAAGAAGGTGTAAAACATACAGCAAAAACGAAAAAAAAAATCCAGATAATATTTACCAATAGTAGGGTCATGGTCGTTTAAAAAGCTATGACTCACAAACTGCAAAGTTACAGCTGCAAGAAAAAAGAAACAATTAGAAATGAACTCGCGGCGTTTTATTAAAAAAAAAATAAATAAATGTTCGCGGCCCTGACCTGATTTTCCTACACCTCCTTCACCTAGTACAACAATCTTGTAAACTCTTAGACCGCCTCTCGTTGTCGGCTGTGGCATAACGGGAATGTCATTCTTGCATTCCGAGCCCTAAAAAAATTTAATTGGAAATTAGAAATGAGAAAAATGAAAAAGCACACACTACATACATGACACATAATAATGTATACCAACCAGATAGGCATCGGAGCTTCGCTCCATGATAACAAGATCCGTCATCGTTCTAATAGCGAGCCTCTAGCAGCGCGCGGAGCTTGCGGGCCGTTCAACAGCTGTAGGAGTAACAGTAACCTGCTTGACAGCCCTTGGCGTCGAGCTTATTGTGGTGTTGCTGCCGTAAAAGTCCATCGGGTGCCGCATCCGCGCGTCCATCAGCGACGGCAGTAATAACTCGTCGACGATCAACGTTAGGCTCGTTATCGCAGCTCATCGCGCGCATTTGGTATTGACGTTTCCTTCGCGGGCCACGATGACGCCGATGCGGCTATTACACTTGTTCGTCAGCTTCGTCGAAAGAATTTTTGACAGTCCCGTCTTCTTCTTCTTAGGTATATCCGTAGAGTTTATAATCCTATGTAGGCCGCGAGCGAAGCAGTGCTGATTTCCATTTGTTGACGCAGGTGTGGTTACGCGCGCGAAAAAGGAGAGGAGTTATACATGTTGTATGTGCGCGTTTTGCGTAGCACTCTCCTCTCCTCTCCTCTATATAAGCAGCTCGATGATGGCTGTATTATTATTTTTTTCGGCCGAAGGGGGAGGGAGGGAGGCGCGGCTACCGAGAGCTTCCTTCGCGGGGGAGGAGACGACTATCGAAAATTATAACGGTATAGGCCTCTATATATATTACATTGTACACTGTGTATACGCGGTGGAAGAGCGCCTGCGCAACCTCCTCTGCGTGCGCTATAACACACTGATGTAGTCTTATAATTTTAACTGCCTGCGTGTATTAGAATTCGAACTGGTGCTCGAAACACCGTTCTACCTATTTTATGCAGATCGCAAACTTGATGACGCGAAATCAGTAGAAAAAATCCGTTAATTTTTATTATAGTATAATACGCGTCAATTTTTTACAATAAGAAGACAGCTTTTCTTCTTCCAATTGAAAAAAAGAGAGCATATTTATTTAATTGAACGTTATATTGCGTTCGAAAGTTTGCACTCGGTATTTAGATTACAACACACAGAATCATTATATAGTATTACTCATCTTCGGTACATTCCCCACTTGAGTACTTATCTCCCACAGAGCATATATAATAGAGAGTGAAAGAAACCGGACTATAGTAGGTCTATGCGGGCGTGATTTTACAGTGCGCGCGCGCAATTATCTCTATAGCTCTCCGGCGATCGACTTGAATTCGTTATCATTCTCTAATTTTACCATTCGAGAACAGTTTATAATATAACGCTTCTGTTCTTCTATACTTGCGGCTTGCAATACAGCTGATGTAAACTTGTTCGTTTTTTGCCTGTCCTGCGTCATAATCATAATAACAACACGGCGAGAGTATAGAGTCTGAATCAGCTGATCGGACGCCACACACAAAGATCGGGTGTCAGTGCTGGCGTTTTTTCCCAACAAAGCGAGAGTTTGCTACAATGTAACACCCGAAAGTGAAGAAGAACAGTGTGCTGTGGGCAGTGATGAGAGATCAACGTGCAGTCTAGTGAAACATGTAAACATTCGTCCAATCATAAACACAAACCTGCAGACACAGCGCTTATCTTATCCGGAACTTGGGAACATTCACGGTTTCGTTGAGATTCTGCACTAATTGGCTGTAATCTTGGCTGGTCTGCTGTTTTTTTTTTGTGTCTTCTCTTTATGTTTGTTTCTCCCTCTTTTGCTTAACTTGTACTATAACTGGGTCAGCATTCAGCAGTAGCCATGTACCGATGAATACATTGACTCATCACTCTGCTCTGTCGCTCCAGCACTTATCAGAGATACTTTTATTGTGAGTCGTAGCAGTGTCTCGAAGACAACAACACAACAAGTCATACAAGTCAATGCAACTGCAGAGACCGATGATAGTCCACGAGCATGGCACACATTGTAACTGTGGATGGAGTCCCTGTTGAATTGACCAAAGAGCAACCAGCCATTTGGTCAGGATGGAAGGGACTAGGAGACAGAGAAATTGTCAGGGAGGCCTCTGCCAAAGGAACACACATAAACTTGGCCTACAAGTTTCTCGAGACTCGGAGGCACTGCTCTCTGCAGGAGGCTAAAGATTATTTCTCAAGTGAAGTTGAAATTTGGGTAAACAGTCTGCTGAAGAAAAAACAAGTGCATAGAGCCTCGCACATTCTAAACAATGTTGTAAGTAAACACCAAGTTAATCCACTGTCAGTGAGAATAAATTTGACAATGGTAAATTAATTGACTGCTTAAATTTCAGGGAAAAGTACCTATAGATTATATTCGAGCAGTGTGTTTGACATGTAAAGAACCAGAGTTGAGAGACTATTTAGCTAGACATGTAGAATCCTCCTTTAATGCTGAAGAAAAAGAAGCTTGGAATATGATCAATTTAATTGCCAAATATGAAGAGAAATTTAAGTAAGTTCAGTAATCAATTCTTTGCATAATTCCTTTATAAAAATGAATCATTTTTACAGACTCGTAAATGATTTGATCTCACACAAGTGCCTTGAAGAGATAATAAATTTACCAACAAGTATTAAAGATGCACTATATACAGAGCTCTATTTTAATTATTATGAACCAAATATTGTTGCTTATTTGAAGAGTCAAGTAGTTTGGGACTACCTATTAACAAATAATAAATTAGAATTGATCAAGTTCTGGATCGATCTCAATTTTGGTGATGCAGACAATTCAAGTCCCAACAATGCAGAGTCTAGAAGTGATGATCAATTATTGTTTACAAATTTAAAAATTACAAACGAAATGATTGCATTCATAGAGTCATCAAATGGAATGCCTCCCATTAGCAATTTGGTTCTCAATTATTTAAGCAGGTAAATGTATAATGCTTTATTATATGAAGATTTTGATGTGATGGACTATAATGTATTTTTCTCAACAGATATGGAATATTTACAACCAAAGAACGTAATGACGTGAAATCAATCTTGACAAGACTTTTTGGAGAATGTGTTTCTCTGAATGATTTTGAAAAAATCCTAGCCAAGCCATTGTGCAATATTGACAAGCATAATTTCCTTTCAAGACTAGATGTTGTCGGACTCTCCAGAAATTACTACAAAGATAATGAAATGCAGAATATTGATTTGAAGAATAAAAAACTCTATGACTGTTTAAAGGAAATGTGCAATACTTCAATCAACTATAAACAGCTTTTAGAACTCGGCATTATTGAAACTGTCAACTATCTTTCAGATGATTTTGTTCATTTTCTAAAGCAAAATCCAATTATTTCATTTACATTAATTTTTCTTCACTATTCAGAGTGCATGGCAATTTTTAAAGATACCACTTGGAAGGAAATGTTTAACAATGACACAGGATTAGTAACTAGTAGGCTAACATTACCAAAAGATATTCTTGATTCTGTGATATTTACTTTGCCCTATTTGAAAAGTGAGATAGATCCAAAAGTGACAAAAAATAATATTACAATGTATCAACTTCTGGATGGATATAAGCAATTTAACTCTACTAAATTATTCAACTGGCGATTGAGAAATGGGACTATGCCAGACTTTTTAAACGAAAATTTAGTCAAAAAATTCGGACACAAGGAGAAACTAACTTACATAAATTATTTAAAAGAAGCTAGACCACACATGGCAGCAAATATTCTTCGTGTTCAACAAGAGCAATTAGGTGGTGGAATATCAGCAAAAGCGTAAGTTTGATGAAATAGAACTAGATGTGACTTTTTTCAATAAAATAATATTATATCAAATGTTTAGGAAATCTCAAGCTTCACTTTGTGCACATGTTTTTGCATTAAGGCATCCTAAAGAATTAGAAATCATTAGCGGTTGTATCTCGTTTTTGGAAATTCTGGGAATTAATTCCGAAAATCTAAGACTTCACATTACAGCTGCCCAACTTGTCAGAAAAGAATTAAATATTTCGATTGGTATGTCAATTGACGAATTTATAATATTCGAATGACACTTGTCTACTACAAGAAAATGTTGCTTTATTTTCAGAGAACCTACTAGAATCGGTTATTTACAACAATCATCAAGAGTTGAAGCAAGTTTTAAATTATTTAGAGTCGAGTTTTCATTCTCGCTTGGATATCAAAATGATCAATAAAAATGAAGAATTTGTTCAAGCTCTTTGTACATGGGACATAATAGTGAGATTTGCAAGAATGCACAATACGTCTTTACCAACATCTTTATTAAAGTTTTTAGCATCTCACGATGCTTGGTTTGAATTCGTCCTGGTTGGGCACATTTTTGCATATCCGATAAATCAGGTATTGTATATTAATAATTACTGAAGTAATTATAGTATGATAGGTATTATGAATTATATGAGTAAAAAAATGTATTTTTCTTTTTATTTAATAGATGACAGAATGTGTGCAAAACTTTGACAGTATCAGCTTGAAAGAACACTTGCTATTATCATTAAACAATCCTCAATTATTGAGACAAAATTTATCAAATGGCAATCAAAAGTTGAGAAATGAAAAAATCAGAGAAAGAGATTCTCGTCAATTGTTGTACAATGAAATCGGCGTTAAATACAGCGTAAGTTTCTACTGAACACTAAAAAAAATTAACTCGCTATTTATACATAATTATGTAAAAGTTATAACAAGATAAGTAATTCCATATTTACAGACTTCTCCACAGTCAAGTCCACCGCTGTATTCCAATGAAACTGACTTGGCTACAAAGAACAATAATCATTCAAACAGTCAGAGTTCAATAACGAGCTCGTCTGCATTTATAGATGATTTATGGCAGATCATTCTAAAGTGTCACTCAAGTCAAGATCCACCCGGAACATTGTTGAACGCTTCTCGAACTTTTAAATATCCGATTCTTACTGTTTTAGCCACTTGCTATGAAGTAAATCCAATCAAGTCTCTGAAATATTCTTGATAAACTTGAAAATGCTCAATTGTACATTCTTTTAATTTACGTTTCAGCCTTCTTCAATGTCATCTTACTGCTATTCATGGCTTGTCATATCAGCTGATAATTCTCCTTTTGCTAAAGATTACGTCGAGTGTTTGGAAAATCAAATTTGGTCAGCAAGCACCGTTTTAAATTTATTCCACAATATGGTTCTACACGGATTGGTCAATACTCTTTCTCGAGGATTACAAATATTTTTGCCTGTATGGAGTTTTTGAACATGAGCCCAATGTTGATTTATAACCATATCGGTACTATAATCTTTTTTAACTTTGCAGGAAAATCCTTTGAAGTCATTTTTTGAATTTCTCGTAAATTGCATAGAGTATGGAAATTTTAAGGATTGTGAGCAATACTTGGATGACTTTATAACAGATTGCTCAAATTACAGAAGCAATGTAAGAACAATAAAAACTGTAATTTAAATTGTGCATCAAGTACGAAGTATTAATTTTGTATAAATCTATTGCAGAAAATGATAAATTGGGAATGCAGTGATGCGTCTTATTTGGATAATGCTTATTGGATTCAAACGGTCGTTGTAAAATGCATCATCATAACTTTGGGAAGTGCGTTAAATAGCATCCGTACGCAAATGGAATTACTCGATGCATTGATAAAGTCGCAATTTCACAAAAAATTGATTGGTGCGCTATTTTTATAATAATACCTAGTTGTAACTGCATGTGATTATTACTCTTTATATTGTGTTCAACAGAAGCTCCAGACTTTGAATCTTTACTCGAGTATACAAAAATACTTTCCGAGACCAGTGTTACATTGAATTTTTACTGTTTTGATACAACTGTAAAAATACACGAGTCTGAGGCAGAAATCGAAAAATGCATCAACGAATTAGTGCAGTTAGAAGATTATACAAATGCCTTGCGTTTATCGAAAGCTGCAAAGTTAAAAGCTTCAAAAATCATACTTGCCCAAGTGAGTTTTTAGCTTATTGCCATATTTATTTTGAACAACACGCGATCCAACTATTGATTATGATCTCTTTAGTACCGTAGTGAATTTAAACAAAACGCCGACCAAGATGGGGCAGTGGACTCGACTTTTTGGAGCCGCTGCGCTTCCGATTTCAAGAAGTATCAAGTATGCTATGAAAAAGCTGCTGAATTTTTCGTTGAGCACGCAGAAAAAGTCAAATCATACAAAGAAAGGTAATAAAATTTCGAGCTTTCAGATAAACATTCATTACTTTGCAATTGTATTTTCAAGTAAATATTGCTTGCAGATCGGAAATTCTGAAGCTGGCTTTAGAAATACTGGAGCAAAATTCCAGAGATCGACAAATTTGTGATACTGTAGAAATGGCCATGTGGAAATCTTGTATATTAGCTGGCCCTGAAAATATAGAATTAAGAACTGTAAATGGCGTTTTCAAGAAATTAAAGACTGAGCTTCTGTCTAGCGTAAGCGGGCTGCAAGTGGCTTGCCCGCTCAGAGAGCCTGAAGAAAAGAGTGCCGTTCAAGTTTTAATAGGTCGTTTATTGGACGCAGGTAGATTAGAAACGGCGCTGAGAATTTGTGCAATTTTTACTTGTAGAAATAGAGTACGTATGACTAAAATAAATTTCAGATATACATTGAATGAATTTTTCATGAAAAACATACATCTTAGGATTTGCAAGTTCTGATGTTGTGCTCGAGTCTAGCAGAGGGTGAGATTTCGCCTTATCAGCTGACTGTGCAACAACGAGCGTTACTTTCCGAGGCAGACAAACCAAGACAGAGAAACACTAGATTACCAAGTCGAGGAATCCAACGACTGCCTTCGTCATCTTCGCGTGAGTAACAAACTTGATGCCTTTGAAGTGACAAAAATGACAATTTATCAATTCAACAATTCGACTTGTGTGTATCTTATAGTAAATTTATCGTCTACGAGCGTCAATACGAGTAATATTTCTGAAGCGACGAACGCAACACTCATCGTAGAGAAGCAAGAACAATTAGATTGCTTGTCTTTGTTGACAAAATTGGTAGAAACTCTAAATCATGGAGTTGATATTGGAGTGAGAATTCTTGAGTGTTATCAACTGGCAGTTCAATTGGGAAAGAGCTATCAAGTACTTTTGACATTGAGCAAACCTATGCAATTGCTGCAAGAAATTGTGAGCAGTCCATGTGACAGAAAACTTGAAATAGCTCGCGATATTATTACTACTTATCAGATTGAAAATCAAACAATAGCTCACTTTTTGGCTGAAGAGATTGTAGCTCACATTACGCAAGTCATTGAAGGTGATTTAATTTTATTAACAAATAGCATAAGATATGCTTATTTTACGAGTGCGTTCGCCATCTTAAATTGATTATATTGTGTTTTAGATGATTTAAATGAGCCGACGACGGCCTGGAATTACAATCTGAATTTACAATCTGTGATAGATCTTTGCAAGGATTCGTCTCTGCTTGGTTTAAAACTCCTTGATATGGCACATAAATTACTTGGCCATTCTTATGGGGAGAAAAGAAATCGTAATGATGATTTTAATAACTAATATCAAAACGAAACATTCGTTTCATTTTATACAGAAATTAATTTTTATTTCATTCCAGTTGTTACATTAAAAATCATCGTCGAACTTTTGATTCGCTCTCACGATTGCTTTACGGCTTCCTGCAACATGGAAGGCATTGCTTCAGTTTTAAGAAAATGTCAACAACTTGCAAATTCTCTTCAAAATTTGAAACACTGGAGTTTGCTAGTTCGTTTGGTAACTGGAGTCGGCCGATTCACGGAAATGAACTATATCTTTCAAATCCTTAAGGAAAACGATCAATTTGAATTTTTACTTGGTAGGGGATTGGATAAGGTGCGCAAAGAAAACTAGAACATTTTTTTATTATTTAATAATGCCGCAAAAAACTGAAAATCTATTCTTTAACAAGGTCCCTGGATTAAGAATGGCTCTCTTGGATTTTCTTAAACGAAATTGCCCGGAAGATAAGGACTTGTTCAACATCGTGGCATTACACTTTCGTCTTTATTACGAAATAGCGCTCATGTGGGCCAACGAAGCAAAGCAAGTTATAAATGAGCTAGTCAACGAAGCTAAAAAAGAGTGCGGACGAACGTTGTATAATCCACAAGCAGAAATCAAGTTTATGAGAAACGAACCAACAGAGAAAAGACTGCAATTGGTAATTGCCAATTTCACCCACGCGACTCAATACTTTCTTCAGGTAATTGACTGAACAGCATTATTGACCTTTTACCGAGACATACTTGTCGTTTTCTACAGTGAAAATGATTTTTCTTCATCTAGGATAACAAGCTGAATTTGGCTAATCGTTGTTCGCATCAAGCTCAACTGGTTGCTCTGCAAATTTCTTTGTCAAGTGCCGCTGGGCAAAACCAACAATTTCCTTGTATCTTGAATTTGACCAGCGATGAGATCAATAAGGCTATATGCCGACACTTAAACTTTTCACAGGCTCTGGTCTTGGCGCGTGCATACGATCATCACGTCGACTGGGCAAGTGCCATTTACACTCACTGTTTGCTCAACGGGGAAACCAAGTACCTGAAGGACTTTGTGACGTCAAAGCGATTGACGGCTTCGGTAGCGATCGACTGTGCCCGTAGGTATAGACTTGAGAAAAGTGTCAGCAAATCCATGACGGAAAATATGCAGACACTTGTTGCCAGGCTCAACGACAACGAATGCAAATACGTATTGGCGAGTCAGCTTGGATTCAGGAAGATAATCCAAGAGATGATTGACGATCCAGCCGTTGGAGCTTACCTGAAGGACACGGTGTTTAGAAAGAGATACGTGGCATCAGAATTCACTGGTGAGAGTTTTTTGGTCAAGGGGTGAGCTCGAATCGTCATTTTCTTGGGGTGATAAAAAGGTGTCATTTCAAGTTGATCGGTTGTTATCACGAGTTTTAAAGAACTTTTATATCAAACGTTTTCTTCCAAGAAATATGAATCATTCGATCGAATGCGAAACTAAGGTATTTCAAAAGTGATAAACTATTAGATTTAATGAATTTCTTTTCAATCGTGAAATTGTGAAATACTCGTGCGAATTTTTATATATAAATTTTATCATTCCACGAATTCAAGCAAATTCATAGATAATACGTAAATTTTTATAAATTAAATATGTGAAAGAATTGCAGTATTTTTCTTATATTCGTTTATTGTATTTACTTTTTTATGCGACGGAACTGTTACATAATAATAAAATGAGAATATACTATTTTTAAAAGAAAAAGCGTACTTTTTTGCTATCTTCATAAAACTCGCAAGTAAAAGGTTTATAAGCGAACTTGCACCAACTACTACACAATAGGCCAAGGCTACGTTGCATGCCTGCATAATGAATATACATCTGAAAAAGCAAATTTTTTCGCTCTTAGTATTATGCACATCTTCCGGTGTTTGACGTACCCGAGTTTCTAGCAATTCACCAAGTCATCGTATATACCAGAGACTCTTAAAAACGACGTTCGACAAAGGTATTGATTAAAAATGTGCATTTTTATAAAACTGATATACTTCATCTTGAAATGTTCAAAAACAACTTGAATAACAGGACAAACAAATAATTGAAATGTACTTTTTTTAAATTGGTTTTATGCACTTGTATACTTGACTTATATTCATAGGCAAATGAAAATAGGTTCTCTGTATTTAATGAAAGAATGAAAACACGCACATTGAAGTATATGCATTTCAAGATTGCAGGTAGTTTTGTGACGATTATCTAATCCACTTGGAATAGCTTCTTATTTTACAGTTTACAATTGTCTTTTCATGCATCAAGACGTGCAACAGAAGAAAAATATTTTCTTTTAAAAGTGTGATGAATTTGTGGTGAAAAAATTAAGACTATAGTTACATAATATGTTGTCTTGTTTTTAGTTAAAATATTATCTTGATTAATTGTAAATTGATATTATTATTTGTGGCGAAAAAATCAATACTAGTTACATAATATATTGTTTTATGTCTAATTAAAATATAATCTTTGTTATCGTGAATCGATATTATTATTTTTAAATTTAACATCAAAATTGAAAACAATGATTACATTTTTATTACAAAATACATGATGCGATGATAATTATTATATAACGGTAATTAATGTAAATAATTCAAGAATTCAATAGATATTTGTACGAAAATAGAAATTACCACATCAATTATTGTCTAGGTAATATCATACTTTCAAACTTGAATTTAAAAAAACACAACTCAATGCAGGCGAGAGAAATAAGAAAAATCAATATTGATGAGACCTTAGTTGAAGCACATTATATATAATTCAAATGTTCTCGTTAAATTGTTATTCACCATTGGTAAAGTAGGGTTCTCGCGACCACCAGTAGTGCAATGTACAATAAGTGTAATAGACGCGTGGAGGGAGAAAAAAAGCGGAACATAAATAAACGTTCAAAATTTGTAAACAGTTGCGTGCATCGGAGCGCATCATCAGTTGCTCATGCACTGACGCACGTTGCCAAAGACAGCCAAAGATCGTCGGCACTCCGGCAACCGACCGTCCTTGAAGTTTTCATTTTATTCCCGTCCGGATAATATTCTCTCTCTATTCGTAACTACTCTCTCGTGAGTTGCAGTGCCGACGAATTCGCGCTGCACGCGCGCCAGCTGTTTTTATCGAATCGCGCGGTAGCGGGCCTCGTCTGCTCCGCGTAAAATATTCCATTCAGTCGGCGTTGATTCGCTCTAACAGAATGTAGTGCTCCGCCCGCCGTCCGCGCCAACTGTCTCTATATACGTTGATTGTTATTATTTTATATTGATTTACGTACTCGAGTTGTTAATTTTTCATGTGTTTTAATGCTGGACATTTCTTGGTGCACGTGAACTGAACAAGTGCATTGTTCTATACCGACGAGTGAAAAAATGCGATCAATTTCTCCAGTCCTTCTTGGTGTGTTATTGTTCTTGCGAGCACAACGCGCGCCAATTATCTTATCAACTTTTAAAGATTGAAAAGTCGATTGACCCTTTTGTCATTTATGTGTTACTCATAAACGCTCGTCATGCCATAGTAGAGTGTTTCTCGCACAATTAGCAATTTAAAAGGTTAAATCTATTTTATTTTTTTAATTCAGCTTGAATTTTTTTTAATTATCTTGTTATTCTGTGATTGTGATATTTTTTTAAAAATTATTTTTATCAGTGGTCTTATAGAGGACATTATTTTTAATTACTCTCACTATAGGCATGTGAGTGACAGTTTACAAGGCATTTTCACAAAATTATCATTAATTCAATTCCATGGAAATTGAGAAGAAACCACATCGGAGGTCTCCACAAGAGGCACTGTATCGAATACCTCAAGTGATCTCAAAGCTCGTTGAACGATTCTTTTATAAGTAAGTACTGTATCATTAAGTAAATTATATTGATGATTGGTAAATATTAATACTTATGATCTTTCTTTCAAGTCTTGGGCTTCAAATAGCAAGAAAACCAAAAAGATGGATGATCTGTTGTTCGGTGTTGGTGATTTTGTGTCTAGCTGGACTGCTTCGATTCAGGCAAGAAAAGAACCCCTTGAAACTATGGGTTCCACCGGATTCAGATTTTGTTCGAGATACAGAGTGGTTAACCACAACTTTCAAAGAAGGGCAGAGAATCGAAAGAATGATATTTGCTGCAGATGACATACTTGAACCACAAGCACTGCTTAAATTAAATGAAATAACTTTGCGTATATTTAATGCTCAGACACAAACTACACCAAAGACTTCTTGGACAGATATTTGTTTTAAGTAAATCATACCTTCTTGTAGTTGGAAATAGTGTGAGTAATTTAAGTGTAAAACTTTTTCATTAACATTTTTTAATCATCTTTAGGGTTCCCATTATTTCTGGCATTACTGAACGTAGAAAAAGACAAATGGATGATAATTTTTTTGAAGAAGAGCCTGTCATGACAAATAAAATTGGATATGATGCAGGAATACATTTACCGACTCAATTATATTGTGGTGTTTTAAATAGTCTACCCAAGGGCTGTTTGTTATTCAGTATTATGGACATTTGGGAGTTTAATTCAACTTTGATCAAGTCCCAGACAAAAGAAGACATTATTGACAAATTAAATTCTGTAAATATAAGTCCTACACTAGGTCATCCAATGAATTTTAGTGAACTATTAGGTGGTATTACCAGAGATGAGAAAGGTAGAATTGTTAGTGCAAAGGTCGTGAAAACACAGTGGATGGTTTATATCAATTTTACAAAAGTCAATATGGATGAAATGGGTAATGATGCAGGTACTGCAGATTGGGTAAGGCAATAACTTTTCACTTTCAGATCATCAAGTTTTAATTTGTATACAACTAATATCAGATGTCTTGTATAATTTCAGTCGACCAAAGAAGTTTTTGATTGGGAACACGTTTATCTCCAAGAATTGGAAGAAGCGTCGAGAGAATTACAAGCGCAAAAAAGTAATAATACTTACGCATTGTATTATGAAGCTGGACGAAGTTTCGGAGACATAAGTCAAGATAGTATTTTTCACGACGTTGAAAAGCTCATTGCTGGTATAATGATCATGTCTATTTATGTACAAGTGATACTCTCCAAGTTTAACTGGGTAGAGTGGCGGGTAAGTCATGCAAGATACGTATAGTTATATACAGGCGTTGAAACATAATTCTGACATCTACGTTTTATATAATTACAGTTTTGGCTAACCAGCGTAGCTCTATTTTGCATAGGAGGAGCTTTCGCGGTTGCCATCGGTCTTTGCTCTCTTTTTGGGGTCCCCTATGGCCCGGTTCACACTTCACTGCCTTTTATGCTAATGGGTTTAGGAGTCGATGATACGTTCGTCATGATGGCTGCTTGGGAGGAGGTAATATCGCACGAAAAAAATCGCGACAAGCCATTGCCCGAGAGGGTTGCTTTGGCTTTGAGCCATGCTGGTGCGGCGATTTCAGTCACTTCACTTACCGATGTTGTCGCGTTCGTCATTGGAGCTTCAACGGTGAGTAGCTGATCAGAAGATGTCGGATATGCAAGTTACCTCTGAATTAACTTTTAATTGTTTGTATTAAATTAAATTTCAGATTTTGCCATCCTTGCACTCGTTTTGTATATATGCAGCTGTAGGAGTCTTTGTAACTTTCGTCTTGCAAGTAACATTTTTCGTCGCCTTTTTCACGTTAGATTGTCAGCGAGTGGAGAACAAACGTAACGGGGTGCTACCGTGTATAACGCACGAAAACTACGTACCAAAAGTGGCGGATGTCAAACAGAATATTTCGTGGAGGTTGGCCGATAAACTTTACACGAAAGTAGTTTTTACGATTCCCGGAAAATTAGTCATTTTAGCCATTACGATAACGTTTGCAACGTTTGGTGGAATCGGGTCTAGTCGACTCGAGCAATGGTTTGACCCAGTCTGGTTTCTGCCCAAAGAATCGTATTTGAACCATTTTCTCACTGTGAAAGAACAAGAATTTCCGAAAGTGGGCCACGAAGCTACGGTGTTTATGAGCAATATAGATTTTATTCAGGATTTTCCCAAGATTTTAAATCTCAGTCGGACTTTAGAGACCGCATCGTTCACAGAAAATGTTAAAAACTGGCCAGTGGACTTCGTCCACTTTTCCGATGCAAATTTTAATATTGGTAAATAGTTTTCTCATCAATGGGATTCCTGCAATACAAATTTCATATGTATATACTTTTCAGACGCAGAAAACAAGACTTTACTCGAGGACGATTTCCAGAATTGCCTGTCGAAATTCTTGTTCAGTCGGATCGGTGGAAAGTATCAGAGAAATTTTCGTTTCAGCAGCAACTTGACGTGCGGTGTAAAAGCGCCGCCTATCGAGATGGCTAGTATAGACTTTTCCTTTGCAAAATTTTCTTCTCCCTATGAATGGATCCCAGGAATGGACGATGCAAAGCGCACAGTAGCTGAAGCCGGTTTCAAGGGTTTCGCCACCGTCTGGAGCGAAATGTTCGCCACCTGGGTGACAGACAAAGTGATTTCACAAGAGGTCGTCCGGAATCTCATTCTAGCTTTAATTTGCGTCATGGGCATGACTGCCTTTCTAATTGCCGAGCCGCAAACTTGCCTATGGATATTACTCTGTGTTCTTTTGACTCTACTCGATGTTTGCGGATTCATGTATTATTGGGGTCTTACGATTGACATTGTATCGTGCATAGGTCAGTATATCTACTCTGATTTGCTTCCAATTCAATGAACCAAGCAAGAAAACTAATGAATTTTATGCATTTTATCATCAGGATTAGAATTAGCTGTAGGCCTGAGCGTGGATTACGCAGCCCACGTGGCACACGCTTTTCTCAACGCCAGCGAAATCGCGGGTGCGTGCAGGAGCGTCGACCGCAGCAGCCGCGCACTCAAAGCGATGCGCCACATTGGTGCTGCCGTACTTTTTGGAGCCGGCTCGACGTTACTCGCCCTCTCTTTGCTGTCCTTTTCACGGGCCTACGTATTTCGTGCCTTCTTCAAGATCTTTCTGCTGGTCATAGTCTTTGGATTGTGGCATGGCCTGTTATTCTTGCCCGTCGTACTTAGCACTATTGGACCGCGAAGTCTGCATGCTGATTTTCGAAGCGTAAGCAACTTTTTCTAAGTGCATTACATTTAGGAATTTTGCTTGAGTGAATTTAAAAAATTGATTTCTACATTTTAATTACAGAATACTACTAGGAGCGTAGAAATGACACAAGAAGTGGAGGCTGCGGCAGTGCCGCTAAACAAAGATGACGTTGTTCATCAATAATATTTATTTTTGGTTCAATAAACATACAAAATTATTACATTATTCATACTATTAATCACACATTTATACAAAAATAATATTAAACGTCATTGAATTAAAATAATCTTAAAAAAAAATATTATCTACGAATGGCGTTTGAACGAAATGGTGAAAATTATGTATAGAAAATAACAAAGAACTTGATATAATTTAAGGATGGAATCGTCAATCCATCTGCATGTACATTTACAATTATATATATATATATATATATTTATGTATTTATATTTATATATATTAAGATTACAAAACAAGTACAAAATAATTGCTTCGTCCAGGAGTTTTCATTCTTTTTTATGCGATATACATATACAGTAATTTATATATAATATCTCCACTTAATATATCATAATCTCACGTGAGCGGATAAAAGGAACATGACTATATAGATCAATAAGGTGCGTACTTCTATCCAAGTAAAATTAAACTTGTTTTTTTTTCTCATAGCAAATATTATCGAGCTCCCTGTACTTCTGACTTGTGTTCCATATCTGCAAATTTACTTTCTAGCTCTCATTGATTCTGCAAAATTACGCTGTCTTCTGCGTTTCTTGTCAAGTTGATTGACTTTTAAAAAGTTTACAGTAAACAAAGAATAAGCGACTTTAAAAGGAAAAAATTGTTTTGCAAATCTATGACTTGATAAATCCTTAAGTTACCCACCTTAGATTTTCTGATTTGCATTTTTTTAGTTTTCAGTAGTCTAATTAAAACTGAATGTAAAACTAATTAAAATATCCGCTTTTTCATTATATACGTCGTTTAATTTTACAAAAAATAGATGAATAACAACAACAATTGATTTGTTTTAGAAGTATTACTTATGTCTTAGGTACATACGAAAGGGATTATTTCTTGCGAAAAAAGTACGTAAGAAAAAGTATCATACAAACTGTTGTATCTGCACATTTATAAAATTTTTGTTTCAATTAAAAAATTACATCGTCAAACATTGTTCGTGATTGCAATATTGAACTCAACGGTTTGAACGTTTGAATTTCATGCTATTCCAAGAAATGTTGATTTCAAGATCATGGGAAAAATTACTATAAAAAAGTGTCAACTATATCATTGGTCTCACGTTTTCAATCTCAACTCGAGTAAAACAATTCAGGCAGTGAGCGCTTCAGGTTCAGGTATTATTTTGTTTGCTATTCTTTGATATGGATCGTTTTTTTTTTAATTTTCGATCCAAATACCCGCAAATTGCTTGTATGTTCGTAATAATATCGCGCTGACTTGGATTGGAATGAGCAAGTCTCGCGTAGAGGAATCATAAAGAAGAGATACACTACGTCATGGAAAAGAATTACTATAATCATTATTATGGTCACATTTAAGTATTTTAAAATTGATATTCTTCATCGTTTAATAATAATTTATTGCTTCTTAAATTATTTATTCCATTTAATATCGTGAAGAAATCAATAGCATGCAATCACAGTATTCAATAAAATGTCATTATTCGTCATTGCAAATCGAGACATCAAATTATAAAAATGAGCTGTTATTTACAGTGTATCTTGTAATTAACATCTAAACACAGTCATTTTTTAAAATAACATACATGTGGCCACTTGTTGCATTTGCAAGTACCAGCAGGCATACAGACATATATATGTATCATCGAAATTAGGTAGTCTAGGCTATTGGTTATTTTTTGTCGAGCCTTGTTCTGCTTCACGTTCGCCATTCATTTGCATTACTTGCGAGTTATTTCCTGTCGCATCTGGCAAAAATTATCATATGCCTATCTAATAGACGTACATTTATATATATATATATATTTATATATATTTTTTGTATTTATATTTTGTTATTTATATATACATCACACGATATGCATACATATACAACGAAGCCCCCTATTGCTGAAAACGAAAGTCAGCTCCGGAGAAAAACCCTTAGAGACCTCAATATCTTCTGCACTTTCTCATTTACACTATTAAATTTAGATTTTTTCTTTCAGAGGAACGCAAAACGTCGCGAAAATCTTGCTAGATTTTTTATCAATTTTCATCGTGAAAAAATGGTTGCACTGGAATTAGGTACTTTCACGATTAGTAGATACATGAATTATTTTGCTTGTCTGAATGTTAAGTTTGCTGATCATCAGCGGAACGTTCAGATAATCTCAGTTTAGCGTAAAATTCAAATTGATTTTGTCTACAAGTTTTTTAAAATGTTGCGATTGTTGTTGTGCGTTGTAACGATTTCTACGAGAACGACAATGATACCGATGATGAAATGACTAATGCATCACATATTGTATTCAAAATTTAACATTGCAAAAACTTGTCGTAAAAATGATTACGTTGACTTTGTCGTTTGTTTCCAACATTTCTTTTGCAGTTTAATTTTCGCTCATCTCTTCGAGTTTACGATTGAATCATTTTCATCAGCTCGCCTTCATTTTTTGCCCTTCGGCTAGTAAAAAATTTTTTATATCGATAGTTTTTATTACTCAATCTTATGCCCAAAAATCTACCAGAGGCACTTTGGGTTTATTAGTACCATTAAGAAGTTGTTCTATACTCGGAGAACCGCAAAATATGGGGCCTCAGTCATCAGCTTTTGCTTGGTTTCATTCATTGAAAATGACTTACGTTTCTTTTTTAATGCAACCCGGTTCAAATAACAAATTTGAGCTTTTCACGTTCTCGTATACTCAGAATATTTTTCGACATGCGTCGGCCCCTTGTTTCTTTGAATAGCTTTTTTCCACTCGTTTTCGGTTTGTTTTACGTCTGCTGCATATTGTAGAAAGGCGACATTGATAATGAAAATCGAATGAAAAGTATTTCTGATTTTAAGGAATCAAATTTATGAGATGAAAAATGTTTTAGTGATTAATGATAATAGGCTTGAGATTGAGAAAAAAATAATGAACGCTGGAATGAACATATTTTCTTTGTTTTTATATATGAAACAGGACGAAAGTGTCTTACAAAAAAAGAGAATTCATATAAAACGTCGAGTTTCACATTCTGGCAATTGCTAGCAGATTTCCCCGCTATCGCTTTCACACATGATTTTGTTCACTTATCCATCATCGATTTTTTGTCTATCTTTTTGAGCAATAAATACTTTCTCTGCTGCACGACTTGCACATTGAATTGACGCACAGGACATTCAAGTATCTTTTTTTATGATAACGCGGATGCACGCATATACACGCATATCACTCGCGCACCTACAAGGGAATTGCTTAGCCTTTTGGTTTAAAAAATGTATCATCTTTAAACAACTACAGACGACGAATTTCAGAATGACTGGTTACAAATAAAAACAGTATTAACAAAGAGTTAAAAAGTGTAATTTCGTATTATACGCTAAACAGCAATATTAATTAAAAATGAATATCTTTAAAAAAAGATATTCAACTAAAAAGATGATTTATTTTTTAAACGTCAAGTCTTGCCTCTGCGCATATACGTAGCTAAACAATTATGAAGTCAATAGTTCACACAGCCAGACACACCACACCAAATTTTTTTCTTATGAATACATCCACGGAGTAATGTCGACGTTTAATTAATGATTATCAATTCATACCGATTCAATATCAATGTTATTACAACCAGACAATACTCAACAGTGATCGTTATTTTTTCGTTATATATATTACAATTATTAATAATTAAGAGTGACAACAACATGACGACGGAGGCGTTGAAGCTGATTACCTAGAAAAGGATTTTGGGGCTCTTGTTACGGAGAGGGTCCAGGATTTGTGAAAGGTGAAGTTACTATTTTTTACTTTATTTTGATTAATAGGGAGTGTAAAGAAGGACAAGAACGCTTCATAGGAGCTTAAAGATTGCGAGTCGAAGGCCCTAATTACTTCGGTCCGAGAACTCTTTTATGGCGGTGTGTAGACACAATGACAGCGAACAATGACGATGATGACACGACAACGATACGATGGTGATGTGTGAATGATGATTTTTAGATGATAAATGACAATAACAATCATAAGAATAGACGGTGGTTCAAGAACGCACGCGCACACGCACACTTCGACACTTCCTTTTATGCAAGTTTATAGAGTCTCTCCGACGAATCGTCTCTCTAAGTCATATTTCTTTAATTCCAAAAGGTTATTCGATTCAGAATAATATGCAAAGAAATTAATATTATCAATCACGAAGTATTATAATTTCTAAAAGATGACATTGAGTTGTTACTTGTGCGATAGACATTAATTATCAAGTCGATTTGCC
This sequence comes from Pteromalus puparum, assembly GCA_012977825.3. Classification (NCBI taxonomy): domain Eukaryota; kingdom Metazoa; phylum Arthropoda; class Insecta; order Hymenoptera; family Pteromalidae; genus Pteromalus; species Pteromalus puparum. The sequence continues at coordinate 2,500,533 of CM053168.1, read as the reverse complement.
TGAGTCCTCTGAGAAGAGACAAAGTGGGCTAACTTTTTGGCTAAAAGACCGAAAGAATAGGTGAGGAAGCACGCGAAAACACTCAACACAACCGTCACATCGAGCCGTCCACGCGATCGGCCATATAATCCAGAAACTTGCATTTTACTTTTCCATGTTTAATCGTAAAGTTAATCCTACTAGCTAATACACAGTCTGTTCTCAAAAAATGCGTCTGGTTCACGCTTATATACTTTATATTTTTATCGCCAGATGTACTCATATCTTTGTCAGCTTGCTTTTTCTTAGCTTTTCCCTTCCCGCCTCCCAGGACTCGTATTTTTTAATGCGCCTTATTTTCTCTTGTTTTACACGGAATGCTCGAGAAACAGTGACCGACTTTACAACAACGGTCAATCTTGAAGGGAAATTGTTACACTAACTAGTGGAAAATTCATTGCGCGTTTAATTTTTTTATTTCAAATGCCGCATTTGAAGTAGAAAAAGTAACGTGGCAATTTTTTCTCTCGTATTAGATATCCTCGTTTTATATTTTACCGTAATTGTATATTTATAATTCGATAATAGTAAATTTAACCCTCCATAATTTGACTAAAGTCAGTCCCGTTGATTAAAAAACAAAGCGAAAAACGAATCCTTGTCAGAAGTTGTAATAAATGGGAGAAGGGCGGGAGAGGCTTTATCTCCTTCAATCATACGTCAATGGGATTGATGATATTTTCTAGCCTAGATATATATACATATACACGCGTCGCGTCGGTGTAATAAGTGTGTATATATGTACACATATACATAATGACATACCATCAATGTATATAATTATAATTATTAATAATATAACTATCATGTATCTGCATCGATCGGTCGATTAAGACAATAGCGATTATCGATGACTTGTTATGTATTCCTCTTATCACGACATTCATTATCATTATCTATTCTTGTTTTTTCATTTTTTTTCTCAAACATTTCAGTGGATGGAGAAGTGTATTCATACAAGAAATCTCGCCTATCCTTCATATTTTCGAGACCACCGAATTTACCGGAGCCGCTTTGGCAGTGGCTTGCACAAATATACAAAAATTTTCGACTGACATTTAAATCCGCCCCGTCTGCGTAATTGTATACAAGTGTTCTTCGAGTATCCGGCATATTATTAATTTAATACGCGATGTAAACTAGGATCGAATAAAAATCAACGCGCTGGACCTCCGTAAAAAAGACTTTACAAAATTTACACAATAAAAGAATACAAAAAATTACTCTCGGAGTACGTAATCATGAAAAAAGGGAATCTCGCATGATTCCACGTAATACTCTTATTGCTAAACTAGTCGATTAATCCACGATTCGGACCTGGCGACTGCTCCTTGTATTACAAAAGTACCGAGTATAGCGTTGGAAAATTCTGGCCTTAATGTGCGCTAAAAGAACATCGTTTGTTCATTTGCAAGGGACAAAACCGGAATTTTTAACCAGCCGGAAAGTGGCTCATTATAGCGTTGTTTGTAACGCACAGCATACACTCGCTTATTCGATAAACCTAGATACAATAATGATAAAGACGCGCGCTCAATATTTCGTTATTTACACTTGTTCGTTTAACTGATCGCCGTGCACAATGCATAATCATGCTTTCGTTTTCACTCGCGCTCTAAAAGTAAGCGTCTCTGGAAAACCTTTCTCGCTGTGGAGAAAGGGAGAAAACAACCACCACTTGCGCTCTTGACAATTCCAAGAAAACAACACAAGGTCAACGGTGGTGAATTGCACTGCAGTGAAATGCACACTTTATCGAGAGCGATTGACGAATATTTTCGCAATGCGCTTTATCTACGGCTAGCACTCGGTGTCGTGGGGTCCGGGCGTTTTGCGGGCGGCGGCGAGGCAAGGAGGTACTGGTGCTCGGCGTCGAGTAGGCCGGAGACGTGCCAGTAGTCGTCGACGGCGGTGGCTGCGCTGCTACAAGTGCCGCTGCTGCTACCTACCGTCGAGCTCCTCAGGCCTCAGCAGGGCAGCTCGTTTCGCACCGAATTGTTCGAGCGCTTGCTCGTATAAACGGGACATCAGGGATTGCCATCGGCGGCCATTATATTATGGACCTGTTCGAGCTTGTAAGCCAATCTCTGTTTCGTCGAGAATTCGTCCTCTTCAAGGGTCACCGTAAGTTGCTCGTTGTACTTGCTGGCGTAGGTGTAGAGCTCGTACAGGGCACAATTCGTGCTAAATTCGTTCTGGTGCAGCTGTAAATATTAATAAATTAGTTGTTTCTCCAAGAGATCACAAAGTTTTTAAAAATAAAAAAAGGTCAAGTAACAAGGTTAACTTACTCTTGATTCTTCTGCAAGCATGGCATTCATGTCTTGATCAGATATGGCTTGCATGAGTTTGATATCTGAGTAGTACCGTTCTACCCATTCTTTGTAAACTGGAATGTCCTTGGCATATAAAAGCTTGGAGCTCGGTGAATCTTTGCCTATAAATTTAGAGATTTAAAATATAGTATGCTTTTTACCACCTTCAGAGATTTTTTAGAGTTTTCTATCTTACCTAATCTGTGGTCTGACGTAGAGCAGCTGTCCATGAATGTTTGCGCAACAACCGAGAAGCACGAATCGACAATGTTTGACTTGTGGATGTCGAATATAAAGTTTGGATTCTTGATGAGATTCACCCAGAACCTCAGAGGCAGCAGATTACTCTTCCACGTGTGCACGACTTCGGGGTCGGTAATCTGGTGGTGGAGCGCCTGATCATCCAAGAAATCAAACATGTATTTGATTGCGAGTGGCAGAGCAGATCCACGATGAGCTGTGCTGAATATCGTTTCAAAGAGATCGTCGACAAACTTTTGCAGTGTACCCTTGGTAGCCAACAGCCTTGTAAGATAAATTTCTGAAACCATTTTGTTGCCGCGTTCGCCTTCCTTCTGCGCGTCTGTGTCGTGGTGTTTTACAAGATGCCAGACTTTGAGGCCGCCATCGTGATCATGATTCAGTGGCGAAGTAGCACGAGATAGAGGTGGACTCGCCGAACTGAACTTGCTGAGATTCAGAGTCTCATACTTATGAGATTTGTCCGTTTTTTCGCTCAAGATGGAAAGATTGTAGACCGATGATTGTTTGCTGACTAGGTTGAGGGAAGCGCCATCGGGTACACGGTAGTGATTCAGCGTGTTGCGTTTCTTCCATTCACCTTCCGTCTTGGTTGTCGAGTCTTCGTCGTACAGGATCAGCCTGCCAGAGGCTCCCGTTCTCCATTCTAGAAAAAAAAAATATATATTTAGAAAAATATTGTTCAACTTGAATAATAGCGATTTGGGGCGCGTGCGGAGAACTTACCAAGATCCAGATCTTCCTTTCTTGGTCTCAAACTGTAGGGTGTAGATCTGTATATGGTATCAAGTGCCTTCTCCTTGACTTGAGAAATTGTATCACAGTCCAAAACTTTTACTGGAATATTTTCATTATTCGGATCTATGCCACCTCCGAATATTGTTTGTTGCGAAATCGATACGTAGGCCGTCTGTAAAAATGCAAGGCATATATTGGTAAAACATTTGATTATACTTAATAACCGCGAGTTTTAGTACATGATGATTTAACGTACCATGGCTTTGAAATCAATCGACTGTCTAATGAGTTTTTCCTCCGACAATGAGTACCTAGCCTCTGAAGTTATGGCATCGACTGGACCCTTGTCTACTTGTTGCTTCATGGCACGGAATAACAAGTACAATGGTTCGCCAGCGCACTCTCGCATAAACTTGTACAACAGGAAGGTGAACCAAGCCGTCAGCATTTTCTCGGCGACGCTCTCAGTTCTAGAATGCAGAAATACGTTTGTTATCAACAATTAGTTCTATCGCATCACACACAACATGAGAAAAAAAAACCTTCATTACCTTCGAAGGAGCAGCTTGGGATGGCTCTTTCCCTCCATGCATTTCTCGATTAGATCGGCGAGCAAGGTTTTCAGAATATCCGTACAATATTCCATCTTGCTCTGCAGTGTTACCATAATTAGACTCGCCACATTTACTCGGTCACGCATCGAGAAATAGCGATTGCTTTCCAGAGTTCTGACGAATAGTAGCAGGAACGTCTTGTTCATGATCAGTTGACCAAACAGCCTCAAACCTTTCTCTTTGCGCACGAGCTCGGGTCTGTCCCATTGGAGCACAACGTGATTGTCGTCCGAGGGGAAGAGAATATTCATGGCATAGGCTCGGTAATCCAGGAAGGGAATTCCACCGCTGGTCATATCTCCGGTCAAATCTGTCATCTCTGTTTGCAGTTCGGCAAAGGCTTCCTTGCACTCGGCTGCTACCCTCAGTTCCAGAATGTCCATTTGTTCCTGCATATTCTTGAGCACTCGGTTGCTCTCGGTGGACTTGCGTCGGTAGGCGATCAGGAAGGCGATGAAGATTATGACCAAGATCACGATCGCTGCGCTCACGCCGAATATAGCGGGCTTGGATAGAGGACCGTTTAGTCCAGCGGGCATGGCGTAGCTCAGCTTTCCAATTTTGTACTTAAGGTTGCCGCCCACGGTGACGATGACCTCTGGCAGGTCTGGTTTGGGATTGCCCGAAGAGTCGAGAGCTGGCGGTTGTGTGGATGGTGGTCTGCAAGTCAATTGCTGTCGCGAGAGGGATGTCACATTACAAAAGCTGTCGCCGATTTTCACAACTACGTCGGATTCCTGGCAGGCACGGTCCAGATGTTGGCCGTTGATGGTGAGATAGTCGCTCTTGTAGTATTTGACCTCTGTGTCGAAAACATCGTAGACTGGATCGGGGTAAAGCAGGAATGGGTGCAGCCCCTGTTGCGTGAGATTCTGAACTCGGGCGACATTGTCCATGCGAAAACCGTACTCCAGGGACAGCGGTTTCTCGGCATCCAGAGCACCGAGCAGCACGTCAATCTCGGGCGATTTGCAAACCATGTTGGTCTGACTCAGGATACTGCAGGCCTGTGAAAAGTACTGCTTGCCTTCGTAGTAAACGTACATTTCAGGCTTTTGGATGTATCCAAGGTTCTTTCCAGTGATGCTGATCTTGATACCGCCGGACGGAATGCCCTTTGGAATTTTGAGCTGTCCGCCTCCGACGCCGCTCTCGACGCTCTCAATTTTCGGGTCGTCGACGTACTCAAAGAAGCCGTTGTACTGCCGTTTGGATTTGTCAAAGTACATGACAACCGGTGCTTTGCGCTTTTCCGGACTGGCGCTGGTAATGCACAAGACCTCGTCGTGCTCGGTATTGTTGATTTCGCAGGGAAGACTGTCGATAAAGGCTTGAATACGACTGCCGGCATTCATGTAGACGCCAGTGATGCGTAGACGAGTGCCTCCGCTCACTGGACCGTGGGTCGGTGAAATCGCGGTGATGTTGGGGTCGACGAACTTGTAGTAATCTTTGGACTGGCCGCGAAAGTCCTCGATCTTGACGATGACCGGGCCTTCGCGAATCTTGTTGTCACCGGGTCCGTCGACGCGACATACGATTTGTTTGGTACGTATGTAGAGCTCTTCGTAGGGCTGACAAGTGAGTCCGACGACGGTGACGCCTTGGTAAATGTCCTTGAAAGTTTTTCCGAGATTGATACCGGTGATGGTGATGTTGGTGTGTCCCTCCCAGGGTCCAATCATGGGCTCGAACCTGAGGATTTCCGGATTGGGACAAGTCTGATTACGATCGAGCCAGGTGCCACTACCCTTGTCGCACTGCTCCTTGACCTCGCAGCGGTCCGACGTCATGCACCAACCGCAACCGTACTTTTCCGCCAGCGCCAGACACATACCGCAATTGTCGGCCATATCTCGACACCTGTAGATGACGACGTGTATGTTGTCCGGATTGTCGAGAGGCTTGGAACCACCCCAGATGACGGCAAATGGCACAGTTATGTTGGGCTGGCGTGACGTGTACGAGAATTCAGTGTCATCGCAGTAGATTGTGTCGGCGAGCAGTCGAGCGTTAACACTTGTGACTCGGCCTTCGATGTTGAATTGGCAGACGAAGCGGGTCTGGATGATAAATTGCTGCAAAGAGAATGAAAATCGTATCGTTCCTTCTTTTCACAGCGATGATTACTCTTGTATATTACACTATGCTATACATACCCCTATTATGTGAACCTTGACTCGTATGGTCTTCTTAATGCCAGACGAGACGAGAATCTCCTTGGAATCAGTGGCGTTGATCGTCGGGCAAAAGGCCGGTCCACTCCTGTAGCTCGGACCCATTCTCTGCAATGATTCATCGATTAATTTTTCCCCCTCCAATTGCGGCCGATATATAAAGACGCCGCGCTGATGTATATACATCATTCTCCGAGCTGCTGGGGGGGAACGAGAGCTTTTACACGCATGACCGGGAATCGAATGCATCTTCACGAGAGCTTTACGACCGTATCCCTTCTTCTCTCGAATTTTACGAATCACTCGTTTCACATAGATATAGAGAGAGTAAGAGAGGAAATACGCCGACTCGGATAAAATCGTCGTCATTCGGTGAATTCGCGGCGATCAAGTTCGGGATTTATGAATTCGTTATTATACTCGAGCGGGTTATACGTTCTCAAGTTGGTAGCGCGTTTGTTTTTTACGCTGGTAGTAAACCAGGACGATCTCGGCTGCAAGTTGGACGATAACATTCATGGAATCGCCGTAAAAGCAGTCCTCAAATTAAACTGGTTAATGAACTCGCTGCCGAGTGGTGGTAATAAGGAGATGTACTTACGCTGACGCCAGTGACGAGGATGTCGTTACGGCAGTTTTCGGCGGTGTCGTGGGTGCACCTGTGACCGTCGACACACCAGTCGCAAGGGAAGTTGGAAGAGACGCACTGCGTGCAGGAGCTGTGCGTGCTGCAGTCGAAAAAGGTAAAATCCGTGGCGACGAGGTCAGGACCGTTGGTCATCCTGACGGACAGTTTGGCAGTGAAGTGGTGCTGGCCCGGAGGAATCGGGGGCAGTAGGTCAGTACGCGGCGTCGTACAGTTTACTCCGTAGGATTTTCTGGAAAATAAAATATCGTTGTTATAGAACAAAAGCTGGCTTATTTCATTTCGGTAAATTACCGCGAAATGTTTGTATACAATACCTCGTAGCATTGGTAATGAGAGTCTTGTCGAGGGCGGAGAAGGCGCAGAGGAACTGGCCGGGCAGACTGGGCAGGTTCTCGATGGCGAGTTCGAGAGTCCTGGCGGTGGTCCTCTGAAGCTGGTCGGGATTAACGCTGGTGATGGTAGTGCACCTGCCGCTCTTGTAGGAGATCCAGTAGAGCGGGTCCTTAGCGGCATCTTGGCAATCGCTCCTCAGACTGCACTTGTTCTCCAGCGAGCACCAGCCGCAGTAGGGGTCCTTGGCGTTAAGACACTCCCAGCAGGTCTTGTAGACCGAACATTCCTGTACCTTCACCTTTGAGATCTTCTTCTCGGTCATGACGTAGAGATGCATCTGGTGCTGAGTGTCGAAAAGCAGGTCCGGGTTCACCGGGGACTTGGGGTCGATCTCGAGGTCGCCATACTCCTGGGCCTGTGATGCCGATTCAACTACCAGCTGCAACAAGAGAGACAATACGTCGTTATAGAATGTATCTTTCGATAATCGGTCGATGATCGCGGGCTGTATCTATAGCATCTTTCTCCGGCGTGATTTCACTCTTTTTCGCGAGCGCATTTATCTACTCGTTAATCGACGCTACGGTCTTTTACGAGTAGCCGATCGTCAAACCTGTATACTCTATACAGTCCATCAATTTCTAATGTTTATTATGATGAGCGACGCGCTCGTGGATATCGAGAGAGCGATTTTTACGACGCTTTGTTTGCGCGCGATACGAAAGCTCGGTCAAGTGTGCGGTATATGAGCGGATTATATAGAGGAGCCAGAATATTCCATCGATTTTTCGGCTATGATCGCGTTAAATCATGAAACTAGGATACATAGGCCCGCAGGCACAGAGTCATCAAATTTTTGGCTAATGCCCGTTTATTAATTTTCAACCACGCGTGCGTGCGGGCGATGATAGTGGAATTGACTATGCGGAAAATTCATGTCGTGTATATATAATAACGTATATGAGAGTATAACTAGAGTAGTTGATGAATAATGCAACGATCATTCGCAGGCACACCGGTATAATAAATCATTTTTACTCCCAATCAAATACTAGATTAAACGACTTTTGGCGCCGCTATATCGAGAGGAATGAAAAATTGGATAATTTTCAAGAGTATATACGTCAGTCGATTTCGAGCAAGTATTATATCGCAAGCTATACGCGACAAATATGATTCCCTCTCTCTATGGTGAGTATACGCGGAAATTCGATTAACTCGTCGAAATTTTGCACGTTATGCGCGTCACAGAAACCGCTCTCACATGCAAGTTTCGCCCGACACCAGCACGCTGCTGATGCTATAGTGGCGGTGGTCGACTAGTGATCGTATTACGCGGATTCGAGAACCGAGTTAAAGCCAAAACACGGGAAAATTTTTCGAAAAATTTTCTTTTTTCCCTTTGTCCATCCAACGTAAAATCCTACAGCTCTGACGTTATTTCAATGCTAATAATTCGCGCTTTCGAAATCTGTCACTCATGGAAAATGCAAAGCTCTCTTTGATTTTTACAAACGCGAACGCCGGTCGTTAATTGAATTTGTATTCGCGCGCGCACAGGTTATTAAACGAGATCCATTTCTTTGATCGGTGCTCATGTGACGTAAGCTGTGGCGCCAGTGATTTTCTCATAGCCACAGCAGACAAGCTGGTCGTTGCAAGCTTGATTAACGCGAGAAACGCACTGCACTCACTGCGTATATAGAGCTACTAACTGTTATAACGTTGAAAAAAAAAACCAGCGCAGAGAGCAAGCCAGTAGGTATAACGGCTTAGCCTTGAGAACAAAGCACAAAATATCACGACAGCGCGTATATACACAGAGACGTTTCAATTATGAGCTAGATCAAGAGACTACAGAGAGAGAGAGAGAGGTGTATATAATGAGTATATAGAAGCCGCAGGTGACTCACGGCTGGACAATTAATCATTATCAGCGAGAGACTGCCTTCCGTAGTTGCTTGTCGTTTTTGTATCGACGCGCAGCGAGTGTATATGGATCGATTTCTCTCTCTCTCTCTCTCGGGTGAAAAAAGCCCGGCGTGGAGAAAAAGCGGAAAATCGAGGTGTATACCGCAGAGCCGCGAGGGCCGCCTCGAGGAAGGAATGAAAATCGGATTCGCAATGCGCGAATGCGATTCTCACGATCCCGCGGACGGATAGGACGGCACACTGCTTGCGAAATGCTATAGCGCCGCGCGCGTTTTAATTGTCGCTCGCTTGCTCGCTCCACCAGTGATATGCCTGTTACACCCGATGCTCGGTATCGCCTTTTTTGGTCGACGCTGATTGACACTTTCTGTCTGTGCGAATGTTCTTTTTTTTCCCCTGTTCTCCTATTCTTTTTCGTCTAGGACGACGAGGTTTTTTTTTTTCGTTTGTTGTCCAAGCGACCGTTTGTGGCTTCGGGTTAGCTGTTTGCGTGGGACAATTTTTCGGTCGCGGTGTATATCGGTTTTATGTAATATTCGTTTTATTTAAAACGTACTGAGTCGGCGGTGTAATCGTTGCGAGTATAATTGCATAGCGAGAATTAATTAAAAGGAATGTGTCGGAGGATTGCGGATATTTTCCACCTAACGAGATGGATAATGAACGAGAGTCGAGAGCGATGTACTAAAAATTTGTTTGTACTAATTAAAACTTGATAATACGGCAATGACGTTTTAACGAGCAACAAAACTAGTTTAAATTCCACGATGCGGATCTGTCATAACCGTTGTCAAGGAGCGTATAGCTGGTCGGAAGAAGGAGGCTGATTTCATTAAAAAATAATTTATACGAATTTGTAGAAGCTCCACCGGTCCTAGTCAAAGGTAATATGCTGAGAGGGGAGATGCGCCGCTGTCGACTGTGTACCGACTCGTGTATATATACAGATATCAGCGTGTCGAGTGGCACGCAATTAAATCGAAAGAGGGAGTCGTTTGCCGTGCAGCTTGAAAAAGCGAAATATATAACGAAAGGGAAAGCAATATAGAGTGAGGGCGAGCTGGAAATCACGAGGGAGGAACAGCCCATCGTCCGAGTATTCCCTAATTAACTGAATCCAAATGAGAGCCCGATATAGAGCTTAATTTTTATACGCTTCGAAATACGATATAGCCTTTCCAGGAAAAAAAAACAAAAGCCCAATTCCAATCACTGCCAATTATATAGGTTTCTATATAAAGGCCAATTAATTTGGTCTCCGTCGTCGTCGTCGTCGTTCGGTATAGCTTCTTCTTGCGGAGCCTCTTAAGACTACTTTTAGAGAGAGAGAGAGAGAGAGAGACAGAGAAAAATGGGGTGCTGCTATAGAAAAAGCTCGCGAAGATTGAGCGAAATCCGTGCAGTAGTATAGCGGTCCAAGTTTGAGGGATCTGAAAGGGAGAGAGAGAGAGAGAGAAATCGCTGCTCCTTTTTCTCCGTACGGCTAATTTGGATTAGTTTCCCAACTGCAGGCTATACTGCCTCGATCGATTGATCCGCGAAAGTTCTTTTCTATCTTTAAAGCGAAAACTTGTTCATCAAATCAAGAATCGATTCGTGAATTTTTCACATCAAAGGTTTGTGCTTTCTCACGCTTGCGAGGTTATTTCGACAAAGAAGCAAGCATCGTCAGCTGCTGCGAATTAGCCCACTTAGCGATGGACCGCGTGCTAATTCCACCGCGGATGTATCTCTTTAGAAGCTAAAGAGGCGCTAAAGAGAGCGAGGATACATACACAGCGCAGAGGATTCTTGTTGGGATTACGCCCAGTGTTTTGCGACAAACTGACTTTTCCTTTGTTCCCTACTACTGTAGCGGTCTTACGCTATAGGTCGTATGCGCTAACGAAATTCACCTTCTTTGTTTCGCATCCCTCTGCTTTTTTTTTCATTCCATTATGTGCGCTCCGTGAATCAAATTACAAGGTCACCGCATGTTACATTTTTCTTTTGTCAAAGCTCAATTATTGTTCAAACCCAACACGGGAAAACAGAAGATATACGCGTGCTCTATATAATTTGGCCGCAGTGCGCTGAATTTTTAATAAATCTCAATTTCTCTTCTATTTTCGGGGAGAGAGAACTCTGCTGTGCGAGTGTATATATAATATACATGCATAATCCGACGAATTACCGGCTTTTTATTCATTCGCATTTCCCGCGCTAGTGCTGCTGCTGCTGTTTTCATTTATTATTTGGCGAGTGGCGATTTTTTTCCCGGCATCAGCGCAAACCAAGACGAGTTTATCCTGTACTATACTATATATAGACCTCATCCGTACTCTCTCGGATAAAACGGAATGAAGCTAGAGTTCCTGCACGTGTTTTCTAGGTCAGAAAGGGATTTTTCGTGAAAGCAAAAATAGCGACGTTTTAAATATTCTGTAGCTGCGCAAATCCGACTCCGATTGATTACATCCGACGCGCACAGTTACGGCTTAACTCTCGGCGAGCAAATTGAATAAAAAGTCGTAAATCATAATGGCCTATACGCGTCCGCTAATTAGCTGCCGCGTCGAGCAAGTCTTAGTTGCGCAGAGACCCTCAGGGGATAGAAAAGCACGTATAGAGGGCGAACAAAGCCTCGCGAAAATCCCATCAGCCCTTGCCGTAAAAGGAGCACATTATGCTGTACTTTCCTTTTCGGCTACTCTCTCTCTCTCTCTCTCTCTCTCTCTCTGTCTCTCAGCATCCCCGCCCCGAAATAAAGAGCCGGGCGTGTACTTCCAGTAGAGCTACATCGGAGTAAAGGCCGTGTGCGAGCGTGGGGGCGAAAAAATCCGCAATAACCGTACTATACGCAGTGCGTATATATACTAGAGTCGGAGGCTAAATCGACGGGAAAATCCGGGCTATAGCCACCGCAGAGAGAGAGAGAGAGAGAGAGAGAGAGAGAGAGAGAGAGATCGGCAGTGCAATTGCTCGTAAAAACGCGTCGACAAAGGACTGCTGCGCAAGTGCGGTACGACTCCTAAAAAATATTACTTTCCTCCGCGGCGACATTGGAATCCTTTCAAACGCTCGCTTGGATTCTTAAAAAAAATTAAACTTCCCTAAAAGGCTGTCAAGTCGAATGAGAAGCGCTGAATACGGGCCAGCTGCCAGAGCTAGAAAGACCAGCGCGGCGCTCGCGGATGACAAACTGTGCATAACGCTGTTTCGCTCTCGCCCGCGCCTAATTGCATTAAAAGCCCGGCCGTCAGGGCCCTTTTGTCCTGTCCCAATTACTCTGTCTATCGTTGTCCCCCCCTCTCTCTCTCTCTCTCTCTCTCTCTCTTCCCCATTGATTCTTTATGCAGTCGATGGGCTGATGCTGGCGTACGCTCGACATCGATTTAGTATAACGGCGCTGCAGGCTTTCTCTCTCTCTCTCGTGTGTGACATATACACGTCATATATCGGTCGAATTGACTTTTGCCCGCAGGCAGCGCACTTTCACGCCCATGTATACGCGCGAAAAAAACCCCCGTTTACGCATTATATACATCAGCTGCACAGCTGCACCCACGCTTTTCGAAAGCTACGTGCGTGTTAGACTCAGCTTTAAGGCTCTAATGAGAAAGAACAGCCTCGTAGTGGTAATCCCGAGGCTATAAGTGTAGACACAGTCGAGAGATGTCATTAGCGTCAAGACGCCAAATCATTGTAAGCCAAGCTTGCGCTCGCATGAATGAGCCCAGGTTACTGCTGATGCGTGTAGTACACGACGTCTATAGAGTAGTAGCCTGTTGCCTGCTATAGTAGTATATGTATACGAGCCGGTAGCGGAGATAATCGAAATTGACGTGAGCGCGGCAAAAAGTGAGCGGACGACGCGCACGGGAAGCGAATAAAGGAAGAAAATAAGAGTTGTATGCAGCTCGACAGGCTACCACCACCAGCAGCAGCAGCAGCAGCAGCACCGGAAATGTCAAAAAGTCCGACGGAAGAACGGCGGAGGCTTGCCGCGTGTATATACTATACTATATGCTATAGCTCCTATACCCCCCGAGTTTCCCCTTTGGAATTTTAACGCCTGACCTGCAAGAAACGCCCCGTGCGAGCGCGGGCTTTTTAAACGTCACTCCTTCGCTCTTTGTTGCCTCTTTTTTTTCATCCTTCCTTCCTTCCTTCCTTCCTTCCTCCCACCTTCCAAGACTACCACCTTCTATGCGTGTTGCTCCGAACTTTTGGAGTATACACTCGCTGCAAGTTTTATATCTCGTCGAGCTCTGCCTAATGACTGCGCAAACTCGCTCGCTTCACGCTTCGATTATTATCATCGAGGGATGATGATGATGATGATGATGATGATGATGATGCGGCAGAAACAAGTTGAATATACGAGAGCGACGCGAAATATCGTTGTTATATTCATCAGCGCGGACTGATCTGATTTCACGCGTTCACTGCGCTCTATTCAAATGTTAATACGCGTTAAAATAATAGAAGATATTAGTGCGCCAAAGTGCATAATTTGAAATTCATAGACGCTCGACTGTTGAAATTATAATTACATTACCGATGGATTTCCGTCAATCGCAGAGTATTTATCAGCTTAATATTACCTAACTACGAAAAAAAAAGCTATATATACCGTGTACGTCTATCTAGTAAATTCATCGAAAGACCGGTGCACATATAGAGCTGCATCGAGATTAAAGCGAAACCTCCGCTGCTGCTGCGCGAAAAAAAAAACGGCGATTGCTCTGTATAGTAGCGCGTATAGAAAGAAGCGGGACACACACACACACATACAACACAGAGAGAGAAAGAAGTATACGAGCCGGAAAAGAGAACGGTGATTACTGCGGTTGAACAATTTTCCCTCGAAATACCAGAGTACAGTATAGCGGAAAAGAGAGACGACACAAAAAACTGCGGCCCGCCGAGCTTTCAAAGAGATCCCTTGATTTATCTAGAAATTAAAATATATGTGAACGAGGATTGGATTTTTCCTCTCTCTCTCTCTTCTGCGCACACTGTACATGCTCTCTGACGGATGGGCCACTCGCGCGTTTCATATTTGTTCCGAAATCATTCGCGAATAATCAGCCGAGTATATACGTGCGCGTTACAATATCTCGATGGCTGACAATTTTTTTCGCTGATTTTTCTCTCCCTCTGTATCCAACGCGACGGATCGACGTGCACGGCAGCTCTGATAAAAAAGGTTTTTTCGAAAATTACACATCCCGATGTACGCAAACGCTACTCGTATAAATAGAAAAAACGAGCGCGTCAAAAAGCTTTGGTTAATACGCGAGAATGGAAAAATCCAAAAAGCGAAGCATCAGACGCAAATTTCGTAGGATGGATAGATATGCAACGCGCATCCATTGGATAATTTTTTCAGCCTCTTTCTCTCTCCTATATGCATCGTCCCGGTTTATCGCGAATCAGAAAATTCCCCTAAGGCATCGGTTGGAGGGCAGAGATTCCGTGGCGTTGGTGCGGCTACGCGTGTACTATACCACACTGGATTTTTGCCCCGCTGGGATTTTCAATTTCGCGCGCGCGCGCCGAACCTATTTTCAGTGGGGCTACTAGTAGTGTAGCTATGCTGCCAGTGCCGCTGAGGGAGAGAGGAAAAATACGCGGGAATTTGAGGCGAGAGGCTTTGAGATTTTCCGCGGGAATTGGAGGCGAGAGCAGAGTGACGCGGACGAACCAATGCGGAAGGATATTCGTGGTCGGCCGAGTGGAAAAAGGATGGGAGAACTGTCAGAATCGACTTGTCTCTCACTCTATAGCCATATAGGTGTTTCCATGTTAATTTCGAATTTTTTTTTCCACATTTCGTGCACGCTCGTGATTGATGTTTAAAGATTGCATCTGTATCGAGTTTCTCGAAAATGTCTAGAATTATCGAGCGTGCCAAGTGGCCAACACCTTCTATTCGTAGGAAAAAGGAGAATACGATCGATAACTACGCTCTGCGCGTGGCTTTCACTTATTATTTTTTACGCTCGGCCGAGCAATCGTAATTACGCGCGTTGAGAGCTGCAGCACGACGAGACACTGTTAATTAAAGAATAACTCTTGTTCGCTGCTGCAGCAGAGTATACTCGTCGAGGTGGAAAAAAGAGAGATGATGCGCGTTTGAATCGGTGGAAATAATGCGAAATCGAAAATCCAAGTTTCTTCGCATATAACTACACAATAACGGTTATAGATTGTATACATACACGCATAAGCAAGGGCTCTTCGGTTAATTCACGAAGGATATTAGGTGTTGGAAGGAGAGAGATAGAGAGGGAGACGCAACGCAATGGGCCGCGGTGGATAAGGCCGATGACAATGCGACAATCTCCCCGCAACCATAGGAGAGCGCGGGCTCACGACTAGTACGTTATTGCCGGAGATCAGTGATTCTCATTACAGAAGCGGCTCGCCAAAAGCGCTCTTATAGGACATGGCCCGACTGCGTGTACAATCTCCCCCGAGTTCCAAAGTGCTCTGCGCCTCTCTCTACGTGTGCGTATGTATATACGGAGCAGAGTCTTCCTTCCTCCTCCTACTGCTGCTCCCAGTGCAGTGACACTGGTGCACTTGTGTATGTGTAGGTATACGTCGCTCGTTTCGTCCCCTGGGCGATGTCTAGCTCTCTCTCTCTCTCTCTCTCTCTCTCTCGTTATCTCTGGGCTAGTTGCTTTATAACTCCTCTAAACTGTGCAGTCGAACATTGTTTATGCATGCCGCGCGAGGCCGATATCTATGTATCCCAACGCAGTGGCAATAGAGCGACTCCTCCTCCCCCACGACCCCCCATCGACTTATCTCCGTTGTTGCTACTGCTGTATGTCAATTTGTAGCTCTGATTCTTTAATCGATCTTGATTGTCTCTCGCGCGAGTAGACTATATACTGCGTATAGTGTACGATACTCTTGTGAATAAAATATCTTGTTTGCTCGCGAGTGCAGTTGATTAGAAATTCGCGACGGCCCTATTTAAATGTATAATTCCCGTGTACTGCAGTTCCGTTTATTACACCAAGTCTACACGTCCTGTGTCTTACCTGTAACAGAAAAGAAAAACAATCGGTTAGTTATAAATAAACACGTGTGTGTCAAGAGGATACAAGGTCTATTACAGAAAATTATGCGCGCAGCACAGATCTCTCGAGAGCGGAGTATATAAACAGTATATATAGACTTGGATTAAAAGTCGGAAATCGGCCGCGTACACACGCGCGTATACCCCCATCCCTTTCACTCTCATCGCTCCTCTTGGCCTAGAACTACACAGCAGTAGCAAGCTGAGTTTCGCATGGAGGCCGCGTAGGTATCTATTACGCTTTCCGGATGCATTTAAGCAGGTAACTATGCCCGACGCATACGCACACCGAACAGCTACGTATTTACGCGGCCGTACACTACTGCTACTGCACGTGAGCAATTTTCGCGGTAAACGCAGCGTGGATAGCTGGATACAAGCTACCTCCTCCTCCTCCTCCTCCTCTTGCCTGTCTATACCCTGCTGCTGCTGCTGCTGCTGCTACTGCTGTTAGTGCACGCAGAGAGAACAGTCTATAGGTACAGTCTGCAGCGGACAAAACGCCGAGGGTGCAGCCGGCTGATCGCAGCTGTACATACAGCGCGATAATTTCCGCGGATTATAATGCGCCGAGTGAGTTTAACAAGTGCACGAATCAAACCGCGTGAAAAGGACTATACTGCGTATGTAATGCATAGCACAGACGTCGCGACTTTTTGTCTGATATTTCGCGTTATCGCTAGCTGGGTAAATTTTCGTTAATTTAGCTCTCTCCCTCAATATACATGGGAAAGAAAACAAACGTCGATGCTGCTATACGCTCGTTTATTCAATAGCCGTTGGCTCCGCTATAAAAGCTATGCAAGCGTATACTCGGCCAGCAGTACATACAACTAGCAAATATTTATGTACGATTACCAAGTGGCGCTTGTGTATAGTAGCTTTTTTTCAACTGATTATGTATGAGCTTTATTGTTAGATGTGCTCGTCGACGCGTTCAATTTGAGGATTTCATTATTCAAGGCGCGAGAATGGACCTGACGGCAGTATTATAAATATCAGAAATTGTTTATTATGCTATACACACGATTTTTCGAAGTTTGACGAAATTCCAGCCAACTATACGTATTCGCCAGCTTTGTAAATGCTGCACTTTACACACCCGCAAGCGCGCTCGGATAATTCGTTGAAATGATTACAAAGCCAGACAGGCTCTCTCTCTCTCTCTCTATCCCTCTCGGCAAATTGTTTGCAAATATTTGAGTATTATGAAGTAGCCGATAACACGCGCTACAGCACTCATACATACGGAAAATGTTAATGCAAATTCTGCACGTCCGCACGCTGATGCTAAAACGTGTAATAATATAAATTAACGCAATTTCAAGCTAGAGTGCGCTCGCAAACATTCGCGTTCTATTGCCCCGAGTATATTACACACGGAAAGAAAAGAGAAAGGGGGGGGGGGTGTATAAATTCGGTCGATCTACACAGGCACGCACGTGCGGAACAAAACGTATACACGTGCACGTGCGTTCTTCCGCCTTTTTCTCTCTTTTCATATATTATACGTTTGAAATTAGTCCTGATGCCGGACAGGTTTATTCGACGTCGCAGCTTTCGGCGCTATTATTTCAATTTTTCGGTGAGAAACGCACGCAGGCCAATGCCCGTTGCGCGAAATGAAAAGGGAAAGCTCTAGCGAATGCAGGACACGTTTTTTTTCCCCACTCCGCAGGCTAATTTATTTATAGCTCTTGGATCCTAATAACGCCGGTTCATATCGCTCGAGAGTAGAGAGTAGAGAGAGAGGGGAAGAAAAAAAAAAGCGTTCATCGCAAGCAGAGGGTATACAAGAGCCATTTGTCACAGTGAAAAAGCCATCATCTCCAGGTGGTATATGCTTGTGCTCGGTGGCGTTGCAAAAATAACGTGTACGCGGCGAATTATTTGGTCGTCTGGGTTCTCGCTTTCTTCAAGCGTGTTCGCGGCATAAATAAATTCGCAATCAAGCCTTCCTCCAACGTTTCCGTCTCTCCCTCTCGGTGTATGTATATGTGTGTATGTGGACCAAGCGAGCGAGGGAACTGCTGGCGCCCGTGTACGGGCCAAAGCGCCTATTCACTCTGGCGCGATATATTATCGGCCCGAGACCGCCAGCAGTAGCAGCAGCAGCAGCTCCTATGGATCCGAGAGAGAGAGAGAGAGCATTTGTACACGTGTGCAGCCATACGTGCTGTGTACGTTTGTATATAGGTGTGCGAGCTTGTCCTCGCGCGGAATTTCAAGGATTATCCCGAGAGCGACTATTGCAGCAGTAGCAGCAGCACAGCTTCCTTCCACGTATTCTCTCGAGCTACTGCAGCTCGTATAGTCGTCGTCGTCGTCGTCGTCGTCGTGTCGCGCTGCTGCAGCCAGAGGCGAGTTCGATTCTAGTTTCTATATATGTTGGGCTATAGTAGTAGTAGCATACGTTGTTGTTGTTGTTCTTCTTCTTGTTGTTACGTGCGGTTGGACACTTCCGGGTTATAGCGCGTAGCTTTGTTCGCAGACACGTGACTTTTATATTTCGGACTACTCGTCGTCGCCGCCGTCGTTCTTCTTTTTTAATCGACAGCCGCAGTAGAGAAGGAATTTTCTCGGAGATTCTTCTTCGCGCGTACACAGCTTTCTCATGAATAATTCATTTTGTAGAGAGATTCGAAAAATGCCACACTCTCGACGTCGATCAATCCGAGAGATTACATAAATTTTCGCAAAGACGACGACGAGTGTTCTCTTCAGTTTTCCCACGAGCGCCGCGCCACCCCCCAAAAAAAGCTTCCCCGTAATTGGAAGTCCACATTTCGCGATGCATAACGTGAAGCGAGACACGAGAGAATCTGCCTGATAGGATATTCATCGTGGATTCGCGAGACACGCCGAGAGAGGCAATACATGCGCATATTCCACACGTGCGGATCGCTACTGCACTTTGTTAGAGGAGAATCTACTCGTATGTCCGAATAGGGAAACGTGAGGTCAGTGTAGCCGAGAAAAAACACGCGCGACTGTCATTTGTGTGTTTTAATAACACACAAAGCAGCCGTCGCGCGCGAGCAACATAATGTAGGTCGGACGTGACTCGAAATAAGTGCGTTTGTGTCGCAAATTCAACTCATCGAGTCCTTGGCAAATCCTTTTCTTCTTTAACTAGTATTTATGCAAGTTGCGCATATACGCGCGAAAATAAAGTGCCCAGCTTTACGATTACGCTAGTCTGAAATATACGAGTATATGCTTTCGAGAAAGAATATAGAAGAAGCGTACGCTTCTACGATATAGCAGAAGAAAAAAATCATTTTTATTGCGCGGTTTGTCGCTCTCCCGTTAATACGCTAACTAAACGAACGCCGTAACTCTCGTAACTCGTCGACTCGCAAGGCTGCACACTCGCGCTGAATATTCAACACTGCAACGCATAACGCACGAATCATGTCCGAGTATGCCGTATTTGAAATTCCCGGATAGAAGCTCTTGGCCGTTTGCTCGTTTTATTAGTTGCTTATGGCATCGCACACGTGCGCGTCGACGACAAAAGATTTTTTCCTTCGGTAAAGAGCTCGATGCAGTAGCAACAGCGGAAAGGAGATAAAAAATAGAGCTCTCGATATATCCTCGAGTAACGACTTTCCACGCACATTTCCGCAAAAGCCCATATACCTTATATACACACAGCAGCTGCCGCAACGGATAACGGCGGCCTAACCCATATTCCAAGCGGCAGCAGCTCTCTCAGCAGTTCTTCGATCCAAAGAGCTGCAGCGCATTGTCATCGAAACTATAACGGCGAGTAAAAAGGGGGGGGGGGGGGCTGTATATATACCGACGTCGGGACGACGTATACTGAATTATGCGGGTGAGCCCGCGGGGGGCTACTATACCGCGAAATCCGCGAGTGTATAATATACTACCTACAGGTTTCAATCTTAATGCACACGTGCTCTAGCCATTTTCGTCGCCGTGTGTGTGTGTGTGTCTGTGTGTGCATAGGAAGGAAGCATGTCTGGAAATTATACACACAGACGGCGAGCGGCGAATAATGGCCTCAAGAAACTTGCTCCAACCGCTGCTGCTGCTACAGGAAATAAAGCGGTAAAGATTACCGCGATGTTCGTATAGCTTGAGCGAACGAGGCGAAAAGAAGATTAAATTTACAGAGGCTTTTGGAAATTTTGTACGTCGAGTAGAATTTCCAAGCGCGCGCAAGCATTATAAAACCTGTCGGATTAAGGAAACGTGCTTTCAAAAATTCTTCTGTATATAGCTATACACGATATACTGTATTTTTTAATCTCAAATGCGCGTAATTTGGGATTTATGCGTTCACGAATGTGTTTTTCATTACTAGGAATGAAGGCGCGCTTCGCGCGCTCTTGATTCTATCCCTGTCTGATAAATCTGGGTTATGACTGTTTTGAGGTTATGAATTTAAAACGCATGGTTCTGATCTCGTTACCTAGGCAACGAACCAGCAACCAATCAGAATCATGTATTAAATGCTTCACAATAAAGGCCATCATTTTTTAAAGAGAGGATCATTTTTTAAAGAGAGGACTAGGAAAATCGACCGCGCTTCGCGCGGGTAATATCGTTACGCACTTCTTTCTTTATATTCTAAATAAAATCCAAACGTTAACATTTTCCTTACTCTATAATAATTATAATACGTTTGTATATATGTATCTTGTCTCACCAATCATATATCACCCAATATAATGTAGGTTATGTGCTTTTCAATTTTTGAGGTTAGATATTCGTTATTTATTTTATAGATAAATAATTAATTGTTACAAACCTAATCTCAGAATTTAAATTGAAATATTGAAATTTAAATGTTGGCGCCATCTAAGCCGGATACACATTGTAGACCAATCACGTTCAGCGCTAACTTCATTTATAGGCTTCACAACATCCGATCATGACTTTTTTAAGAGAGGAATCGCGCGCTCATTCAGAAAAAAGAAATCGTAATGAAGACCCCTCGCTCTATATATACGCTTTCCTTTCGCGAAGTCATTTTTAGCATAATGAGCAATAATCGTATAAACGTTATGGAGATATAACCGGCGCGTTGTTAAAAAATATTTACTTCCGCTTCGTATACGAGAAAGCATTCGCTAGTGTATTCGCATTGAGATTTTTTCTCTCGAAGCAATTTTCATTACACGGCTCTTTCCCTCGCGCGTTACAAGAACTTTTCTCGAATATACACGATGTACCAGTAATGAATTGCAAAACTCGGCAGTTATACGGAATTGCATAACGTTTTCAATTTCGCCGTAGGAAAAATTATCAACCGTTTCCAACTAGCTTAATTTTCAAGTGGAGCGCGCGCGCGAGAAATAAAACATTGCTCGCATATACGCGGGCAACTTTTCAGCGGTATGCTTGTGTAAATACGTAAACACCCCGACGATAGCGCGCAAAACAAACTTTTCCGTGCAACGAATGAACGAAAAAAAAAAAAAAAAAAAAAAAAAACAACTACAACGAGACGAGAGAAAAAAAAAAGAAAAGCTGCAGCAAGCAAGCAGTGATGGGGGTGGGCTAAACCAATTTACTCGGAAATAAAATGTTTCGGAGGCTCGAATGCGCTCCCGCGAACTAAAAGATTATTTCACTCGAAACTTTCGTCCTCTCTCTAACAAGCTGCTCTGCTCTGGGCGCTTTGAAAGCTACCGGCCGCGCAATTAAAACCAAACCCCTGGCAGAGCTCGCACGCGAGTACACGCTCTTTTTTCCCTCTATATACACTCTTTTTTTTACATCCAGCGAACCGCTATATATACTGAGTATGCGCGAATTGGAAAACAATGAAAAATGTTCGAAATTATACCCTCAGCTAGTCAATGACCACTTGGCGCCGCTCGGTACTCGACGCATCAGACAAACGAATCTCCATCGGTTTTTTTTTTTTTTCGTTATACTGCGCTTCTTTTTTTTGCGCGAAAATAACCTGCGAGTACACGAGTTATATACATACGCAAAAGTTTCGCTTCGCTATATTACTATATATACAGAGGTGGAAGCGGGAACGACCAAGACAAAAAAAAAAAAAAGCACAGAAGAGACGGAGACGTGGATAATGGACGCATACGAGATACGCGAGGAGGAGGCTCGTATCATTCATCCGCGAGTCTCTAATTGAAGCGAGAGCAAGCTTGAAGAGCACATGTATATATCGGAAAAAAATTTTCTACTCGGCAGACGGCGGAAAAGGGGGGGAAAGGAAGCTTGTGTACGCGCTTTTACTTTTCTGAATATGCGCGTTGCTCTCTGTCTATGGAAAATTTGCAGACGTATATACATGTGTGTATATTCACGCACACATGTACATGCTTTTTGCGTCGTCGAGCCTCGAAAAATTGATGGATATGCGTATATGCACGTGTGCGTGAGTCCATGGGGGAGCAGGTTTTTTGTTCTTCCGTTTTTTGTCTGTTTTCGAGTTATTTTTCGGTACGCGTGCGGAAAGTCGTCGAAAAGGGGTTCTCGAGCCTCCCTCTCTCTCTCGTTTCGCTGCAGCTGATATATTATTGTGCGAGCTTGCAAGCGTATGTGTACAGTAGTTAGGTTTTTTTTAGCTGCACCTGTAGGCTCTTTTTTTTATATATGATTGAAAAGTGAAGCGAGTGAAATTGAAGAGGATCAGTTTGGATGGGCTGAAAGCTTGGCTCTATGTAAAGCACTTTTAGAACAGGATTTAATCATTTGCGAATGGAATATTGATTCGCAAGAGAGGGAGAGAGAGAGAGAGAGAGAGCAGAGCTATATATACTAGCTCTGGGACGAGCATTTAAATCAAACGTTGTTTAATTGAAGTGCGAGAGATGTGCATGTACACGTATATAGAAATGCGAGAGAGGTTTGTATTTATAACCGCGAGGACGTTTTATTATTTTCGAGATTTTAACGTGATTATCATGACGCGTCGCGCGGCATTTATAATTAAAAAAAAAAACACGAAAAAAACTTTTTTTATCGGGGCCGATTGAATTTCATTTCGCTAGGCGGAGATTTATATAGTTTTGTCACGACTATGATTACGAAACGCAAATAGTTATTTGCATTCACTGCTATAGGCTCGTTGCTCCCGTTTCACAGTTGTTATTATTCTCGCAACAATCGGACAAAATAGAGGCGCACTCTACTATATGTATATTTTTTTAATTTGAAAATTGATCAATAAAACGCGCGCGCGCTAACAACCGAGAGCAGAGGGATAATACTGCAATATATGATATAGCACGCGTATTGATTTTACGCTCAGTCGGTTGAAAAATACGAAAATCTGCGTACAGTATTTATTATCCTCATGTAAAAAGCGGAATAACACGTTTCGAGCGCGTCATTGCGAGGGAAAAACGAGCGCGCGCGTGTCTGTCCATAGCCGGTCCTATTTCTACTGATCCGAGCATACACCCTGCAATTTTATTCTCAATTTCAGGAATCAAATATTTCAAGTTGTTTATCCATCAACACCAACACACGACGTGTATACTAATTGAATTAACCGCACGATGTATAGCCGACTCGAAGAATACAAGAGCAAGTCACGAGCTCGAAAAAATGATCCTCCATTTCCTCAGCAGCGTCGGGCTCTCCCACACACACACAGGACATATCGCGCGCCGCACACAAAAGATAGAACGTGCGCGTGTCCCGTCGTCGTCGTCGTCGCGAGAGAGAGAGAGAGAGAGAGAACCGGTTTTCCGGGCGCGCTCTGCTATATATTCCAGCTCCCAGGAATTCCTCGTGCTTTCGCGCGGTAAAGCGAATTCCGGTGAGAGACTGCATGTGTATAGAGGAGAGAAAAAAAAATTCGCGGTTACACATATATACACCGTCAAAAACGAGCGTCGATGCACCGCAGCAACGGAGAAATAGAGAGTGATTTTTGTAACAGACAGAGAGCATCCTTGTTAGCTTTCTCGGAGCAGAGATGAGGGATAATTGTTAGCGAGAAATTGCTACGTATGGCGCAGTCGTAATGACCGGGAATTTCGTCTCTCTCTCTCTACCGCGAACTATCGATTGATACCAGCAGCGCGCGCCGGGTAAAAACGTCGGATACATGTTTTTTTTTTTACTTCCTCTCGCACTTTTAATCACAGTATAGCGTGTGCTGAGATTTTTCCCGGGTTTAAATGAAATCGCGTATACACAAGTACACGCGCACGAACGACTTTTAGGTCAGAATGTCATTCCGATGTAAAACCGTAGGGACGAGAGAGCTGCCGTCGTCGACGTCGGGAGCAATAATAACAGCCGCAAAATCGATATAAAGCCTCTCCCCAGTGCATCTCTCTCTCTCTCTCTCCCCCGCTGACTACACGCACCTCGAACTGATGCAAATAAAAAAGCTGCTCCCCCGACCGTGTGGCGTCTCATTGTTCAGGTGTGCGAGTGCGCGCGACTTTTCAATATGACACACGTATACGCGCGCAATAAAACGAAATGAAAAAAAAAATCAGAGGGGCTAGGGGAAATGTGTATAAAAGAGAGCCTGGGATACCCGTAAAACTAAAATAAAAGAGAACGCGAGCGCGCGCGCGCGCGAGATAACAACAAAAAGCAGCAGCAGCGGCGACGACGACGAGGAGAGAGTAAAAAAGCCCCTGCAAGATCGACGGCCAGCCACGAGAAGCATTCCAGGAGCGTTTATTACGTTTATTTTTAGAGCCGCAACGGCACGAACGCGGTAACTCACTGCGCGCGGAGTGGGCCCCCGCACGCAGGCGGCTGCACCGCAGAATCTCGGGAAGTGTGTCAGTGCGTCCTGGAAGCTCACGGTCCCGAGTATAGAACGCAAAAAACGATCACTGGCGTAAGGCTGCGTATATGCCCTTTATATATATTCCACAAGACTCCGGAAATTGCGAGCGAGCACGCGCGAGATTAAGTCGAAATCTCGTTGACGAACGACGCGAGCTTACAACGTATACGGCAATCCGGATCGTTACTTTCGAACGGAAAAATTATCTCCCGAGTGCATAACGGTGTATATAGAAGCATTGCGCAGCCGCAGGAGTTTTAAGACCACTCTCGCGGATTCCCGAGTAAACGAAGAGCCGATGAAATTTGTCGCGCGGCGAGCATTAAACCACGCCGCTGCGGTATTTTTCTTCAAGAGATTTTTGCTACATAGACGCGATGACGCTCGTGAGAAGCGACCATCGTATGTGTATGTATATACACAGTCTCTCTCTCTCTCTCTCTCTCTCGCTCCGCTAAATTATTAGCTGAGCCGCCGTAGTCGAGCTCAGCGGAGATGTATATAATCGATAATGTTTTCAGGATATATCATGGGAACGGCTAATGCCGCAAGGGCAATTTTCGACATTACGGCGACGTATACGTCGTTGAATTAAAATAGGATATAGATATACGTAATTCCGAGTAATGCGGAAAATAGGGGTTATTTCCTGCGAAGAGGAGGAGGCTCCATTACGTGTATTATGCTTGACGGAATTCTTTTTTTTTCCTCTCTCTCTCTCTCTCTCTCAACGAGGGATGCTGCGATTACCCGATAGTTTTACAGTCGAAGCTCGCGCAGCTTTTTCGCAACAACAAGTCCGTTATACACTTTATTTTCCAAAGCTTGAAAACGTACACAGACACACAGCCGTATAGAAAATGCAAATCGCGCGCGTTCTAGCGATCGCATGAAACTGCAATTATCACCGCGATTGAATCTTGCGCGCGTGTGCGCTATCCTTACGGTGAGTGTAGCTCTCTCTTGGGCCCATTTGATATTCTTATCGATGTAAATATTTATGAAGCTTTTTAGCGCGCGCGCGAGAGAGCACAGCAAGACTTTATTCAAGGAAGAAGAAAGTAGACGACGTCGCGCGCGCTCCTGTTTTGCCGAGAGCTTAAAAGATCATGAGTGTGTTTTTGTGTAACGCGTTTATCTCTGCTCAGCCGAGACGACGGCTCTCTCTCTCGACTGCACGTTCTATACAGTGTGTATGTATACGGTGTGATGTAAGCCGGCTCTTAAAAGGAAGAAAAGGGGTTACGCCGGGTTGTGTGCTCGTGTGTGCCGATCATGATTTTCAATTTCTCCGGTTATTTTAGAGAGAAGAAGCTTCGCGTGCTCTGAAAGAAAAGCAGCAAAACAAAAACACCAGCTAATAAAGTGTGTATTGGTTATAAGAAAATAATCGAGTATCCCTGTGCAAAGAGAGAACTAGACATGCGGTGCATAAAACGTTAGAAATTATTCGAATTCCGCAAGCTGGCCGCTTGTTCGTTTTTAATAAGAAGCGTAAATTCGACATTTCAAAGAGCTCGATCTCCTCTCTCTTTCTACTCGGCGAGCATATTACACATTTAGCGTTTCTTTTCCATTACAAAGTATACATACAAGGGAGAGTTTCAACACGTGTGTGCGCGTATAAAATATATCCGTATCATTAAAATGAAAATGTCGCTGGTTTCGAAAAAAAAGCTCAGGACTCTTTCACTGTAAGCTCTGAGTTCGCGCAATTTACAGGTACCTCTCGTAACGATCTACCGACTCCTCTCTCTCTCTCTCTCTCGCGGCAAAATAGAATAACCGACGAAAACACGTTCTCCTCCGCGCTGCAGCCGCGAGGAAAATATTATAAAAGCTGCACTGCAGGCGCATAAAAATAAATACTCCAATAACTTGTTGTTTATGCATCGAACGAGCCTCGGCTCTGCACACACACACACACACACAACCTGCAGCAGCAGCAGCAGCAGCGGCATTATTACGAAACCTAGAAGGTGCCGCAGGAAAAGGGCGGAGAACTCTTTGGTAAGTAAAACCATAAAAGCGAGCAGGTTCTCGCTCGCGGGTGTATAGGGAGGAAAAGTCGCATTTGATTAGCAAGTTTATACACATCGGGCTTGGGCTTCTCTTTTTTTTTTCATACAACACGGTGCATCGTCGCTGAACGGTGTGTATATACACAGCAGCGATGCAGCGAATATGGCCACCCTCGCTCTCTCGCGTGAAAGTTAAGCTGCTGCTGACGCCAAGTTTGGTTAAAATGCGGCTGCCTCCGCACACACGCTGTATAGTAAGGTCGTGAGTCGTGACGACGAGGTTCTCTCTCTCTCGCGCTCGGACGTGCTCTCCGGTACCGCTCTTGCTGCAGTGTGTACGAGAGACAAGTACTTATATGTCCATGCCGGCTGCTGCTGCTCCGGCTTCTTCTCTCTTTCTCCTGCTGCTGCTGGCTTTGATTCGACTTGGCGATTTCGAGAGAGAAAGAGAGAGAGAGAGAGAGGAGACATTATTTTTAATTGGTTAGGAATCCCGAAGAGCGGATCGAGAGATCGCCAGACTCTTATTTTCCGACTGCTGCAGTTCGCTCTTCTTTTCTCTTTGCTTCTCTTCAGCCGATAAGGAATGCACTACTGCTGAGGAATGAGAATGAGAGTAGCGCGTGGGCCGGTATAAAGATGATTTTCACTGGATTCTCCGTCTTCCTATTTGCTCGATGCGAGCATGCAAATATATAGGGTATGCAACACCGCAGAGTCTGTTAAAATTTTACTATACATTTTACCTCTCGAGCCGACAACACATAAATTTTCATTAATACGCTACTGCTGCTCTCGATACGCATCGAACGCCGTTAATGAATGAAGCGCATTTTTTCCAGGTTTATTAAAACATTGTTTCGCGCGTATATACCTGTGTAATACGTCATAAATATTCCCGAGCTAATAAAATAATGATTTATACGCTCCGTTGCTTGCATATATATATATATACAGGCAGACTGCGAATTTTCGAATAATGAACGGCGTAGCTCGTAAATTCATTTCGGCGAAATTATTTATTTACATTTACACGCCCGCGCGGCGAGAACCATTTTTACATTAATTATACAGCAACGAGAAAACGGACGTTGCGCAAATTAAAAGTGCTCGCGAGACATTTCACAAAAGTACCTTCTCGACTATTTCCAGGTGCACTCACAAGTATCGCAGGCAAACGAGTTTCCCGATAAAATTCCATTCCCGCACGACTAATGACCGGCGCATGCGATGTATGTAGATCCAGTATATAAATATATTTCTAAATTGTTATGATGACGCAAAAATTGAACGAAATAGGAGAAACGGCTCTAGAATTAATTTGTTTCTGCAAACTACTGCACCGAATTCCTCCGGTCAATTTCGATTCCGCTTCCTCTTGCGTAACGAGTGTACATACACACACGTGCGCGTGGACGTAACTACTATAGAGAAAAGAACAAGAATACCAGTGCGATATAAGCACCGAGTTTTCCTGCACGACATCAAACGCGCGCATGATGATGATGATAATA
Organism: Pteromalus puparum; assembly: GCA_012977825.3. Lineage (NCBI taxonomy): Eukaryota > Metazoa > Arthropoda > Insecta > Hymenoptera > Pteromalidae > Pteromalus > Pteromalus puparum. The sequence goes on along the minus strand of CM053168.1, from coordinate 2,472,107 downwards.
ATAATGCGACAGTCGCGAGAGAGAAAAAACGGCGTATACAATTCTAAAACGCCGAAGCGGAACGAGGTGACGCAGCATAAAAATAGATACGACGGCGACGGAAGACGGCGGCGGCGGCGGCGGCAGCGTCGTCGGGAAATCCCTCAGGGTCATAAAACAAGCCATACATACTCGCTGTAGCGAGTGACGCTACAGTGCCGGCTCTGACAAGGGGGTGTAGGTACGCGCGGGTGGCAAATTTTCCGTAAAACAAACGAGTGGCGCACTGTTGCAAGAGACGCGAAAAAGTCCTCAAAACACAGAGAACGCGAGGACAAGACGAGCGCGGCCAGACGCGAAAGACAGACGAGCGACACGAGAGAACCGGAAAATGGAAAAAATCGAGGACGATAAATTACGGTATACACGCGCGGGTGCGTGTCAACTCGGAATCGCGTTAGAGAGAGAGAGAGAGAGAAGAAAAAATAACGCGAGTAATTACGCTGTTATGCAGGAACATCTTCCTGAAAGGCTATACGCCGAACTTGTAATACTATCCTGAGACATTATAAAAGCGAAATGAATTTTAAATTTCAGAACCAGGATAGAATCAACTAGCCGCACGCTAGCAAGAATTGACTTGAAGAGCGCATATAGGAGGTAAAATATGCAAATAGGGTTGTCAAGTTATGCACATACTCCCATTAAGATACACAATTCGAGAGAAGAGAGACAAGAAAAAGAACCGCTCGTATGAATCATACCGGCGCGTTTATATATAACACCAGGAGCTGTGAGAAAGATGACAAGCTATGTGTGTGTGTTGCAGGCGGCCGCTGAACTCGGCCATTGAAATTTACGACTGTATCTTGAAATTCGCCGGCTCTCTTGCTGCCGGATTTTCTTTCTCTCTCAGACTCCACAGTCACAGCGCGCGAAAACTAGAACGACGGCGCCCTTAGGAAAGGCAGTAGCTTGCGAAAAAAAGACGGCTCTGATGTTTTTTTTTTTTTTTTTTTTTCAATAGCTTGGTTCTATACCGCAGCTCTTTCACGGAATCATTACGATTTCGCGAACTGGCAAAATATCGACTTACAGAAACTCTCTGTTTTATACTCAATTTCGTTCCATTCCTTATAAAAAGTAACGTGACAACGTTAATGGAGAAGAAATATTGTATAAGCCAAAGGCGTGTTCCACATTTCAGGTGTCGCGGTGAACGTATTTATTTAAAACAATAAACGTCAGGCGTGAAATTTTTAGCGCGCAGCTGCGCGGCGTGATTATTATATGTATACCCTGCGTTGCCATCAACTAAGTCCATCGAGAAATGATCGATTGATTATAATTGCGGGCTCGAGCGCGTGAGAGCCCCCCCCCCCCCCCCCNCTCGTTATTAGTTTTTCGAGTAATGAATTATGACACCGCAGCAGCTCTCTTTTCTCCCCCCCTCGATGTATATAGTTGCACTCTGTCGCACGCGAGTAATGAAAATTTCGCGCGCGCGCGCGCGCGGAGAGCGAAAGCAATTAACGCGCCGCTCTGTGTGTCACGCTCGTTCGCGCGCGTCAAACTTACAGATATAGACTTTGCTGGACAGTATAATGCGAGCTTTATATTCGAGGAATAAATCGTTTTAGCCAGCCGGGAATTTTGCAACGGAAAAGTGCGTCTACAAACAAATATAACTATATTTTGCAAAATAAAAATCCTTCAGTATAGACTTTGGCCCGTCATTTATCAACTGTATACACACATACACGCGTTCGCCAAGACAAAAGGACGTGCATCACACGTCGGAGGCGTCACTGCATGGGCGGTCGTTCGACGCGCGCGCGCGAATTGAGGCCATGACGACGTGTATATGTGTGCGCCACTGCTCTCTGGCTTTATAAAACGGATGCGGCGGAGCTCGAGACACACGTCGATTTCACAGTCGACTTTCCAGGAGACATGCCGCTCTGCTTATATGCACACAAGGGACCCGCCCTGTAGACGCGACAGACTCCTCTCTCTCTCTCTCTCTCTCTCTCTCTCTCTCTCTCTTCCTCTATACGTTCTTATCTGCGTCGCGTGCGCTGTTTGTCTAGACTCCCGGATCGAGAGATACTTTTTCTCGCACACTTCGATTACTTATTTGCCTGCTATTCTGTTTTATCTTCACTCACCGAAGACTGCAGTTCTACAGCTATCTGTGCAGAATGCTATCGTGCTTACCTGAAACAGAAAAGGAGGCAAAAATTAGTGTGCCGCATTTTACGTCGAGTTTTTCACTCGTCTACATTTGGGATGGACGGTTAGGGAGATGAAAAAAGCTTTACGAGTCCCAAGGCTGCTGCAGCGCGACGGGTCGATTCGCGAGACGCGTAAAAAGCCAGAAGTAGATAGGCGGAAGAGAGGCGCGGGAGCCAGTCGAGTCCTTTGCGAGTTCGCTGCTGCTGCTGCTGCTGCTTCAAGAGGGGGGTATACTTATTAAGTAATGTCAGAAGGTAGAGAGCGACGGTATATCGGCGGAAAGTTGATGGGACTTTTAATTATCCTCGAGAGCGGGGAATGAGGTCCTTACATGGACTTGATGGATCGAGCTATGGCTCTCTCTTTTGCGAAGGCGGATAAATTACACGTTAACTTCAATATTTACCGAATGTATAACGGGAAATTTGTTTGAAAATATAAAGCGCGAGGAAGCTTCTCAACGGCGGACGGGATATTTATCAATTATTATTTTTGCGGAAGTGATAAATCGTCCGTTTGATGTTTAATCTCTCTCTGTCTGGCGATCCCATTTTTCAGAAGACGCATACACATACACTCGGCATTAATTCTTCGCCGAGGAAAATAAGACAAAGGCTCTTAAAACTAACGGAATCTGAGAAAAATCGCCCGACATATCCCCTTCGCTCGACGCGTCACCGATTTATCATTGCCCGGCGACACGGACATCCTCTCTCTCCTCCTTCCTCTCGGCTGATCTTTCTGTATATAAGCGAGAAAGGAAAGTTGGCTGGATCGATGCTTGCAACTGCAAACGGCGAAAGTTATCGTCGCTCGATTAGCTAATACATAACATTCATGCACGAGGGGACGTAAAAAGTAAAGTAGACGCGAGGAGAGCGCGTATAATAATTCCACCGGGGAAGGAGAGAAGAACGACATTCGTTCAATTTTTCAAAAAATCGTAAAAAGATATACGAGCGCGTCAGTAGCGCTCGCGTGGGCAAACATTTTCGCGCTGGGGATGGCAAGCACTACTACCGGCTTCACAACGACTACTCATCATATATATCGTGTGTGCGCGAGGTGTGTGTGTGTGTGTGTGTGCAACGGTGGTAAGGAGACACGAGACCTAGGCGGGAGAGCTATACTATACGAGCGAGAGACGCCGAGGCCTGATTGATACGGTTTATTTGCATTTTAACGGCGCTGCATCGTGTTTTATGGTGTGTTTGCCGCTCCCCGAGAAGGAGATATATCTCTTTCTCGAGGATATTTCGGGAGATTTTTTTTAGCGCGGGAGTAATGTATCTGGAAAAATTGACGAATCGCGAAGTTCCGCTGTCTTTACTCCCACGCATTAATAACGTTAAAACCGGCTAGAAAACATCTGTATACAGAGAGAAAAACGAGAGAGAGAGAGAGAGAGAGAGAGAGAGAGAGAGAGAGAGAGAGAGAGAGTCGTCGTCGAGAAAAATAGCAGCAGCAGTACAAAGGCGCAGTGTGCTCTGGCTTCCTTTGAGCGAGGCGTTTCGAGATTACTCCGCGCGTTTCTCGCGCTCGCGCGGGTGATACAAAGAGGCTAAAAAGACAAAGCTAAAAAATACGGAGAGCTGCGAAAGACGAAAGAATAGCCGGTCTGCAGCGAGAGAGTGAGAGACAAATTAAGAGAAAGCCAGGAAGCAGATAGAAGGAGAGAGTATAAGCCAGAGGCGGACGAGAGAGATGGTATAACAGCGGAAGGAAGGAAGCAAGCCTCGAAGCTAAGTCTCTCTCGCACTCTGAAGTTATCCGCGCTGTGCAGCGATGACGAGAGAGAGAGAGAGAGAGAGAGAAAGAGAGAGAGAGAGTGCCAGATAGTTTCGCCCTAGCGACGATTTAATGAGGCAGCCCCTCCTCCTCCTTAATTATGTTTGTGTCTCCCTCCGTGCGACTGTGCAGTCTGGCCAACTATTATGATAATTAAATTAAATAGCCTCGAGACACACTCAAGTGGGCTTTTCGCTCGCTTGTCGCGCCCACGAATCTCCAGCCCGAGTAGTGTGAGCGATAATTTCTCTGGCGCTTTTTGCTTTTTTGCCCGCCGACAACCCCGTCCTCTTTAGTTACGCTCTTTTTCCTGCACATCTCGCTGATGCACGCAGCCCTGTATATACATATACACCTATACTTGGCTCGCCTGATTATTCCAAGTTTTTCGGCTTCTCCCCTGCGTTTTAACGGCGCCGAGAATTATCGTTGAGCTCTTTTTACGGTATCCACCCTTGTATATGCTTACGATGATAATTTTACACGAAACGAGGCCAGAGAGTATAAGTACGACGTATACCGCCCACTGCCGAATCAAAATTCGCGATTCATCAGCGTCGGCCGCGCTTCTCCAGAAAAAAATCCGCGGAGCGAGAGAACAATGCTCGCCCGGGCGTTCGACGAACGGTAAATAATATCCACGACACAAAGGCGCGGCTGACCTCTCGAAACAGTATGTGTAACTATAGTCCCTCTCTCTCTCTCTCTCTTGCGTCGAAGAACCAATCAATATTTCTCGAATAATCGAATCAATCAAATATTTACGCTCGACCGGATGAAAAATCTTTTTTTTTTCTCTCCCGACCGGCAAATGAATTAGGCCTTGGGAGTTCAAGGAGTACACTGTAGGACTTTGAACTCTCTGCCAGCGATTACAGGGGGTTACGTGAGGGAACTTGATTTCGTCAGTAGTTCGAGCCGTATATGAAGACGTTGGTTTTTTTTTCGACTAGCTTGGAAAATGAAAAATCGCATTAGAAAATTGAAAGAGAGCTCTGGTATATAGCCGAGAGCGTCTCGGCTAGAGAGAAACACGATCGCAGTGCATCAGCTGCAGCAGCTCATGGCTTTTAATGAAAGTGCCCGTCCGTACAGGGATTGATATCTCGTAGATTAATCGTAACCGACGATATTCTCAGGGTATATCGGGGCCCGATCGCCTCGCTTACCTCTCTTCGAAGGCGCGATCGAGATAACGTACGTTCGAATTAAGTCGATCCGTAGGGGGCAGCTCTCTCCTCTCTCTGCACACTATATATACCATATATACTCGCTTTATCCAACCGTTCGTTCGTTCGTTCGTTCGCGCCCGGGATACACCGAGCTACTGCCGCTGCAGCAGAGTCTTTAGTCCCGTGATGACGGCCGTCATCTGTCTTTCTCGACCCTACGACTCAAGGTTACCGCTTCCGCCTCTCCGTGTTTACCTCTATACGCTACCTGCCTTTTTTCACGCGTTTATCCCTCTCTGACCCCTTCTCGCGATTTTTGCTCGATGCACAGCTGATAGATTGCACTTCGAGATTCTCTATCCCCTGTTTGTTTAATTACACGCTTAGAGAATCGTTATTGGAAATTAGTACGTCGGCATTCCATCCTCTCACACACCGTTTCATTGAGCAATAACGCTGCGCAATTATGAAATATTTATTATCTTTGCGAGCCATTTGTAAGCTGGGATCTTTGCATTATTCATCGACGCGCTTGTCAATCAGGAGCGATTACAAAAATTGCCAAGACTGAAAAAGCCATTGATCATAACGCAGGCGCGCAATTAAACGCTTATTAATAATTGCCCAAAGAAACGGCAAGCGGCTACAAATGTAAATGAACAATTACTTCTATTTCTTCGAGAATTAAAAAAGACGCCACCGTGCAAAAAAAAAAAAAAAAAGAATACCGAGAGACTTGCTCTTTGCTTAATCGCCATTCATCATTCCGCAATTCCCCCGATTCATTAGACTCGTTTTCCTCTCGCGCGCGAGCGGCCAGCGCAATTATGCATTCTTTCTCGCAACTTTCTTTTCCAGTCCCGCGCCTCATCCGACTAATTTCGATTTGAATTTTTCACTCGCAGCTACATAGCAGACTCTCTCTCTCTCTCGCCTTATCTGCTCGTCCACTTCCGCATGTCTCGCTGTGCTTTCTTTGCACTTTGACGATGAAAGTAAAAAAAAAAAAAAAAAATAACAAGGACGTGGTGTGCAGAGAGTGAACGGCAAAGCGGGAGCTCTTTGATTGATGCACCCGCTCTCGTGAGGGAGAGAGAGGTTAGGCTAGGTCGCGGTGGCGGCGCTAGCGACGACGACGAGCGATTATTCGCCTCCTAACAAACGACCTGAGACCTCGCGCGCATCTAATTAAATAACCGCACTAACAGGAGCCTGGAACAGCAGCAGCAGCGAGAAAGGATAAGAGAAGCTGATGCTGCTGTTGCTGCAACGGTATACTATGGACCAACGCCAGTGAGAGAGACGGAGAATTTGTATAATTAGCCGGAGAGGAATACGGAGAGAGAGAGAGAGAGGACGTGCAGAAGCAGCCGGGAGAAATTTATTTATGACGTGCTCTCTCAGCCTTTTGACGGAGTCCCATCACAATTACGACGTTTTTTTACCTATCCGATTTTATTTCCGAGATCAGATTCTGGCGGAGATATTGTAATTAGGAAATTTACGATTTTTAGTGCGCGAATTTTTTTCCTATTTCATGTTATAGACTTTAAATTTGAAATACACCGCTAAGAAATTTAATCCACGAGCTGCTGCTTTCTAAAGCGGGCTTGCTTGTCTTTTTTAGAAAATTATTCGCACACTCGCTGCATCAGAGAGAGAGAGAGGGAGGGCTGTATGCTCGAGAGTTTAATTAATTTACGAAGCTTTAATTAATTTGCCGCAAGCGTACACTTACAAACAAGCTCATAATAATATAATATTGTGAGAATTTCGCGAGTAAATCGAAATAGGATTTTTTGAGGTATAGCCGAAAACGTTGTAATCTATTATACACGAGAGACGAGATATTTTTTTAAAAAAGCGCGTGAAGGAGAAGGGGCTGCTAGCACACTGATTAACCGAACAGATTACTGCCGGCTCCTCAATTACTTCTCTGCACATCAATCATTCGCGCGATGGTATTATGTATGCGCGCGCGCGCGCGCGTATGTGTACACACACACGTGCTGGGAAATTATTCACGCTGAAATTAGACTGAGGGCATACATATACGTATGTGTATGTATTTAATTTTGACGGCTAGCGCTTCTCGTGTTTGCATCAATCGGTTCATTCACACTAGCGGCTGATGCTTCTCAAGTTCTTCGTATTCGTGAATTGTGCTGCGCCTGTATTATACGTGTCTCTATAGATTTTCGCGTTGATTATTATTATTATTTTTTTTGTTAGGACTGACTAAACTAATTACTGACAGAGGTTGTTACAGCATGAATGACTCAAGGAGGTCCAGCAATTAAAAGGCAGTTTTGGCACATCAGCTTACAACTGCTATCTATGCACTGGGCTTGCAGATATCGATGAGGGGAATTGAAAAAAGTTCCTATACGCCACCTATCTTTGCTGATCGAAGACGCGGGGAGTTCAAGTGGTGGTGGGAAAACTTCTTCGTTTCGCAGCCTATCGTTTACTTCATATAAATTCTGTATACAGTAGACCAACGGATCCACTGTTATAAACGCTTTCTATCCCCTCGTCTTTTCGAGCAAGTTCATATAGAGAATGTAGAATGAAATTTGACGTGGCGAAAGCAGCTCCTCTACACACGATTTGCATCTCGCGACGAATCCGCGCTCATATCGAGGCGAAAGATGAAAAATCTCGAGCTTTCGTCTCCGATATAAGGAAGTGAATTCCTAACGCGTCGCCTTATCGTCGGACATGATCGATAGCGATCACTGCTTCTATCTCTCTCCCTCTCGTGTTCTCGTCTTCTCTCCTCTCTACATACATACTGTACGGATAGTAACTCCTCTAGTCCTCTCTCCGCTGCAACAGAGAGCATCGCAGAGCAACGTTGGAGAGAAGTAAATTCGTATTGCCGTGTCGGCGGTTCTGGCGGCGGCCGTTACAGCGCGCGGGAGGATAAGTAACGGCAAGGCTCTGACAATGCTCGCGACTATAGCCATCACACACAGAGAGGAGAGCATAGCACACATCGTCTATAGTCGCGTTGTTGCCTCGCTGCAGCTACAGCGACGTTGTACGCTGTGAATTTATTCGCTGATACACGCCTTGTTTCTCTACTCTTCCCAGCTTAGCTTCTCTCTATCTTGAGGTTCTTTCCGGATTCGCGCGGGATTTACGAACGAGCGCAATTCGGAAAATCATGTTTAATAACGCCCGCGAATTTACAGCGATGTTCGATTAAAATACACTCGCGCAGCAGTCGCTGGACTAGCGATAAAGTCCGGTAGACTGGAGACCCGTGTTTTTACTGTACGCGCGCGTATATAGACTTTAAACTCGTAGCAGTACTATACACGTGGAGCGCGAGCGGACATTAATGCGCGGCCAACATGACACGCGCTCTCGCGTTAGTTGTAGCGTTTAAACCCAGCTGAATTTTAGTGTGTATAGGCTGTATTTTTTTTTTTTTTTTTATCCCAGCGTCATTTCCCAGAAGAATATTCCAGCGGTGTTTATTTCAGTCATTGTACCGCGCGAATAAAGCGAAACACTGTATACAGCAGAGTACTGCAGTGCTAGTGTGTATATATAGAAGAGAGCCCGTTAATAGAGCCGTCAGTTCCAATCACGTACAAAGCGCGGACTGACCAGCTCTCAGAGTGTGTATCTTTTCCATTCGCGAGTAGAGAGCCGCGGAGAGATGATCCGTTAGGTGAGTTATTTAAAAATCCGAATCGGAGAGCGACTGCCAGGCAAATGAATCGTAATGCAAGAAAAGCTGCCAATCCTCAAGAGCGAGAGATAGAAGAGCGCTTTACGATTAGATCCGCGAGCTTGGCATCTCTTGATGCACGCTCAATCTGTCCTGACTCGCTGCTGCAGCTCTCACACTGCAGCGCACGACTCGCGAGAGAGACTTTAGCGCTCTTTGTTCCCCTTCCCCCCCCCCCCTTACCCCTCTTTTCTCGTTTTACTACCTCCACCGCGCGCGCTTGCCCTTTTACCCCGTGTGTCCTTATCTCTCTCCCTCTTTTCTCTTCAACAGTTTCTTCTTCTTCTTCTTCTTTCTCTCCTCCGCCTCCGCGCTTCGTCTATTGCCTCCTCACGAGAGAGGGAGAGAGAGCAGCGCTTGGACTTTCCGTCATAGCCGACCTAACCTTAAGTCATCCTCTCTCTCTCTCCCGCTGCACCGGTTCACGATTCCTCTCTCGACCTTTGTGAGCTTCGCGAGAGTGCATAGGGAGCATTCCAAGTGCTCTAGAAAAATTCAATCATATTTTGGGATTTTTTCGCCGCCGCTGAGCTGCTCGTGCACTTTTGACCTCGTTATCTGACGATTGATGGAGAGCGCGAGCGCGAGAGAGAGAGATAGAGAGAAGTATGGGAAGGTGCACTTTGTACTCCCTCGAACAATGACTTACTAAATGCTGCTGCTGCTGACTACTTTTTCCCGCTCAAAGAGCGAAGATATCGATCGTTACCGTTCCGGCTGTTAAAATTAATCCTGAGTCCGTGCGATACAAGCTGACGCGGCGGCTAGTTTAAAAATGAAATCTCACGGAGAAAAATAGTATAGCTGCTCTATCCAAGGAAAATCAATGGAGTACGTATAGGGCCGAGGACGACGTTTTAACTGATTCTCGAGATCTCCCCCCCCCCCCCCTGTGTATATGATCACTGACCATCGTGTTTTATGCGCACGTACTCACTGCTGCTGCTGCACGGGATCTTTTTATTGTCGCGCGCTGCAGCTCGCGTAATTTATCGCTAAACATTTCGGAGTCCCAATAAAACTTTTGCTCGCGCAGATAAGACCGATTCATGCTCCCGTTTCGCCCCGATATAGAGACACGTGCATGCGTATACACACACACACACACGGGGAACCATATACCTGGCATAAATGCGCGTACGATACGAAAATATGTTTACTGGCCACACCGGCAGCAGCAGCAGCCAATGGAGTCAATAGCGCGCGCCCCCGGAATTTACGAGCGAATCGACGCTCAAAAGAGAGATGCAGTACTCTATACTCCATTGCAGCACTCGCTGGATTCTTATACGTCCCGCTTCCCTCTCTCTCTCTCTTTCTCTCTGCTATTGACATTTTAGTGGCTGATATTTTTCCCTTTTTAATTGGACGAGCAGACTCCATAAGGCTGCTGAATTGTGGGCAAATAAGGAAGATATAATAAAATCGATGCTGTGCAGCGCGCTCAGGGATGTGTAGGTATGCAAATTGCACGTAGCTAGAAATGAAAATGTTATTACGAGACGAAACCTCGAATCTCCAGCTCTCTAAAAACTGATCCGTAGATAGCTCGAAAAATTGCGGAATACGCAAAACCAGTCGCGGTGTTTTTCGAAAATTTTATGTCCGTTGATATTCAAATGACACGCGACATCTGCGGCACGTCTGCGCGACGTCTGCGGCATTTTATGTGGTATACGCGCGTATAAAAATGACTTATTTCGCTTTCATGGTCCGAGTATGCGGACATGTATACACGATCGTATAATAATCCCGCGATAGTAGCTATCGCAAAAATGCAGATCCGTCCATCCGAATTCGTGAAAGCTGACTCGCTATTTTTCTGAAAAATTCCCGGTTTTCGAAAAAAACAAGCACTAGTGTAATCACGAGCGCGTATAGGCCGGATCTAATATTTGCTCACAGAGAAAAATACGAACCATATATATAAATGCTCTCTGCTGAAACAGGACGCAGAAATAAAAAGAAAACAAGCCTGCGCTACATACCCACACGATTTACCCCTCCATTTTGATTAACAAACACCATAAAGCAGCGGCTCTCTCTCTCTCTCTCTCGTGCAGCAGAGCAATCGTGCAAACTATCCTCAGCCGACTCCGGCTCGTGCACGATTCTCATCGAGGGATTGCGCGCAGGGCCAATGAAACACACGAGAGGGAAAAAAAAAGAAAGAGAAACGGCGCAAGCGGAACGAGTCGGAGGAAAAAAAAGTAAGGAAAGAGCCAAGCCGATCGCTCAAGCTTCCGATGATTTTTCCCGAACGTCCCTCGTGCTCCTGGCTCTTCTCTCCGCGACTTACAATATAATTAACTCGCGAGAGAGAGAGAGAGAGAGAGAGAGAAGAAGAGAGGAAAGGGAAGGGGTTGGCGATTCGCCGACGGCGATACTGAGAGCCCTGGAGCGAGTCACGCGTCTTGCTGCAGGCTCTCTATCCTTTTTCTCTAGCGAGCGATGTTTCCTCGTTTTGTCTCGATTTCCGTTCTGCTGCGCTTACGCGATACCTATCGAAACGTGCGCGCTATAGTCCTTGTGTGTACCTGTGTCTGCGATTCCTGCACTGTCCCTCTCTCTCTCTCTCTCTCGCTTTGTCTTTCGAATTTTATTTTTCGAAGCAAACACAGGGAATTGAAAATTTATTCGGAATAACAGAGGAAACGTTTACGCGCATAAATAGGTAGCGCGTCGTTCAATATTCATGCGAAAACATAAAATTTCATTATGTGAATATTGCCCCAGCTACAACTGAGTTCGAGTATAAAAAAATACACGGCGGTAATATCGATAATTGCGCGCTTCTCGCATTTTACTTTCCCCAGCGATGATCATCATCGAAGGGAAGGGCCAGTACGTCTCTCTCTCTCTCTTGATATCTCGCACGCGGTAAAAGAGACGTAAATTTTAATGGGCCCCAATTTGCTCTCTTTTTGACGAAACAGCGCTCGGCCCGAAACACACAGCGACGTGTGCTGCAAAGAAAGTTAATTTCGGCTTCGACTGATTGGACACCGCTTTTTGCTTAAATTACATACCCCTAAAATAAGGTCATGCGTGGAAACACCTTATTTGACCGGAGAGACATGTACTTACGTACACACATATACACACCAGACCGACGAAATGTTATGACGGATTACGCAGCGCGTGTTCCCGTTATGTGTTCATTACTGATGCAAATTTTTTTTCTCTCGCGGCTGCATTTTTCGCAAGGCCTTTCGGCGAGGCCAATTAGCTGAAGACTATATACAATGATTGACGAAAAAGAGTTTTCTCTTTCTCTCTCCCGTCCAAGCTGATACTCATCTCGAAACGTGCAGCAGCAGCAGCAGCAGCAGCGGCTCTTCTTCCTATACGCTCTTCTGTTTGCCCTGCTATCTTTCATGTTTGTCTCTTTGGATCCAGCTCGCACGAATGCGCGATTCATCGCGGTACTGCCCTCTTGTCGACGCGCTGCCTCTTTTTCATCCCGACGAAGATGACGCTGTATATAAAAGACATCGTTCTGTCCAGCGAGCTACCGTGTAACCGAGTTATTTCTTCCTCTCTCTCTCTCTCTCTCGCAACGACGAATAGCGGACGCATCAAGGCAGCCGATATGCATCGACAAGTATCAATCATCGGAGAGTTGCAAGCGCTGCGCTTGATAAGGAATTACTCAATATGCATTGCACTACGGGATATTATGCTCCGATGCTCGCGTTGAGCAATTACTCGGATATATGCAGCTCTCGCCTCGATGAGCGCAGAATCAATATTGCGCTAGTGGAAAAATCAAGAGACTGCGGGAGGAATAAAATCCAATCGGTCCCTTGCGACTGTTGCGATATTTCGAGCATCTATATATATAACTCTTCCTTGTGATCCACCTGCAGACAGCCGCATCTAAATCAATCGGTGCGAGTATATAGCGTAAAAATTCAGGCCCGTCGTATAAAATCTCTCTCAAAAGAGAGGAATAAGAGACGTACGCTGCAAGTTATCGGTAGCGCGGATCGGCCGCTTATCTGCGCGCAATCTTATCTGGGGTATATATATATATACCGCGCGAGCGAGCCCAGCTTTCGCCGTCTCTGCATGTGTATATAAAACTCGGAGGCAGCAGCAGCAGCAGCAGCAGCGGCATCACCAGGCGTAGCCGAGAAGAATCGCGGCCGAGCGTTCGATATAAAAGAGGGGCTGCTGTAGCTGCAACCGGATCGCGTATATATATATATATATATATATATATAAAGCTCGAGATCTATCCCTTTTTTTTCCTCTCGGCCCTTGGAGCCGCCGCTGCTGCTACTACGCTCGCGAATCTCGCGCGGAAATCATCTATTCACTTCTCGTTCGAGAGAGGCTATCGAAGACGCCATCTTCGCTAGAGGATATCTCTCCCGGGCTTTATTTTCATATCCAAGCCCGAGCCGTTGACACTTTTCGATTGCTTTTCGCTTTCGAGGAGAGCTCGTTCTTCTTCTTCTTCTTCTTCTTCCTTGGCTTCTTCTACTTCCTGCGCACCTTGACGTATCTTCTCTGCTTTTTATCGCTGAGTTCTGGCGCAGTACCTTATCAGCTTAATGCAAGTTTCATTTTCGAGCTCGAGAAACTACTATCCATATAGATTCGTTATTCCAATCGATAAATACATAACTATAACGCTGACAATTAGCGCGTAAAGAAAAACGACACTCGCCCTCGCCTATATATGTTTTTTTTCTAATCCCCTATCATTCTCCCATGGACGACTTTCACAATGTATCGGCTTACACTTCTCTGTGCCTACATGCTACACTGCGCGATATCGAAATGATCGAAAGAGAGAGAGCAAGGGGATTCCGGAAAAGGGTATCAGCTTTTCAAAAGCGGCTGCTGACCCTAATGAGATCCCAATTAAAAGAGAGCTGCTGCACGCACACGCCGGATATTTCCATAGCGTGAAATCCAGAGCACAGCAACGGCCGAATAAGAATTTCTCAATACGTATATACGGCTGCTAATTATCTCGCGCGCGATTTTCGGCGTCTGACTCTCTCTCTCTCTCCTCTCTCCACGTAGGTATATACCGTATAATATAGGAACTGCAGGCGAAAAATGATTATCCGGGATCGGATTAAAAGCGTCGTGGATTTCCTGTGTGACCAGTCGAGCGCGTGCGTCGATCTCATTACTTAAGCGCCAGCGGATTAAAGGCGCTGTCATGCGAATCGCTCTCTACTCTCCGGAATATCTTACGGCTGCGTGAGGATCACGAGGACATGGCCGGATGAGGCTACACGGCCGGGCTTTGTTCGAAATAATGCGAAATTAAGGTCCTGAGCGAGACCCAAGCTCGGGAGGAAACACGATTACGCTGGAGCTACTCGCTATGATGGAATGTCGCGTAGAGAGGCCAAGACGTATATAGTCTCTTTCTCTCGGCTGTGAATTTGATATTTAATATCCACATTTTCCAACGAGAACGAACAAGTGAATATTCTACTGGTCATTCGATATATCGCTCGACGAGATCATAGTAATCGATACACTCGCTCCAATACACTTCTCGAGACGTAAAAATCAACGGCGAGCAGCTGATCCACAAAGGTGATTTTTAAAAGGATTACGAGAGACATCCCATACAGTGTACCGTTTGATTTCAGAAGCGCCAGACAGAATCTTCGTCCGTATACACGTATACGCGCATCTCTGTGGAGAGGAGAAAACGGAATCGTCGGGCGCGATCCGATTGGAGAGACGGCGGCGCGAAGAAATTCGAGAAATTCGATCAGTGCAGTGCCAGCCGCGCCCGATGAATTTTTCCCCTCGTGTCGTCCGGTTATTCCCAAACAAACACGCTATCCGATATCCAAGACGCACCTCCTTCTTCTCTCTCTCTCTTTCTCTTGAATCTCCTCGATTTTTTTCGTCGCGTGTATATATGCGCGACGGGTTGTCGAAGGCGCCCTTTCTTCGGGATTTCCTTTTTTTTTTTTGCGCACAATACACGCGTTTCTTATTTAAAATTTAAATCACCGCCGCCGCCGCCGCGTACCTATAGTCTATTTTTTTCATACGCGCGCTTGAGAAGAAAAGAATACTTTTCCGAAAGTATAATAACTCAAAGTTGCGCAAACAACACGCGCGAGCCTGCGACATAACGGTGAAACTTGCGATTAGCAACAAAAGAAAGAAGGAAGAAGAAGAAGAAGGACAGGTGATAGAGGTAGGCGGGAGAAGGCGGAAGGAGAAGAAGAAGAAGAAGAAGGAGAAATAACGACGCGCTGCAGGGGCCGCGCCCGAGGGTGGATTATGAAGTTGCGGCTGCAGTCGCGTGCATCAAGTGTTTCGCGATCGCGCGTAGCTCGACCTCCGACGACCCTAATTAATTTGCCCGCGAGGATCATGCGCGCGCGCAAGCCCGGAAAGAAAACTCACCTTACGATAACGGCCCTAGACTTTTCCTCCGGTAATCATTATTTTCCCTGCACATTTTTTTTTACCCTGCCTCCCGCGCGCGCGCGATCTTAAAACTTTGCGCGAAGCTTTATGCACTCCTCGTACTGATAAATTTAACCGCTCGCGCTTATATAAAATTGAAAAGTAGCCAAGAAGCTCAAATCCTGTCCTTTTTTTCTCTCTCAAAGCTCCACGAGTTCGATTATTATTAATAAGCGCATAATCCTCCGGGAATTATAAGCAAAGCAGTATAGCGGCTGCGGCAACGGTAGGCATTTTCTTATTGATCGCGGGGCACCGCCTTGTACCTCTTCAACTCGCAAACTCGACTCGACTGGTAGTGCTGCTTCCATCCACTTGACTCGGTGGTTATACTGCCGGTGTGGGCTACCGCCGCGCGTTTAGCGAGACCGTGAATTTCGTTATTAAGACGCGCTGCTTGCGCCAGGTAAACGAAAATTTATTGAAAAACTTTCAATATCCACTCCTAGACCGCAGCTGCTGGCAGCTGCGTACAGAGCGCAGTTGAAAGACGAGATTTTGATAACTGGGCTTTTAGCCGCTCAGTGGCGGCTCTGTGTAAAGTTTGCTTATTATAATTGCATGTTATGACTCGGCACCATCGCTGCCACCACCGCCACGGGATTATATATATATACACGCTGTTGTCAGGGAATGAAATTTAATGGAAATACGATGCAACTCTCTTTTTTTTTCCAAGCTTTTATTTTCCCGACCATTCTCCGAATACTTTTAAAAGCCATTTAATAAAACGTTTAAACGATTCCGCTTTTTCAAAAGCTCGCTTTTACATTCTGAGAGCTTTGCATAGCCGCGCCATAAACCGGCCTAGAAAAAAACAAAAATTCACCACCAGAGCGCGCGAGAAATTTCCATATACGCGCGGCTCGAATTTTTCAAAACGTCGCTCTCGCTCGCTCGCTCGCTTGCTCTCGTTCTTGATATGCTCGTGTCCCCGGAAAAGAGGTTGAATATAACGAAGAGGGGAATATGGAGGCACACGCGGTGGAGAAGCTCGAGAAGAGAGAGAGAGACAGAGAGAGAATAAAAAGGGGGCTAAGGTCGCGTGCAATAAATTTCCCCGAAAAGAGAGCGCTTTATCAGGATCTCGAATCTAGCCAGCGAAGAGAAAGAGAGAGAGAGATTTTTCCGACAAAACGAGTCCGTGTGCAACGTCGCGTTTAGGATACCGGCGTCACGAGAGCGGCTCCTTTTCTGGCTGCGCTACTACACGTTTTCATCATTCCGCGGGCTCGCTTTTTTAATCCGGCTCTTGGAGATGGGAAAAAATGTTTCGTTTAATTATACGCCACGTATATACCTACGTGGAATCGCGTTTAAAGTTAAACGCTCAACGAGAATATTTAAAACACGACGCGATTTCGTGGACTTTTTTTTCAGAGGGAAAGGTAATCTTTGTCCTGAGCATACACGAGCCTCTCGACGCGTAGTCTGAGAAAACCAGTTCCAAGCTCGCGCGAGTGCGATTATAATGGAGGTCAAGGGACGGAGAGAAGACAGGAAGAAAGGACTCACCTTCTTGAGATGTCCCGTACTCGTTCCCAGGAAGACGACGGTGTAGTCGCTGGTGGAGGTCGCTGCGACTGCAGTCAGAAGAGTCTTGTCGAAGGTAATCACCGGCACGGCGGTCATCGGCTCTCGTCCACCCAACGGCGTGTTAACGTCTAGTCCGCAAAAGTCCTCGCCGATCGTTTGCAGCTTCTGTAAATCCAAAAAAATAGAGGAGATTAGAGGATTAGCTTCAATGAATAATTTATGCAGAAATAGTAAAAATAAAGTATCGAATTCCCACAAGGGCAGAAAAATTCATTCCCGGCGCTTGATCGCGCATCTGAATTCCAGAATCTATATACATAGACATCGCAAAGTACACGGAGAATCGACGGATCTTTTCGCGAAGGGACTACTATACTTCGAGTCTTGGAGTTGGCGAAATCTCCGGTAGCTGCAGCAGCAGCAGTTTCATCGGCTCTTTCTCCAGTAGACGACGACGATGGCATATATAGAGCTACGGGCCGCTGTGTCTGGAGAGAAAGGCAAGAGACGCGTAATCCGAGATTCAAGGAGCTACTACTACACCCACACATGTACGGGTGGACTTAAGTCCCGTTCATACGCTGCATTCAAATCTCGAGCTCCTCGCTCTCCTACAAAAGAGGAAAGAAGGCGGTTGAGCCCTCCTCTTCGCCGCGACGACGACGACGATGACTCCCTTGCTTTCTTAGATTTTTTCTCTACACTATACTCCTCTCGACCGCCAACGCCCGTGAATCGTATTATATAATACAGACGCCTTTTCAATGTCTCGGAATAAATTTTGGAGCGCGTGTAGGATAAATTTGCATGTTTCGAACAATTATACTTCGAATGATTCAATTGGGTTCGGCTAGCGAAAGTCAATGCCAATGCGTTATTACGGGAGTATATAATCGCCCGGCGATAATTGATTCAGTCGTTCACCGCTGCCTGCCTCTGAAGTGTATATGTTATACTCTTTCATCATATACAAGAACAACACGTAATTCGCCCGCGAGCTTTTCGTTTATCTCTCGTTTATTAATTTTGCTTTTCTTACAAAAAACAGCTAAAATTTCTCAGTAGCGAAATTCAAATGCAAGAGGGAGAGAGAGAGAGAGCGTCGTCACAATGGACACACTCGCGGCGGTGGCGGAGAATGAAAAAGCTCGCTGTTATACACAAAAGGATCAGCGAGAGAGAAAGCTACTATAGCGTCGTCGAGAATGAAATGCGAGAGGAAAGGAAGGACGGAAGGAAGGAACGACCAGCAGCAGCACTACACACGACGGAGAGTATAGAAGTCGACTCTATTTACATTCCTTCGTACATTCACCGCCTTCTCTCGCTGTACTCTAGGCTCTACCGAACAATTATTTGCATTCCACGGCTTGCGCGCACACTCCATAGTAGCCCTTCTCTCTATACCTCCACTCCTGCTGCTGCTAACGCATTATGATACCCGCGCGTGTATACATGTATATATATGCGCATACGTCGGGGCAGGTAATTATTGTGCGCGTGGAAAAACACGGCGACAGGAGCCCCGGGCGTAGACGCCACTGCTGCTGTTGCCTCTTTTCCGGGCTATATGGAGAGAGAATGACACGCGGGGGAAAAAGACGCGTGTCTCGAGGAAATGCCAGGCTGCTCGATGGGACCGGAGAGAGATGCTATGCTGCTGACTTTTTTACTGCTATCTAAGCTCGAAAATTCATGAGCGAAGCGAGCGTAATGAAGCCGAAAAAGCTGCGTTGATTATATGCGACCGAGAAAGAGAGAGAGAGCTGTGTCGAAGTTTGCGCAGCGGGATTGTTTGTTTGCTCGCAATCAGCGTTTTTGAGTGTAACAATGTGTAAATAGAACTGGGGAGATACGCGAAAATAGAGCATATCGCGATATACTCGGCTGTTTACACGAGCAAACAGACTTCTTTCGCTTCATTGCAGAGAGAATAAGGTCCTCTTTCACGAAAAAAAAACACGAAATTTGCGTTCGCAGGTGAGGAAGGTCGGATTTTAATTGGGATTTCAAGATAGTTCGCTCCCATTTGAGACGAGGGGAAAAAATTAAGGAGAGGGGCTGCGTCGAAAAGTTATATAAAGCTCGTATGTGTATATTGTTTATTTTACCTCGCGTATGTGTACAATTGCGCGAGACTGAAAAGGGTATAGCAAATTTAAAATGAATAACGAGCTGGCATATCAAAGAGAAAAGAGCCGTGCGTGTGTACCCAGAGTCTGCAGGGAGGACACATCAACCATATATATTTTATTTACCAACGTGCCACAAGCTTTTTTTTTCCATCACATGTGATTGTAGCAGCAGAGCTAACGTAGTTTCTTATTTGCCCGGTGCGCGCGTTTATCGAGTTTCCGCGTCGCCGCTGCGGATGGGATTGTTCATGCAGCAGTAGAGCGACGATAACGACAACCCTGTTGCACCAGTCAATATGTGATTAATACGTGTAGATCAAAGGCCGGAAGTCTGGGGGGTGTAGCTAGAGAAACGACCCGGCATAACTAACACGACTAATTATCGAATGCCAATCCGCTAACCTTCCTGCGCGTTGCTGCTGCTGCTGCTGCTGCTGTAATAGCAGACTTGCTCGCTCTCGGATCCACTGACACACAGCATAGCTGCACACGCGCCACCGAGCGCCTGTCAATATAAGCTCTCTGCGATTACACGAACAGTGAGCGCGCGCGAGCCTCTGTTGTGCGCCTCGCTTGGTAGACAGACAGAGAGAGGATTGTGAGTCTAGGCACCGGCGATGTTTTAGTGCAAATGCAATTAGTTTATGTTGACTGTTACGCGATGTTGTAGTCCGCTTGTGCTCGACAAATGCGCCGTTTTTTTCGTGGATAAATCCGAGCGATTTGTAATTCCTTTAGCTTCTTTACGATATAGCGAGATATCGACGTGATGGTATATAATTAAATGCCGCTGGTTTGGAATTGGCGTGTTTGAAAGCTCGTCGGTGGGTAGATATCTAATTATACTCAGCCAGTCGTGTATATTCAAATGGCTTCGAACACAGAGCTCCGATCTTTGTCTTCTGGATTGACAGTACAAATGGAAATTTTTGGTTAACGAGATACACGCCCGAGCGCAATATGAATAATCCAGATTGGCGTATCGAGCGGCGGTGCTTTTGATGCGCACAACTGTTCAAGTGTTTGCTCTGCTGACCTGCCAATTGTCATTGAATATCGATTTTCCGCCGCAACCGTGTGTTTTGCTAAAGTTGGTGTATTAATCGAGTGGATGGATGTATATGATAACGCTGTGTGTCGAAAATAACTTTCGGACTTTCTGGGCCAGCAGTTGAGGAAAAAGAAAAAGAGGTGGTGCGGGCGAGGCGCGAAAAACGGCTCGCCACTGCTGATAGCGAATCGTAATTGAAAATCTCGTATCCTTATCTAAAAAGGATCTCGGATCAGTTGGCTTTGCGCAGCGGCAGCAGCAGAAGTAGAGAGAGCTGGGCTATGGGTACACTTTTCCATACAAGGTAGCCGACTTAATTTCAAACTTTTCATCCGCTGCTGGAGCAAAGTTCCAGGCTTCTATATACACACGCGGAGAGAGTTGCGCGGGGGGGTTGGAAGGAAAATTTCTCCGAGGGAAAACTGCCGTCTTACTTCGGCGCTCTTTTCCCCTTGGCGCCTTTCGCTTAAGCCACTTTAAAGGCTTCCTTCGGCCGGATACACTTTGAAATTTGAATTCGTTGAATATCGAGACTGCAGAGAGAGAGATGATGCGTCTGCCGTGTCGGTGCATAATTATTCCGTCGTTGATGATGCGCGCAGTGGCAGCTCTCTTTCAACCTAATGAATTCCACGAGGGATTCATGGCTTTTCTGCGCAGTGTGTACACACTGAAGAAGCGCTTACTACTTTCATTAAAGAGAAGCGCGAACTGCTCGCGAGTGAGAGAAAGGAAGGAAAGCGTCCTCCCCTTTACTCTCTATCGTAGTAGTAGTAGTCGTCATCGCGAAAATGCCGATGTTGCCGACGAGGAAGAAGAAGAAGCAGGGGCGGCCGGCGTCGCGCAGTGGTGCATTGTTTCGTAAGAACAATGGGGGAGGAATGGCTTTCTATTTTCTTCCGTTGCTGCTGCTATACTGCTGACTCCCGCGCCTGCAGCTCTGTGTGTATTAATGCGAGTGACGGAAAAATTCTTGAGATTTTCTTGCGCTTTTTTTTCTGACCGCCGCTGTAGACGCCGCGGATTCTTAATACACATCTCAGGCGTTTTAGATGAATGAGAGAAGGAGACTGTATTGCTGCTGGCTTTGCACTGCCAGAGGAAGAGAGGGAGTCGAGTCGTTGCGGAATCATTGTTGAGCTAGAGTGCGCGGCAGTGTGGCTCTAACAAACGGATATAACAATCGGATTTCCATATGCTAAGGGCGTAATGCCAGCGGCGCCATTACCATTCAGAAATGAACAATGAAGGGAGCCTTATTATTTCTGCTTATGTCTGTGTGTGTGTGTGTGTGTGTGTCATTGCTTCAAGCGAAATGAAACGTCGTTCGAAGATGCGCACAAATGCAATTAGGTGTGTACCTTGGCGAATCGCGAGAGCTTTCATCTTTAGGACACACGGGAGAGTAATTCGTACATCAAAGAATCCCGCGCGTATATATCACTCGAGCGAGCAAATAACGCCGAAAAAAACAACGAGGAGCCAAGCTGGCTATATACACAGCATCGAATTAAAAGCAGCTTAAAAACGTGAGAGTCTCGAGAGTGTAATGCAAAATTTCGGTCACAGCGTCGTCTGCTACAGAACTCGCGAGGCTGGTACAATATACACGCGGGGGAGAGAAAAAAGAACAATGACGACGTCGACGACGAGAGTTAGCGGGCCGTGCACAGCGCACGAAGTCGCGTTTACTCAGAGCTCGAGAGAGTGAGCTGCTTTGCATTCAGCCGCGCGCAAGAAAAGGGTTGCGCCGCGCCCCTGAGGCTCCTGTCGTCGTCGTCGTCGTCGTTGTGACCACATGCATGCATGCATGGTCCTGTCCCTCCTAACTCTCTCTCTCTCTCTCTCTCTCTCTCTCTCTCTCTCTCTCTCTCTCTCTCTCTCTCTCTTTCTTGTAGACGAAAG